>JAKGSA010000768.1:164021-218517 GCA_033558755.1 Philaethria dido
TGAGGCAAGGCGAATATTTAGTAGTAAAAATTAAATACGGTAGTACTTAACATGAAAATTAATGAAAAATGTTATCCTATGTTGAGCGCGAACGAAGTCGCGGGCACCACTAGTATTAAAATAAAATACCTCATTTTAACACACACTAGAACCTCCTTAGTAATTTATAAAAAAAAAACTAATTCACACCTTTTTATCGCTCACTAACCGCTCGATTGGCAGCATATTAGGAGGCTTTCCATCCCCACCCCTTTTGATAGTTAATTAAACGTCAGAAGGGGAAATATTCGCGTCATTACTGAGACCGAGACGCCGGCGCGGGAGAGACGTCGCGTCGCCTTCTATGTACTATGGTATCTCGATTGGGTTTTTTTTTAAATATAAAATATTTTTTATATAGGAAGTGGAATTTTTCATTTCCTGGATAACCAAATTTAAGGAAAAGAGCGGCGTTGAGTTCCGCCACTTAGCACGTAATGCCTTAATTCGGTGGAAAGTGGAGAACGGAGTGTTTTAACACTAGGTTATCTCTGCCTAACCTGCTATATGCGGGATGCAGCGTGAAGCTATGTATGTATGTATGTATGTTTTATATAGCAAGTGGAGAAGATTCTTTACCTTTTTTAGTATAATTGCATTTATGTTTTGGACCGCGGAACCTAACGCAGTATAAATAGAACAATGTAATGATAATATTTGAATTATAGTCATTTTTCTGAGTCAGAAAGAAGTGTTATTTATCATGTATAGCTAGATGTTTAGTTTTGATGTTTTAATATCTTTTAAGCACAGATATAAATTTCACGTATTTAGAGATAAAGTTGAGTATTATTTCTTAGAAGACTTTCTAAGTCAAACATGGACTAATGAGTAAATAAAGCCATATTTAATTTTATATTTATAAGTAATGTCATCGAAACCGTAGTAATACAGTGAAACAGCGTTGTATACCCAGCACTGTATACCCAGAAGTTATGGGTTCAATCCCCACTTAAGGATTCTTCTAAGGGTATTGAACCTTAGAAGAACAAACTGCCAATAGTTCCGCCAATCAACACGCAATTTGGCAAGTTATGTGAGAATAGTTAGACAAAGTGATTCGACTCTACCTTCTCTTTGTTTACTCTATTAAACAAGAAAAATCAGAAACTATAATAAATAAATAATATTATAAACAAAATTCACACACAAAACAATTCGAATTTTCATAGTAATAACCGAAAACCACCGATAGCGTGCGGCGCGGCGGCGTGCTGAATATCAAACATTTTACTCCAAATCATATTTGGAAACTTCAATATTATCAGTTCTCTGGCGTTTCAGTGGCTAGTCAATGCAAATGTTATCTTTTGAACGATTGTCTCTACTCTACTTAACTGGTGTTTGTATGTGGGCTTATCTGTTAGTATTCAAATATGTTGAGTTGAGCTATTGTTATCTTTCTATTCATATACGTATATATAAAACGCTTGCGTTACTAAGTGACTGACAGACAACGTAGAGATGAAATGTCTATATAAAGCTGAAATTTGGCATATATCATGGTTTGACATCCATGTTTATATAAAGTAACATATGCGCTGCTAGGCAACGCGTTGTTAACGCGTCAATGGGAGCACTAGTTTATATTATTCTTTAGTTTAATTCAATTCTTTAATTATAGCATTTCGAATGTGCCAGTTGAGCAAATCACTTCGCCAATGTCACGTTGTATGGAGAACACGTGAAGATAGATCGGTAAGAAAGAGATTAAGTTACACTATGGGAAATTACATTTAAAAAGATCCAGTAGTACACAGCTACCTGCACCTTTAAGAGATATTGATATTAATCTATTTGCCACAGACGGGCTACGAACCTACAAACACAGTCAAACACCTCACAACTGAACCAATGGCATCACAATCTTGGTATTTTAATAATAAACACGATATCCTGTCTATATTGTCTAAACATAATTTGAATAGACCCCCATACTCCTCTTAGCATTGTCTCAGAATATTCTCATACTTGTATTATGTATGGAGCTTTTGTTTTAGCTAAACCTATAATTAGGTTATAATGGATTTTTTTAATACTAGTATAAATTAGCTAAGTTATTTCAAGGCTAATTTTTTAACCTACCTCGAAAAAGAAGGTCTTATTTCAATTGTTTTTTATGTGTGTTATAATTTTTTGTTGGATAAACCAATTTTGATCATTCTTAGTGCTTCTGATAAATGGGACCACCATTTTAATTTAGTTAAGATCTGAGGAGTTACAAAGTAGGGGAACGGAGTGTCTTAGCACTAGGTTCCCTATGCCTACCCTACTATATGCGGACAGCGTGAAGTTATGTATTGTGGGTGTGATTACCTCTCAGGGATTAACGTGAATTTAAAAAAGAAACTAAAAATATAAACATGATTCGATAAATGAATGACGATGAATCCTAGACATTACGTTTTAAGTGGCGGAACTCAACGCCGTTTATTTTACCAGAACGTAGAAACGAAAACAATATAAATATAATATTTCCCCGATTGGGAATCGAACTCACAACCAATTGCATTTAGTCAAAGGCTATCCCACTGCGCTACAAAGGCCTGATATAAATAATTTCCAGCATATTTTTTAATTGAAGTCTAATAAACTGTCGGAAGCAAAACTCCTATGATGTTCTACATTTTCTCTTATATACCGTTTAAAAATATATAGTTAAATAAGAAAATATATACTTTGCTCATTACTGTCATGAACACTGACAGGTATTTAAAAAATTAACATTTATTTAGAAATTATAATGACGAGAAAAAATTACGCGACGGAGTGTCTTGACACGTCGGTTCTCTGGTTCCCTCTGTCTACCCTGTTATGTGCGGGATACAGCGTGAAGCTATAATCATTCCTAAAAAAAAAGACACCAAAACGCCTGTCATGGCGCAGAGGGATAAGCGTGCTACTGTAGACGAGACAGATTGTGTGTTCGATTCCCACTCCATGAAATGTTAGTATTTTCATTTCCTGGGTTTGTTAACAAGGCAAAGCGTGGCGTTTATTTCCGCCACTCAGCTCGCAATGCCTCAATTCTTCGAAAAGTGGGGAACGGAGTGTCTTAACACTAGGTTCCTTCTGTCTACCCTGCTTTATGCGGAAAACAGCGTGAAGCTATGTATGTATGTACACCTTACTTTTAAATTACAGAAAAAAGCGTAGTGCTAAGTCACTAAGTCACTAACATTCTTCACCAACAAAAACCTTGCAAACCAATCTCAAGGGACCAAACTTAAAATATTACTAAAACTATTTACAACTTCTTTATTTTGATGCTAATATGAACTGTTAGTTCGGGAAGTCCCAAGATAAATTATCAGAGTTTATCACTTCATGTCGGAAAGTTTTTGGACGGTCTTACATTCGTGATACCGCCTTTGTCACCTAAACTTGAACAAAGGTTATTTGCTATATTTCTATGGGATAATATATATTTTTGTTTTTTTGGGTGGAACTCAAATAGAAAGGAGTTTATCTATATATAAATACGTGAAGGAAATACTTTGGATCCCTTTTTACGAAAATTATACGGACGGAGGAGCATGAAACTTGGCACACTTATAGTTTATATAGCGAAAGAGTGCACATTGCACAATGATTATGTTTTCTAAAAAAAATTCATAAAAAGTATATTAAATTAATAAAATAAATGTTACACACACTGCCATGATTTGACATCTATGTTTATATAAAGTGACATATACGTCACTACGCAATGCGTTATTCACGCATTTACAAGGACACTAATTAAATTAATTGTTCTTTTAGGTTAGTTAATTGAAAATGCCTTAAGAAATTACTATTAGTAATAAGGCCGTCATTGTACCTACCTACCTTTAATTGTATATGTCCTTATATAAAGTTACTTACTTTAGTGTGTGTGCAATAAAGTGTTATTTATCTATATATAAATACGTGAAACAAAAACTTTGGATTCTGTTTTAGGAAATTCTGGGATGGAGGAGCATGAAATTTGGCACACTTATAGTTTATATGGAGAAGGAGTGCAGAATGCTAACAATTTTTAAAATAATGCATAAAAAATATATTAAATTAACAAAATAAATGTTACATAAACTACCATGGTTTGACATTCATGTTTATATAAAGTGACATATACATTGCTAAAGACAACGCGTTGTTATTATTGATAACGTAGTAGTTAAGCCAAAAAGGCAGCTTTATGCTTTATTCTGCAAAGGAGGAGACATAGAGAACCTAGTGTTAAGACACTCCCTTTCTTCTTGTCCGAAATCCAAATATGGCATGTTAAGTGTCAAAACTCAACACCATGCTTACTAGATCCGTGAAATTAAAAAAAAATCATTCTAATGAATGAAAATCGAACCAACCACATTTACAGTCTAACACTATCCTACAGCACCACAATGGCGTACCCATAAATGAAACCATTTATTATAATTATATACCATATTAATATATTTAAACTAAGATACCAAGCTCTGGTCTTACCAAAAATTTTCCCTAAAAAAAATCCACAACTGTCCCTACATAATAACGCAAGCGAAAAATAAAGAGGCGAAATTAAATTCCTTACAGCCCATAAAGTATAGAGTTACGTCATTATGAGCGATGAGAATTTTCGCCTTCTCATTCCATTCACATTTTTTTTACTTTCCCCTAAAAAGCATATTTTTGGTAAAAGTGTCAATTTCGTGGTTTGGTAATGAGTGACCGATGTTAGAGTTTTTTTTTGATTAATGATATGTTTTTGATGATAATTTAATTACTATAGAAGAAAAATTAAAATATATAATACAATCATATATGTATAATATATTTTTAAAAAATCCTGGGTTTGGCAACAAGGCAAAGCGCGGCGTTGAGTTCCGCCACTGAAAACGCAATGCTTAATTTCGGCGGAAAGTGGAAAACGGAGTGTCTTAACACTAGGTTCTCAGGTTCCCTCTGCTTACCCTGCTATATGCGTGATACAGCGTGAAGTTAAAAAAAGAAACAAATTACAATTTGTCGTAATAATGAGGTTATGTTATGTTTTTACAGCTTCTAGCTATTTTTCACATAGGCAAAGAGAACGTATAGCCAAGATATTCTGTTCTCCGCCTTCTACCCCAAACCGCGTTTCACCAGAACGGGACAATAAAAATATTTTGAATATTATCGTTTCCTACATATATATTATTGTGCCTTCCATACGCATTTACAACTAGACGCTCTCCCACTTCACAACAGGAGTCTAATATTATGCACGCTTGTGCCTCTGCGCCACTGGTTATGGGTTCGATTCCCATACCAAGGAATAAAAATATTAAATATTTAGAATAATTAATATTTACTATTTTCATTTCTTCGCTCTGGTAACAAGGCGAAACGCGGGGTTGGGTTCCGCTTTCCGCAATGCCTCAATTTGGCGGAAAGTAGGGAACGGAAGTCTTATGAGAACGGATTGTCTTAACACTAGGTTCTCAGGTTGCCTTTGCTTACCCTGATATATGCGGGATACAGCGTGAAACTAAAAAAAACAAAATCTATTTTAAAAACCTCATCATAATTTCGCCCATAAATTTCAAATTCATAAGTTAAAACAATCCTAGAAAGTCCCTCATGCGTTTTTCTAATAACTTTCAGCTAATACAAAATAAGGGAAAATAAACCTTAACTTTAATACATAATGTTAAAAATCGATTAAACAATATTAATTATTAAAATTCTCCCCTGCAGAAGGAAGACACTATTATACTTTAAGTTTAAGATTTGGATCTAATGCCGCGTGACGATTGTAGGCGATAAAATATACAAAAGAGTTAAGAGAAATCAACCTTATTTTAATAACTTTAGAGTCGAAATTCGAATGACAGGACATACTATTTTGTCAATGCCCGTGACCTAATAGTAATGAAGTGAAATATTTCTGAATCATAGTCATGTCGACTGAGTAATATATTTTATAATTATATAGTCTATGTATAAGCTATGTTATTGTAAAGTTTTATCGAGATTTGTTCAGTAGTTTTTATGGGAAAGAGTACCAAACATCCAACATCACAAAATTTCGCTTTTAATAGGATAGATACAGTAAATATTGATTTTAAATAGATTTTTGACATTTAAAGTTTTGGGCATATTATTTTTGGCTAATAAACTCAGTTCGGCAGAAAGTGGGGAACGGAAATGTTAAAAGAGAACGGAGTGTCTTAACATTAGGTTTACTTGGTTCACGTTTCCTACATAAAGACATAAATTTTATATTTTTCTTCATTATAGTCTTAAGCCCAAAAAATTGTAATAAATGTCTCTGTTAATCAATCTCGCTTTAGATTTGGATTAGAAAAGTAAATAACCAAATTCATACAAAAATACATACTTATATAAATGTATGAACAATTATAAAATCTTCTAGCTATTTATCTAGTTTCTAGCTAAGCTGTTATAAAAAAATGTATGTACATATATAAATGTATGAATAATATGTATGAACTATTTATTTATCTATGTTTATTTTGTGTTACAGGTGAGTCGCAGCAACATGGGGATGATTGCGGTTACAGTTATATAAGTGAGTGGTGAATATTAATTTACAAATTACGTTTGATGGCTTATTCTGTTAGAGCTATTAGCTCAGTGCTGTGTTTGACGATACTTTTTTTGGCATCATTTTTGTATTAACAAATTTATTTGAAAACGTTTATAAAGTCAATCAGATCTTTAGCAAATATACTAGAATTATAGTAGAGTTTGGAGCTTAGTATAATAAAAAAGTTGTAAAATTCTGAAATGGCAGAAATTCTTTTAATATAATAAGATTCATATAACTTATAAGTATACTTATTAAAAAATAATAAAACATAATAGCTAAAAACAGAAAAAAATCAACCAACAAAAAATACAACAAAGGCAACAAAACCAAATATTACGAAACGACTATAAAATGAAACAATACAGAAATGGACAAAGATAAAAACGTTGGTGATAGCAAACTATAATCACCACTACAATTAAAAATCTAGATAGAATTGCTCTCGAAAACAAACTCGGCACGGATAAGTCCGTCCAATAATAAGATTGCAGGCAAGTCCTAGTCACCTTTTTAAATATCCAGCAAGAATTTTCCCACTTTGATTATACTGAAGCGTAAAAACAGAACAGCTTCGCTAACTCAATTAATAAACTTCTCTCGGTAAACTATCGAATTGAACGTGAAGAAAATATGGTTGAATCGATAATTAAAAATTCAATCGTGGAAACTTTTCTTGGCTTATCCAATTTGCATTGCGAACTTTTTGAAATTCAGCGTTATTTTGAGTGGGTTGTTGCTTGCTTAATTCAAATACAAATTTTCAATAGTGATGAATTCTAAACTATTATATCGTTTTTATGTTTTAGCTGTCTAACATTCTAACAAGAATTTGTAATAATGGATAAATAGAAAAATTTATCAAATATTTGGATGCCAAGCTTTATTGTAACAATATCTAATTTTTGAGGACAATACAACATTTTGTGATAGAATAGTTTTGAAAAGCCTATTCTATTCTATTGGTAGTTTTGTGATAAAATAGTTTTCATTTTGAGATTAAAAAAATAAAATTCACATTTATAACACATCCCTACAAATAATCTTATGTCAGTGAAATTTTTTTTTTTTTATATCTTAAATGAAACTTATAACATGTTTTAACCCTAAATTTTAGAAAACCCGACAACGTTTCGAATATTTCACAGTAATCCTTGAACAAAGGTTAACTCAATTTCAGTATACCAAAACATACGATTAATCCGGTCCAAATAGTTTCATTTAAAATATCCCTAAAAAAACTCTTATACTTACAACACGATGACGTGGCCAAAGTAAAATAAATAGTGGCACAGCCAGCGTTCACTTCGTCGTCACATTTCCAATTCTACATGCGTCTCTCCTGCTTCTCACTTGCACCCGCTATTTCCCTATTTCCATCTTCTTTCCCTGCATTCGGCTGCATAAAGCCGATTTTCAACGCGACGTCCACATTTGTTTCGTCTTCCAAATAGAATGGTGCTGATTTTGTATTCGCCATATGAATGGGTTTCTGCAAATGATAGTTTTTCGAACGAATTTTTAAATCCAAATACTAATGGATTAGGCTGCGAGTGTATTTTGTTGGAAATGGCCAAATTCAATCAACAAGTTTTAAAATTTGGGTTATTTTATTCATTATGATGAAATTAGTTTTGAAGTTTTGCTTGTTAAGTTATTTAAATTTTATTCTAAGAAATATAGAATAAATTAGAAAGAAAAACTGTTTTATAGACATAGTTAATTTAACAGTTGCTCACGAATATTAAGTTATTAAATAAATTCTAAATTCGAATAAAATATTTGCAAGACATAACATTTATAAATAGTTTCATCTAAATCTGCCATCCATCCACTGTATTTTTTCTAGTTAGTAATTATATATTTTCCATTTCAGTTTCTCCATATCATCGAAAGAAAATGTTCTTTTGAGAGTTTAAGGTATCATACATTTTTCTTCACTTTGCGCATTATTCACGTTTTCACGCGTATTTACTGCACTTAGTGTAGAAAATAAATAAATATATATTTTAGTAAATCACTATCTTCTTCACCGTGAAAGTGGAAGAACCACACGCAATTTAAATCACTCAGAATAAAAAATATCACAACTAAAAATGATATACTTCTAGCAGCTTTTTAATGCCTCTAAGAGTTCACTTATTGGAAAATTGCATACAAATATTAAGTAAAGCATAGATTATGGCTTCGTTCATGTGAATTCTATTTTACGGCGAATATTTTTTACAGGATTTACTTTAGAGCCACAGAGGCTTCTAACTTTGAACCTATTTAATGAAATAAAAACACTGAAAACAGGAATAAAAATAAGAAGTGCTTTTTTAAGATGCTTAATGTTTAGAAGCGTTAAAAAAAATGAATCGAATCGTGACGTAGACCCCTTATTTTTTCGAAATTATCCTTGTTCTAGTTACTTTTTTTATATGACACATGATTTAGTACCTGGTAATATAAGGTGGTACGATGTTGAGTATAACAACAATAAAAGGCCAAAAATGTTTGACCGAAACAAAAACAAAAACCCAGAGTCAATTTCCATCCTTTGTTTTCTCACCAATCCCAAGCTTCGTTACAGAATCCAGTTAAGTAAGGATAACTGGTAACCCCCATGAAATATTACATGCTATAATTATTCCTTTTTCGCCTCTCGAAGGCTAGGATCGTTTTCATAGCGCACCTTCACGAAATATGCTTCTCATAACGTACAAAAAATCCGCCGTAATTTAATGCGGTATGGTAAAATAATATGTAAAAATTCGCGCAGGGATGGGCTATTTGGATCGTTTCGGACAATTTTTGGTCAATTTCGACCGGTTCCGAACATTAAGGGCCATCTTTCGTGCCTTTATCGGCCCACTGCGAATATATCAGGATATTATTTCACCCACGAAATATTATTTTCCATATCTAATCAGCGCGCCAAGAAATATGGTTACGTACGACTCGTGTAGTGCGTTATGATTTTTATCGGACACGAGTACTATTTATTTCCTTCGTGGGGTGGGTCGTGTTTCATATTGCGAACCCTTTTATGTTTCTTGGCTTTTACGTATAATACTTGATTTCTATTCATGACATTATTATTTCCTCAAATTTACTAGGTTAATGCAATTTGGACAGAAATTTCTAGCAACTAAGCACTTAGTCCTAGTTTCTTTGAACATATTGCAATATTTTTAATAAAATGGCTAATATTACTTCTAAATGTCAAGTAATATCTACGTTTCACAAGGAATTCAATGTGAATTATCACATACAACATCAATTCTACAATCCTAGTTGTAACTTTTAGCAAAACAGTATACATTAGTTAATCTGTCATCTTCGAATCCCGAAGATATAATTAAGATAGTGAACTGATAAATTGAGTGGTAGACGTTTTAGACAAGCACAACATTCAGCGTCTATTTCTGGCGGCCGCAGCTTTTCAAATTTCAAAGCTCCACGAAACACAAGACAAGCACTCGAACCGCTGTATCTACAGTGAGATTTTAATCAAGAAAATCTTAGTCGCGTGCTTAATCAAAGGAGGAACTTAAATAGTTGGTTGCGTCATCGGGCGCCCGGTTGGCAATGGTTGCTTCCGTGTTGATTTGATTATGTCGTCAAATTTCTACGTTTCCACAAGTAGTTTCTGTGTGTGGTGTCTTTTTGTTCTGTATTATGTTTGTATGTATGTATTTATTTGAGTTATGTTTGCAGTTTTTGTATCATTTAACTCAAATTTGATTCCTTATAGTTAACTTACATACATACGTAGCTTGTTTTACATACACACTCTGTATCCCACATATAGCAGGGTAGGCAGAGGGAACCTAGTGTTAAGACACTCCGTTCCCCATTACTTACCTTAATCATGCGTTTTGTTAAAGTAAAGAATAAATATATTTATAAGTCAATATTTACATACATACATAGCTTATCCCGCATATAGCAGGGTAGGCAGAGGGAACCTAGTGGTACGACACTCCGTTCCCCACTTTCCACCGAATTGAGGCATTGCGTGCTGAGGTGGCGGAACTCAACGCCGCGCTTTGCCTTGTTACCAAACCCAGGAAATGAAAAAAAATTGAAGAAGGAAAATGTCAATATTTTATATATAATTTTGCTAAAATATGTTGTATTTCTATAATAATTTGGGAAAACCCTATGGTTTGAACCCATTAATTGGTCAACGACATCTCTGACATAAATTTTACCTCATAATATTTTTTCGAATGAAAATAAAACTATAAGTAAGTTAATTAACCTAATTCTTACATAGAAATCAAAACTGCTACCAGGCTATCATAACATACTCGCAAGTGGTAAAATTATTGACCGACTTCAAAGGAAGAGGAGCTTATAAATTTATCTGTATTTTACTTTTATCTATAAGTTTTTCTGTATTAACCAATGTTGATTCTGTTTTTTATGTGCTAGATAATACTTCAGAAGTGGCCCTATTTAAACTTAGTTAATCTCTGACGAGTAGTTTTCAAGTTATTCGTAATACTTTTTTTTTTAACTTCACGCTGTATCGCGCATATAGTTAAGGCACTCCATTCTCTTTCAACATTTCCGTTCCCCACTTTCCGCCAAATTGAGGCATTGCGTGTTGAGTGGCGGAACTCAACGCCGCGCTTTGCCTTGTTACCAAACCCAAGAAATGGAAATATGAAATTTTCTTTACTAAATTCGCAATAATTATACTTTTTAGTGCATTTTCTTTGAAATCTTAACTATGTCATTCGTATTTCTGCATTGTAAACACAATTTGTGTTATTATTCTTTGACTAATTTCACTTAAACGACATGATTGTACTAATTTTGCATGCAAATAGGATATAGCTAATAAACTATTTAGATGATTGCTGTCTTGTTGAAACAGTCTACTCTATGAAGAGGTCACTCTGATAACTGAAATCAGGTAGTACAATATGTATTGTTTATTGTTTTTCCCAAATATTGGCTTATTAATTTTTTTATTGTGGAAAAGAGGTATGAAAATTCATACTATTTTCTCCATATTCAAATTGGTTTTCCAACTCAAAGGCGTTATGCAATTTTTGACACCACACTTTATAAAACCTGTTCAGATTAACTTATTTAATATTTTTAACGCGGCAAACAGTAAACTCTAGGTTTCCCTAACCAACCTAGCTGCGGGTTAAATCGCGAATTTGCTTTTAATCATAAACATTTCTACAACTGGAAATCGAATCCACCACCACCGCCTTGGAGCTGCCCAATTGCACCACAAATGAGTGTAAACCTAGTGTCAAGACACTCCGTTCGCCACTTTCCACCCGAGTCCTAAACGTGTCTTAAAACTATGTTCTCAGATTTTCTCTGCCTACCCTGCTATAAACGGGATAATATAAAAAATAATTATAATAAATATTTAAAAAAATATATTTCTCTGAACCTATTTGTTTATTGCTCCATTATACAGTTTAACAGTGACTATACATGTAATAGATACAAATTCAAATTAGATTTTTAAAAAAGTTACAGAAAGAACAATAAAAGACCATCATGAAGCAGTGAGAATCGAACCTACAACCAATTTCCTTTACAATCAGCTGTTGTCACTGGGTTACAATGGCGATTTTATATTATCGGTTGTTATACGGAGCGCATCGATTTTATCGCATTACATTTGTGGACAATGCGGTTGAGGCGCGTCTGTCTGCGGTCGCAAGCAATTTTCAACCTTACGCTGTACCCAATTATAATTTTAAAGTGAGTGTTCTAGCAAGTTTGTATCGTTAAGTTTATGGGTGGTTCACTGATAAGTAATATTTAAGACCCTTAGGATGTATGTTTAATATCACATGATGTGGAATATTCTTATAGCGGAGTGTCTTAACACTTGGTTCTCTTTGACTACCCTGTTATATTGAACGTGAATCTGCTACTTTCTAATAGTATTTTTAATATTGAATACTATCTTGTCATCAACTGATATATATATATATATATATATATATATATATATATATATATATATATATATATATATATATATATATATATATATATATGCATATTATATTTGTAATTTAAAGGGCCCCTTAAGGTTACACTTCAGTCATAAGTTATAAACATTGCTTCGAGCTCCTCTCTCTGCAATGGTAGACCCGCCACCGTTGTGGTGAATCCATGGATTTTTTTTTCTTCTACTCTGTGTTAAGTAAAATGTATACATACGAAATTATCAACCATTAAAAAACTAGGCATTTAAGTAATAAATTCGCATTTTTGAGAATCTTGGGTGGCCGCAGCAATCTCTATGTAGCCAAGTCTTAAGTTTCTTTTAAATCAGAGAAGCAAACAAAATCTAATATTTTTGTGTGATAAATGAATATATTATATTTTAACGAAAAAAAGAAAATTTCAAAGAATATGCACTAATATATAATTATTAGGAATAACTCAAGAACTACTCAGTCAGATCTCAACTAAGTTTAAATGAAATTACACCAGTACTTTCTATTATCAACATCATTTGACCTGGCAAAAAACAGTCGAATTGGTAACCTCCTTAAAGTATAATATTTCTCCGATCTTCCACTTTAAGTTTTTTAAAACTACTTACTTTATTTACGACAAGAGCAAGTCATAAACGGCTCGTAAAAGTCCAGAGTTGTTAGTTTGACTGGAAGCAAAGTAAGACGTTCGCACACTATTGTTGGGCAGTAAAGTATCCGTAAGAGAGAGTAATAATTTAGTTACTTATATAAATTCTTTGGGAAAAGTCCGTTTTTTTTTAACTTCACGCTGTGTCCCGCATATAGCAGGGTAGGCAGAGGTAACCTGAGAACCTAATGTTAAGACACTCCGTTCTCTTACAACAATTCTGTTCCCCACTTTCCGCCAAATTGAGGCATTGCGTGTTGAGTGGCGGATCTTTACGCCGCGCTTTGCCTTGTTACCAAACCCAAGGAATGAAAATATTAAATTTTACATTTCCTGGAATGGGAATCGAACCCACAACCTGTCGCGTTTACAGTCGCATTCTTGTGCCTCTGCGCCACGACAGGCGTCAAGTCCGATTATTATTCAATAATTAAAAAAAAATATTACACGATCGTGGTACAGTGGAACAATGATTATATACGTGACACTATGGTCTCTTGCTTACCCTGCTATATAAAAGAAAAGAAAAAAAAATAAGAAAAGATTTATTTCTGTATTCTTTATTATTATTCATGGTTAATTCTACAAATTATCTACTAAAATCTATTTTTAACCGCATGTATGCAATGTGTGTTCTTAAAATGGTTATTTTTGCATCTCTGCCGAGAAACATTTGCAAATTTCTACTACCCAAAACATTATTTCGAAGAACAATCGCTTGGCAAAAGAGAATGCTATTTATTAAAAATAATTGCGCGACAACGAGTCACAGTGTCTTGACACTAAGTATTCTCGGATAAAAAAAAGAGCAACTGTTGAGTTTCTTGCCGGCTCTTCTTAGCAGAACTGCCTTCCGAGCCGGTGGTAGCTTCCGTTAGGCTAACCTGCTCATAAATTTACAAAACAATTGACTAAAAAATAAAAAAAAAGTCAGTCGGTGAAGATCTCACCATAGTCTTAAGATACAATTAGGTAGTAACTTTAAGTATGTAACAAGCAATAAATAAAAAATAAAGAAACAAAAAGCACGTGTGGATGTAATTTAACTCATAAAAAAAAAGCTTCCGGTAGGACTGACACTCCTAACATCTTTTCTAAATTGACGATTCAAAAGTGCTTGTAATAGCCTACTTGAATAAAAATAAAGAATATTTTGATTTTAAAGCGTGAAGCTGCGATCCAATTTAAAAATGTCATTTACTTACAATTTTCAATCTAAAATGTAATATCTCAAATATTATAAAGCACGACATCAGATAGCCTTAAAACACAAAGCCAGAAAGCTGACGCCTTAACATTACAATGGGGATCATTAAGACGGGTTAAACCTTGGTACAACGGCCAAAATCGTATGTAAATCAATTATATGATAATGTGCTATGTACTGAGTGATAGACAGTTTGGTGGGAGAAGGAAAATTAAATATGATATACTTTACAGCATAAAAGATAGAAAGACCAGTTGTTGGTTCGATTCCCTCTCCAGGAAATGAAAATAATACATATTTTTAATAATTAATATTTAGTATTTTCATTTCCTCGCTGTGGTGACATTCAGCACGCAAAGTTTCAAATCTTAAGGAAACGGCGTCTCTTAACACTACGTTCTCAGGTGCCCTCTACCTACCCTGAAATGTGCGTGATACAGCGTGAAAAAAATTTTCAGCAGAGACGAGAGAGAGAAACTAGTTTCGAGATACTTCGTGTTGAGTTGCGGAACTCACCGTCGTGCGCTGTCTTACGAACGGGAATCGAATCCACTACCAACCACGTTTACGGTCAAGCGCTGGCCACTGCGGCATGAAAATTAAATGTTATGCTACTTCTCCTTATGTACATTCTTTTACTTTATCGTCCCTTAATTGTACCTGATCTTTTTTTTTCTTATAGTCCTAGTAATTTAATCTCATCACTTTTAATTAAAACAAAATATATATCACAGTTTTTAATTTTCTCTTTAAAAAGCTATGCTAATTTGTTCTAATACGACAGTACCCTATATCTAAAGCTAACACAGAGAGTTAAGTGACCCATCTCTCCATATTCTCATCATAACACATTACAATTTAAATAAAATGCAAATAACCCATAAATTGTCAATAAAAGCCAAAAGCCATTCAATCCTTGAACCATGACGATTTATAGAGTAAGTTTTAGATGGAAAAACTTGGTAATCCTGTCTCCTAACAGCATCCCTCCGGGCGTAGTGTAACGTTAAAAAGTGCAAGATAGGATTATTGCTGTCCTAAGTAAAGATTAGGATGAGGCATTTTAGTAGGGTTGAAGGCTAATTTGAAAGGTCACCTTTTCCAAAGTCAATAGACGGGTATTAAGTGATGTATGGATTTAACAATGAAAATTTATGTTATTCTTTATATGTTGGAAGTGTTACGCGGCGTTGAGTTCCGTTACTCAAGCGCTCAATGCCTTAAATGTTTCGAATTCGGGCGAAACATGACGAAGTGTTTAAACACTAGGTTCTCTCTGCCCACCTCGCTATGATATTCACGAATCATCGTAAGTAAAGTCATACATGTATGTGTTTGACTATGACAATAATATCATATCAGAATTTTACTAGAGTGAAGAAAAGAAAATAATTTAAATATAATCTTGCCCATTGAGAATTGAACTCACAACCAATTGAGTTTTCAGTTAGACAACCCCACTATGCCATGATAGCCTCTCAATTTATACTTTATATCTTCTTTTTTTTAGCTTCACTCTGTATCCCGCATATAGCAGAGTAGGCAAAGGGAACCCGAGAACCTAGTGTTAAGACAATCTGTTCCCCACTATCCGCCGTATTGAGGTTTTTGCCTTGTTACAAGCCCAAACATGAAAATACTAAACTTTTACATTTCCTGGAGAGGGAATCGAACCCACCACCTATCGCGCTTACAGTCGCACGCTTGTGCCTCTGAACTTTTTATACATAAAATATATAGTAGCAAAAAATTCAAGAAAAATATACGAAAGAAAATAAAAATAGGAGAAAGGGGAGAACGTGGACATTTATTTTTCTGAGCCATTTATACGGTAACATATTGAGTCATTATCTTTGCGAGAAGATACGCTTGTCGTAATACTAAGAAATTTATAGATTCTTATCATTTCTGTTAATAACTTTTGTGTTTACTTATTTAATGTTATGAGGCGTGTTTTAGTTAGTCAAATTGCGGCGTTGAGTTGCGTTGTATATTGTATTGTCTCATTTTCCGACAGACAGAAGAATATAGCGTTTTGACACTATGTTCGCTTTAACTTCCCGTCTATGCCAGACATAGTGTAATCCTTATTATGAAATAATATGTATTATATGTATTATAAGGCAAAAGCGCGGCGTTGAGTTCCGCCACTCAACACGCAATGCCTCAATTCGTCGGATAGTGGGAACGGAGTGTCTTAACACTAGGTTCCCTCTGGCTACCCTGCTATATGCGGGATACAGCGTGAAGCTATGTATGTATGTATGTATATGTATTATTATGTAAGGAAAAAATATTTTTTTGACTTATGGATGGTTCGGAATACAAATTTCACGCTAAAATGTTATGCTTTAAACTTTTCTTAGGTAGTGTACCTTGAGGTGCTAAGGCAGAAACGTGCCATTGGTTGTGGGTTCGAATTTCACTTCAGAAAATTAAAATATTAAATAATATTTAATATTTTCGTTTCTTTGCTTTAGTAATCAAACAAGTCGCAGCGTTGAGTTCCACCACTCAGCATGCAATGACTCAATGTAGCGGAAAATGGGAAACGGAAATGTTAAAAGAGAAGGGAGTGTCTTAACACTAGGTTCTTAGGTTCCCTCTGCCTACCCTGCTATATGCGGGATGCAGCGTAAAGCTAAAAAATACATAAACACGAAATCTTACACTAACCTTCCGATCGATCAACCAAGACAAAGGTGAACATCGTGCTACAGAACAACCAAACTGTGCTGTTCCTTAACTTTAAAATGTACTTCAAAACTGAGGTAATAAGCTTCAATAAATAACTACCGTTAGTCTCCCACCTACATAATGCCTGAAATGAAAATATCAACATAAACACGCCAATTTAAACTCTAATGTATGGGGTTAAAATTCAACTTTGAATGGGAATAGGTGGCAAGGAATAATCTTGTTCGACAGTCATTTTTGACCAATTTCCCTTGGTATCGAAAAATATTTTATAAAGGCCAGCATTAAAAGTCGCATCTTAGTGACTTAATTTTATGCCACCCAGTTTGTTCTACACGATATGGGAGTGATACATCACTGTATCCCGTACCAGAGTAGGCTGTAGGTTTCCCACTTTCCGTCGAATTGAAGTGTTGTGGGCTGAGTGGCGGAACTCAACGCCGCGTTATGCCTTGTTACCGAGCGAAGAAATTAAAATATTTTTTTTTAACTTCACGCTGTATTCTGCATATAGCAGGGAAGGCAGAGGGCACCTGATAACCTAGTGTTAAGACACTTCTTTCCCCACTTTCCGCTGAATTGAGGCATTGCGTGCTGAGTGGCGGAACTCAACGCCGCGCTCTGCCTTGTTACCAAACACACGAAATGAAAATTTCTTGAAGTGGGAATCGAACCAACAACCTCTGGCGTTTACAGTCGCACGCTTGTGCCTTTACGCTTTTGCTTTTCGGCCACTACATAAAATTTAAAAAAAGAACAACAAGTGTGAAGACACTCCGTTCTCCACCTTCCTTAGATTATATTTAGTCGACCAAATCTCGACCAACTCGACGATCTCGACGAAACGACAATCTCGACGAATAGTCGACCCAAAGCCACCAGTAGGAAATAACAAAAGATGTCAGTCAGTTTTCACAAGCCCGGCCATTGCCAGTAATTAAAAACCTTGTATACTTATTATTTTTAATATTTCGTTCAATTTTCTCCCATTTTTATTTTCTCTATTGCCTTTTACTTTGCCCAGTAATTAAATGATTTACTTTCAAAGCGTTCCGACGGTGTTTGAAACTGTTTTGCTCTTTTAGAGGCTGTCGATATTTGGTAGCGTTGGTTGTTTTGTAATTATAAATGTATATTGTTATAAGAAAGAATAGAGAACGGAGTGTTTTGACACTGTAATAGAAAGGTAAATAAAATCTTAACAAGAAAGGAAAACCGATTTCAAATTAAAATGCTCTAAAAAGAGCTAATTACACCTATCTTATAAAAAAACCCCTCTTTCTCTAGTTCTTTTCTCACAATTCGGAATTTTATTTATATGCATACGTACATATATAGTTTCACGCTGTATCCCGCATATAGCAGGGTAGGCAGGGGGAACCTAATGTTAAGACTCTCCGTTTTACTTTCCGCCGAATTGAGGCATTACGTGGTGAGTGGCGGAAGTCTACGCCGCGCTTTACCTTGTTACCAAACGCAGGAAAGGACGAATTCCTTTTCTTGGAGTGGCAATCGAACCCACAAGCTGTCGTTAACAGTCGCACGCCTGTACCTCTGCGCCACGACAGGCGTTGCATGTTGAATGGCAAAAAGTAACATTTTGCCTTACCAGAACGAAAAATTACTAAAAAATTCTCTGAACGGGAATCGAATCCACAACCATCAGGTTTACTGTCAGATACTACCACTGCGCTATTAAGCCTTTAAATAACATAAAAATTAAGAAAAACGTGAAGACAAGCTCCATACTAAAAATATTTTCGTTCAAAACTTTTTGGACTAGAGAAAACTAAAAATACAAACGCATTCTATCATCAATCACCTAACTAATCTAAATCTGTCATCGGTGCTATGAACATAACTTTTTTAACAAAAATTTTTACTGTCGTAAATTTTTACTGCTTGTATTTTTAACTATGGCATCTGATAATTACGATTGGTTGCTTTGAAAGTGCGGCGTTGAGTTCCGCCACTGCAGATGTCATGCTAAATTCAATTGAGAACGGAGTGTCTTGTCAGTAGGTTACCTTTTACGTTTATTTTGTTTTATATTTCATCATAGGATATCTCTGCCTGTGCATCTGCTAGAATTTTTTGACCTTCACGCTGTGTCCCGCGTATAGCAGGGTAGACAGGGAGAACCCGAGAACCTAGTGTTAAGACACTCCGTTCCCTACTTTCCGCGCAATGGCTAGAATATATTTTTAAGAATAAAATAAGAAATCGTAAATTATTATATATTCCATTAGACTTAGAATATATAACGAGATATCACATTTTTTTTCACATCGGATGACATCTTTTATTTAATGTTATTTGTACATTTTTTACGCTGTAAGATTCAAATCTACGAATCTCATTCAAAATAATTATTTGATTCATTTGACATTTACTCTGGCGACTACAATAGTAAACAAATATATGTTCAAAATAATACAGTCAAAAAATAGATTACAAAGTGTCTTGACACTATGTTCTCTCTGCTTATCCTGTTATATGGTGAATAGCATGAAATTATCAAAAATAGACTAAAAACTGCTAACTTAACTAAACTGAGTTTACCCGTGATCATGGTGCTTGCAACAACATCGAAATATCGGGAGTCCAAAATAAAAACAATACATGGTAAATATCCCGTCGAACAAACTTATTCTTATGTATGTGACCATGAGAGTTTAAATTCATATAAAAACTGCTGACAAATATAGGGTGTCCCAAAATTAACGCAAGGTTTGAATTAAATAGAAAATGCCATTTTAGTTTTTTAATAGCGAATGAATAATGAATATAATAGCAAATGGCGGCATATCAAATCTTGCGTTAATTTTGGGACACCTTTATATCCTCTAGGAACAAATATAGCTTACACGGTACATTTAATATTTTTTTTCATCAATCGCTTCAATAGTCGTACCAATTTAAATCTGTCATCGCGATACTAAAGACGTCAAGTAATTTCGTAACATTTGAAATAAGGAGGGTTATATTGCCCCCTCGCCAGTAGTTATAGATCTGGTATAAATAAATGTATCATTAAGATAACAAAAAATGAAAACCGACTTTAACTGAAATGCACTAGAGAATAACATAATTACGAATAACCCGAAAACTACTTGTCAGATTTTAACTATATTTAAATGGGAATCAGAAGCACTCAGCAGAAAGATTATATATATATATATATATATATATTCGGCGGAAATTGGGAACGGAATTGTTGTAAGAGAACAGAGTGTCTTAACACTAGGTTCTCTGGTTCCCTCTGCCTAGCCTGCTAAATGCGGGATACAGCGTGAAGTTAAAAAAAAATACAAAAAATTAACATCATAGTTAACACACTACTATCATCAATCATCTGTTAGTTCTAGTTATTAATGAGTCCCTTTAAATAATCATGCATTCTTATAAAAAACCACACAAATGTTCTCGAGCTGTACACTACACATGTCAAATCAATCAATGAACAGTACGCAATGAATGAACGACTTACGCTTCAATGGAGACATTACAATATATAGTATAGAAGTGGCGTATTCTAGAAGCTTGTATTATTTATTTATACTTGTATTCCTGTTGACGCGTTAATAACGCGTTGCCTAGCAACGTATATATCACTTTATATAAACGTGTATGTCAAACCATGGTTATGTGTAACATTTATTTTATTAATTAAATATATTATTATATTATTTTAAAAATATATTATCATTCTGTAAACCTTCGCTATATAAACTGTAAGTGTGCCAAGTTTCTTGCACCTCCTTCCGTGTATTTTCATTTCCTGGGTTTGGTAACAAGGTAGAGCGCGGCGTTGAGTTCCGTCACTCAGCACGCAATTCCTCAATCCGGCGGAAAGTGGGGAACGGAGTGTATTAACACATGGTTCTCAGGTTCCCTCTACCTACCCTGCTATATGCGTGAAGCTAAAAAAAATATATTTCTTAAAATATTTATAGCGGAGAAATTTCGCTCCGGTAAAACAAAACGTGATACTAAATTCCACCACTTAACACGCAATATTTCTTCTTCTTTATCTGTAACAACCCTGCTATGCGTGAAGCTTTATAAAAAAGTACAATTTTTTGTTAACACGCCATTTAAGCAACTCCATGAGTATATATTAGTACATACACAGTATCTACTTTTCAAACCAATCCTACAAATGACAACAAAAGAGTACAATCTATCTTTCCTCTCGCGATGCTCTCACAAACTTTAAATGCGAAATCCTAACAATTTCTTTTCAGCGCTATTTAAGTTTACTTTTGAGTGTCAAACAATGTTGTACTCTTATACAACAAATACTTACAAAGGTTTCTTGGATTTTCTTAAAACAAAACCAACCTGTCGTGGCGTGGAGACACAAGCGTGCGACTCGCGACAGGTTGTGGATTCGATTCCCACTCCAGGAAATGTTAGTATTTTCATTTTCTGGGTTTGGTAACAAGCCAAAGTGCGGCGTTGAGTTCCGCTACTCAGCAAACCTTGTTACCAAACTCGGGAAATGAAAAATAATTTAAGAATCCATTTAAATTCTTATTATTATCTCAGCGGATTTTTCGTAATGGAACATATGGTGATCTATTTAAAGGACAGTCATAAAGATATGTTTAGCATTCGTTTATTGTTTAGTGCGGTGGATGTTTGTAAACGATTTTAATGAATTTTTATTTTCTATAGTAGAATATTTAAATCAATACCTATCTATTTCTATAGGGGGCTGTCGTGGCGTAGTGGACAGTGTTTGATTGTAAACGCGATAGGTCGTAGGTTTGACTCTCACTCGGTGACATTATTTTCTTTGTGCCATAGACATAGCACGGTGTTGTTCCGCCATATAAAATTGCAATAGTAATATTAGATACCCGTTGACATAGATTTAATATATTTTGTTAGTAAATTATATTAATTGTCGTTATAAACTGATGATTCTACGCCTAACTACTACCAATTATTACGAATAACTCAAAAACTATTCATCAGATCTTAACTAAATTATTATAAATTAAATATTATTATATTTTAAATGGGACCACATAGAAACCACTATAAAAAAAATACAATATCATACAATATATAAAAAAATAATATCCAAAATAGATTAAAGTACTACTACACAATACAACGCCTGTCGTGGCGCAGAGGCACAAGTGTGCGACTGTAAAGCGACAGGTTGTGGGTTCGATTCCCACTCCAGTAAATGAAATATTTTCATTTTCATGTTTGGTAACAAGGCAAAGCGCGGCGTTGAGTTCCGCCACTCAATATGCAATGCCTCAATCTGGCGGAAAGTGGGGAACGGATTTGTTGAAAGAGAACGGAGTGTCTTAACACTAGGTTCTCTGGTTCCCTCTGCCTACCCTGCTATATGCGGGATAAAAACTACAACACAATAGATTACTAGATGAGTAAAAACATCTAAGAAATTATGAAAAAAATAACATTGACTTTCAGCACTTCTCTCATTATACTTTAAATCAAATTTCATACATCTACATACATAATCCTATGCAAAAAGGGCTTCTTCCATACATTTTCTACTAAAAACATGTCTTTACCAAGCAATTTTGATTAAAACGCATGTCCTTATCATTATACGTTCTCGACATCGTCTGAATTGCATAAGTGACGTCTAGTCCAATATGCGACTATTCCATAAGTGATATAAGGAACTATATATATACGAATATGTATGTGGTATGGAGGATTCATTTTATTTATATGGAAAGTTAACTTATGCTTTTTATTTTATTTATTAAAAGTAGTTTTTTCTTCTTTTTTTTAACTTCACGCTGTGTCCCGTATATAGCAGGGTAGGCAGAGGGAACCTGAGAACCTAGTTTTAAGACACTCCGTTCCCCACTTTCCGCCGAATTGAGGCATTGCGTGCTGAGTGGCGGAACTCAACACCGCGCTTTGCCGTCTTACCGTTTGGTAAGAAGGCAAAGCATACATTCTCTGTATCTACCCTACTAATATCATGAGATATGCAAAGTTATATAAATACACTTTAATAAGACCACCCATTGAAATTTGAAAAGAAATATAAAAATAAAAAAAATGTCCAAATATCATATATCTGTTTGTACAAACAAACAAGCTTAAAGAAAGTGATTCCAAATTTCCTGATCCCATAAAAACTCAATATATGGGAGCAGTATGGGAGGCCGATGCGTTGGCGTTACGATCAAATTGACAATCGTAAATAAGGCATAAATATATATTTGACAATCTAAGTAATGGATGGTGAAAGATAAATAAAATATATGTATGTAGATTGAATAATGAGACCAGTAGAGCTCAGAGGCACAATTGTAAACGACAGATAGTGGGTTCGATTCCCAGGGAATGAAAATTAAATAATTATAATAATTACTGTTTTTTTAGCTTCACGCTGGATCCCGCATATAGCAGGGTAGGCAGAGGGAGCCTGAGAAACTGGGAAAATGGGGAACGGATTTTTTTATAGAACAGATTGTGTTAACACTAGGTTCGCAGGTTCTTTCTGCCTACCCTGCTATGTGCGGGATACAGCGTGAAGCTAAAAAAATACATGTATATGGAATAACTTGACAGCTTAGTTCTCATAAGGAAGTTTTTGAAAAAAAAAATCGACATTAAATAAAACGCACTAAAAAGTGACACTACTACGAATAACTTAAAAGTACTTGTCAGATCTTAACTAAATTTAATCGAAACCACTTTAGGAGCACTAGCTATCATATAAAAAAAAAATCATCAATATAATTTCACCCAGAAAAAGTTAGAACACCTAAAAAAATACAATTGAATTGAAAATCTTCTTTTTAAATTGTTTTAAAATTATAATACACTGTAATTTTGAAAATAATTGTATGTAATGAAAATAATTTTATAAATATAATATGTACATATTCAATTGGTTGTGGGTTCGATTCCCACTCGAGGGAAATTTAAATTATTTTCATTTTTTCACTCTGCTAAGACAAACTGCTGTGTTGAGTTCCGCCACTTAGTGCAATAAATCGAAATCCAGGCGGAAAGCGGTCAACTCTACTATAGGGGACAAAGCGTGAACCTGTAAAAAATAATCTAAAATATTTTACCCTAAAATATGTAATATCTCCAGTCGAATGGCTTCCTTATCAAAATTATTGATTTGATCATTCTTCATATTTCTAAATTGTAGTATAACCCTCAGAATCGAATATTATATACCAATATGAAAAAAAATACTCAAGCAACTTCACGCTTTATCTCGCATAGCTGCGTGCTGAGTGGCGGAACTCAACGCCGCACTTTGTCTTGTTACCCAACATGTTAAACCCAGGAAATGACAAAATTTCATTTCCCGGAGTGGAAATCGAACCCCCAACCTGTCGTGTCTACAGTCACACGCTTATGCCTCTGCGCCACAACAGGCGTTAAATTTATACGACGTATTTTGTTAAGTATTTAGATGAACTGTAGTGACACATTTCTCCTCTATTTTGTTCTTATAAAGAGACTTAATAAGTAGAGAGCGGAGTGTTTTAACACCACGGTCATTCTGAATACCTTGTTATGCCTTTTCAGGCTTTACTATAAAAAAGAACTATTTTTACTTTTAAAATAGATTAAACTATTACCGAAATGTATTCAATTAACACATTTAAATTGAAACGCTTTCACAAAAAGCTGTCAATATTGTAAACAAAATGAGTATTATCTAAAAAAGCACGTATATTTGAACCACAAAGGATGTTAGTAACATACGAGTATAAATAATGTATTTAAATTGGATAATGGTTATTCAGTTTTTTTTTGCTAGTACAACATTTTTTTTTTCACACTGGTAAAAAAAACACGGCGTTGAGTTCCGCCACTTAACTTGCAGTGTCTCAAATCGGGGGAAAAACGACGAACGAAGTGTCTTGGATACTAGATTCCTCTGACTACTCTGATATGTAGAATAAAGAGTAGCTACTGTTATGGAGAGGGCTATGCTCAGGGCTTCATTTCGGGGAACAAAAGTCACCGACATCGCTCTCAAAATATGCAAGATGAAAGGCAGGTCACATCGCTCGTAGAACCGACGACCTGGTCAGAATTGCGGGAAACCGCTGGATGCAGGAGGCAATCAGTCGTGCTACTTATGAAAATTGGACCCGAACCCGTGCCTCTCGTTTATTGTCCAAGCCATACGTTCTTATCCAGGGTGGTCGGAATTCTTATATGCTTGTTACAACTTATTTTTGTTGTCAGCCAGTTTCAAAATTACTGTACGTATTCTCAAAATGATTTACATTTTCTGTCTATGTTTTTGTCACCCTAAGTTTGTGATCAACATTTTAAAAATATCAAAAATTCATTGAATATAATTATATACCTATCTAGATATGTATATTAACTTAGGCTTGCATTTATACTTGTCCCAAGGTTGTGGTCCATGTTTGTTTCACATTTGGCTGACCATTATATCACAGAGATTGCCAAATATAGGGCCGTATTAATATAATTGAATTGTTACTCAAAATATATATACATACAAAAATATCAAGAGGCCATAGTAGTGCGGTGGAACACCATCTGAATGTTTGTGGGTTCGATTCCCGCTCAGGGAATCGATTATACTTAAATTATTTTTATTAAACGCAGCGCTTCTCCAATTAAACCTCAATGTATCCTAATCGGATGGAAAGATTAGTTAATATCATTATATATTTATATCAATGATCGGCGGAAAGTGGGGAACGGAGTGTCTTAACACTAGGTTCCCTCTGCCTACCCTGCTATATGCGGGATATAACGTGAAGCTATGTATGTATGTGTATGTATGTATAATTCTTAAAATACTTTTATTTCTCTGCCCCGGTAAGACAAACAAAACGATGATATTAAGTTCCACTACTTAACACGCAATAACGGAGTTCCTTTACATTAGATTCACTCTAACTACCCTGTACTACGGGACTCTCCATAACACTTTATCCCGTAGGATAAAGTGTGAAGCTATTTATAAAAAAATCATTTAAAAAAATGACAAATAAAACGAAAACCATCTGGACCAGCGTCACAAAATTTTGGGCAATAAATTGGTAATGCGGCTTTGGACCGCATGCGATGATTAATTGACCCGATCTGACCTAACAATTACTTCAATTATTTACCTCCGGTTTACTGTTACTGTACTCTGCAATTCGATAGCTCGCCTTTAATTTGAATTATGAACGCATTGAACGAATCGATTCGTAATTATCCCAACCGTTTTGTTCATTCTTTTCAGTATTTTTTTTTATTTTTAATGGGAAGGACGCAGGACGTCACCTGATGGCGTTGTCTGTCAGATTTAAGCGTCGTCTGTTCTGTTGAGGATAAGATGTAAAGCAATAGTAATCTGTCAGTCATTGTTTCTTTTTATCCAATTTCATAAAAGAAGAGGTTCTCATTTTGACAGTATTTTTTATGTGTTTTAACGCATATTTTTTACTGGGTGAACCAATTTTGATGATTCTCTTTTTATATGACAGCTGGTGCTTCTATTGTGTTAAATTTTGTTAAGATTTAAGGGCAGTTTTGATTTATTGTAATAATGTTTTTTTTTTTTTTATGGATAACGGATGGCAAACGAGCAGAAGGACCACCTGATGGTAAGTGGTTACCTTCGCCCATGAACATCTACAAAACCAGAGATGTTGTAGATGCGTTGTCAATCTACAGAATACAGATGGAAGGGGAGGACAATGTAGTAGTCCGCTATAGGAACCATCACATTTTCGGGAAAGGATGGGTGGGAAAGGGGAAAACCTGGCTTACATGCCATCGAACCGGAAAACATCATAAGATATTTGGCGGTTCGTCTTTGACATGATAATGGTCGCGAGCCAGACGGAGGACGAACAACCACCAAACAAATTATGCAATAAAAATGTAATAAAAATGCAATAAAAATGTTACTTTTTATTGCATTTTATTTGAAATTGACATACTTTTCTGTCAAAATCTTAATTATTTTAACAAAAAATAAACACAGATTTAACGTTGCATTTACAAGTCGTAATAGGCAATGATTATTATTTAATTTTTTTTTACCTATAATATAAACTTGATTATCTAGCGAAAATTTATGATTATTTCATTTTGTTTCAAGCAAAACAGATAACGAAAAATAACATTTTTATTAGAACCATATAAAAATGTAAGGAAGAACATACATACATAGCTTCACGCTGTATCCCGCATATAGTAGGGTAGGCAGAGGGAACATAGTATTAAGACACTCTGTTCCCCACTTTCCACCGAATTGTGGCATTACGTGCTGAGTGGCGGAACTCAACGCCGCACTTTGCCTTATTATATAAAGAAGAAAATATTATAATAAAATGTAACTTAATAAAACTTGCTTTACGCATCAGAAGTAATCTCCCTCAGTCTTAACTTGACAAATACTTATAAATTATACCATCCTAATCGTCCCACATAACAATTTTGAACGAGTTTCAAATTCCTCTAAATAGTATACAAATGAGTATTAAATAGAAAATAAAAATAAAGTAAACTGAATAACATAAATCTCTACAAATGTTTGATTTCATCAGAGATCGTATCAGAGCATAGTTATCGCCCATATCTATCTATTAACGGGGGAATTTGTGGGTCTGTACGTACTTTAAAAACTATAAAACTGCTGAATTTATTATGGTAATAATATGAAAGGAAAGATAGATAGTATTTATTTGTGACTAGAGTTATAAATTCAATTCAAAATTATTAATATAGAAGGATTAAGTATGTGATAATATATTATGAGGCCTGTCGTGGCGCAGGGCACAAGCGTGCCACTGTAAACGCGATAGGTTGTAGGTTCAATTCCCACTCGAGGAAATGGAATTTTTCATTTCCTGGGTTTGGTTATAAGGTAAAGTGCGGCGTTGAGTTCCGCCACTTAGCACGCAATGCCTCAATTCGGCGGAAAGTGGGAAACGGAATTGTTGAAAGAGAGCGGAGTGTCTTAACACTAGTTTCTCAGGTTCCCTTTGTCTTTACTGCTGTATGCGGGATACAGCGTGAAGTTAAAAAAATATATATATTTAAACATCATGACTACCTCCATTGAGAATCAAACCTAGGACCAAACGTGCATATAGCTAGAGATAATTCCTTTTTTCCACGATTTTTACTATGAATCAACTAAGAAATATAACCAACATACTTATTTACAACGCTAAACAACATAAGATCTGAGCCAGTTGACCCCATTTCAAAGTGAATTCACCTCAAACGCCGCCGTCATACGCCGATCAATACTAGCTAACTTAAATAAATCACTAACTTCAGAATCGCGATCTCAGTACTGGTTAAGTTAAAGCTCTAGCCGATATTGTAAAATGCTACGATATTCTTACGTAGTTGCGTTTAAGTAAAAATTTAAGCATTTGCTTTAATAAATGTACTTTTAAATAAATTGGCTTAATTTAGAATGATTGGACTTTTTTTTTTCTTTTTTTTTTTTTTTTATGGATAACTGATGGCAAACGAGCAGAAGGACCACCTGATGGTAAGTGGCTACCTTCGCCCATGAACATCTACAACACCAGAGGCGTTGTAGATGCGTTGCCAACCTAGAGGATACAAATGGAAGGGGAGGACAATGTAGTAGTCCGCTATCGGAACCACTACATTTTAGGGAAAGGATGGGTGGGATAGGGGAAAACCTGGCTTACATGCCATCGAACCGGAACACATCATAAGATATTTGGCGGTTCGTCTTTGACATGATAGTGGTCGCGAGCCAGACGGAGGACGAACCTCCTACCACCAAACAGGACTTAGTGTTGAAACATTATTTTTGTTTTTACTTTTTTTATCTATATATAAATACGTGAAGCAAAAGCTTTGAATCCCTTCTTAAAAAAATTACGCGGACGGAGGAGCATGAAACTTGGCACACTTATAGTTTATATAGAGAAGGAGTGCAGAATGCTAATAATTTTATGTTATAATAATGTTTTTAAAATAATGCATACAAAATATATTAAATTAATAAAATAAACACACACACTTCCATGGTTTTACATCCATGTTTATACATATGTATTACTAAAGACAACGCGTTGTTAACGCGTTAACGGGGACACTAGAAATATTAAATAGTAGTTAATGATTCTACTAATGTTATAAATGCGAATATTTGAGAGGATGGTTGGACATGTTACTCTTTCACGCAAAAATTGCTGAACAAATCTAGGTGAAACTACAATAATGTAGTTTATATATCAGAATAACAAATTGGCTTTAATATATAAAAAAATGAGTATTTTTAAGGTAATGGCCATATTTTAACGATATGTATGTATGTAATTTTTAATATTTAATCAAAATTTCAATAACTATTTTATTAGTATAATTGTAAGTGAAATAATATACGGTTAAGTAAGTCGTAAGACGATTGCTGTGCTTTGATGACATCATTATGAAGGTAAACAAGGAAAATCTAATTAGCAGTACATAAGCTGATTACCGCCTTTCCCATGACTCGAACGTTGTTTAGATTGAATATATTAGCAATTAATTTGCGATTTCACAATAATTAATATTATTGTTATTTCCAGTTATTTAATTAAACAAGCTAGTTATGAACTACTTGGGCAACCTCAACATTATCCTCTTTGACTATAATTGCCTAAAATACGACTGTTGTCAAAGTTTTTACCTCTCATTTCTCAAAATCCGAAGCTTCTACAACATAGTGGACCGTCGTATAGGCCAATCTGACTCCCTCGAGTGGCATGCCGTCACTAGCCCGTTTGACGCCATATGTGACCGTTTCGTGCCAAAAAGTAGTTACTCTATCAAAACTGCAGTAGAATTTATATCCTGAACAGTTGCTCCAAAGTTAAAAGTCCTATAGAATGAACAGCATAAGGGAGTTTAAGTATGGGGTGAATTCCCAGAGGCGACGAACAGCGCGGCGCTCATCATTTCCCCATTGTCTCGTTAAACAAAAATCAAAAACAAACACTCGCAGAACAGATTTTTGGATCTAAGTTAGAATGATTCGCAATCATTGTTGATCGTCTGTCTATTTATTTGTTTGGATTGCACCTCTGGGACTGCACCGATGAAAGGTATTATCTTTTGGAAATAACAAATGCACATTCATAACATAATTGCCATTTCGTGAGTTTATATAATAAAGGCACTGACAATGTTATAATTGGTTTAAATAGAGAAATTTAAAATGTATTCGTATGAATTATTTAATTAAGGACAAGCTATTAGCACCTCGCTACTAAATAAATATTCTAATTCATATTCATGTTGAACATGCTATCACGTCAATTTTCGTACTGACATTTTTTCGTAAATTCTATCGCTACCATACATTGAATTACTAGTGATTTCACCATCCTTTAAATAAATGTAATTCTTTTTGTCGAAGATTGCGTCTCCAGCGAGTCTCGCGTCTTCTACGTGATCACAATACCGAGGGTCGATGTTGTCTCCAGCTTCTCCTTTATGTCTATCATTTATTCCTTCGATACGCAGACGTCAGCGTTTGACAACTACAGTTCATGCCGAATAAATTTTATGTGAAATTGCGCGACTAAGATTGAATTATTGCTGTGGACGAGGCCTTTCGACTCGGCGCTTTTGCTTACATCCAATAAATTTAACGAAAATCCTTTCACTGAAATTTTACTACAAAACATTTTAGGATCATGCGGAATTATGTGAATTCAGAGAGTAAATAGAATAGCAATATAAATTATGCTTCGATCGTCACCGTTTTTTCTCAACTTCTTCGCGTACCCTCTAGCGAAGATTATTTCTAATGCGCGAGCTCGAGACGCAATAAACTAGCACGATGATAATAAAAATGTTCAGCTTATCCCCCGTGTTCTTACTGTAAATTTAAACAAGGCGCACGCGAATTTCGACCTAAACTACTTTTATTAATGTCGGGATAGGACGTTTTAATTTTAATAAAACTGAACATCGGCACGCTCGACCTATTTGTCAACCTTCTTTACTTTTGCTGGCATAAAATCATACAGTCACACTCCACGCTACTACAACTCTGTTTAGCGCACGCACGTGCGCAATCGAAAACGATCTTTTTGATAACACGGCTAAGATATAAATTCAGTGGGTAATCCTAGTCCACTGTCTTATGAAATGTGAAATCCCTGAAGGCGGTCACACGGAATTTAAGCATCTCTCCTTAAAGTAATAAAGGTGCGTTTTATTCGCACGGCAACAGATTATACTCGTATTTGGGATTTGGGCGGCGTAACACGTAGGTGAACCATCGCTCATGTGACAAATTTCTACGTTTGCCTTAACGCGGGGTGCCGTGTTTAGAATATTATATCTGATGTAGGGATAGAGGGAATTCATATTGATTTACATACTGAAAGAATAGATTTTATTTGTTCAAATGTGACATATGTCAAAAATTATAATAAAAATGCACACACCGCTGAAGATGCAAATTTAGATCCGACGCGCGTCCTGTTCGCCGTCAGTATGGAGCCAGTAATATTTATGGGTGCGATCCAATTCTGTTTTTTGGAGAAGTGACGAATTGTGACAGGTTGGTCCCCTCAGGGATTCCGCTTTCCAGGTTTACCGGTTCGTTTGCGACTTTGTTTGATTCAAATTGTAGTTTCTTTCAAGGCTAGTAACGAAGTGCGAGCAATACGTGCGGAAAGCAAATTTTACGTTTATTCTGCGAATGTTTTCGCGGATTCTTTTCGAGGGTTACTATACTCATGTAGACGTGATTTCGCTTCGAAAGCAACTCGACAATTGTATATTTATGAGTTCACTATTTTGTCGGATTGAATTTTACTGTAATTCAATTTTGTATGTAGGCAAACCTGATTGTATCGAGGGACATGTGGCAAATCAAGGTTAACCTAATAAAATTCGGCTGTAAGACAATCGGGAGCCCTTTATAAATAAAATTACTGTTTTCTGTATTTAAATATAATATATATTGAATATTTTTATAATGGAGGAAATTGCTCTTCGTAACAATATTGGAAAGTAACGAAGTGTAAAACCCATTACCCTGATATTATATACATACGAGCATATATATATATATATATATATATATATATATATATATATATATATAAGGTTATTTTAAATTCTGTACTTTTTATAGAAATTGCAATAAAAATGAGGTCAATGATATAAACTAAACCGTGACATTATTATTAAAAATAAAATGATATAATATACAAAAGCAGGCATTTAAAAAAATATATAAAGCACTCTACTGATAATTTTGCATTCAGATTTATTTCGGTACAGTAATGTTGGCAAAGTTGAATTGTTTTAAAATGACCGGTCATTTGCTATCAGCGCGGACGTCCTGCGCCATGACCAATTATCAGTCATCTTATCTCGTGAAGAGGAAGCAGTCAATGTTTTTATTTATGTTATTCCCCGGCCCACTACAGTTCTAGAATATCCTTTTTTTGATCGCGAATTAGTTTAATTACGTTATGATCGCGAGCGAACGCCATTTTGGGATCTGGATTTATTAACTTGAAATTTGAGTGACTTAGTGATTTTGAGTGATTTATTAAAATAGTGTTCAGTGTCTTATAATTATAATAACCAATTTAGGTGTTTAAATTAACAGTGTTTGTGATTAAAATAGTAAGTTTGGGTTATTATAAATTTATATTTAGTCAAAACAAGTGAAATAACTAAGTGCAATCCTGATTAGCATTTCTTATACCATAATTTCAACGGATCGTAGTCTGGTTTTGAGAAAAAAATCCCCTAACGAGCTCATTGTGCTTTTTTGTTTGGACTTTCGTGAAGGGTCTGTTCCTAATTATTTCATTGAAGGTTTTACTACGAGTATTTATAAAATATATATATTTTTTAATTCAGTCACCTTTTAAATAGGTAAAGTCAAGGTTTACTTACTTTTAATAATCGCGTGTGAATTGCAAAGAAATTTTAATTCGTATTTCTCTAAATAGTACAGTACAGTTATGACGCAAATAAAATTTTTAATGTCTAATTTATAAACAAAGGGTACACTTATGAAAATATTTTATTATTAAATTAAACATAGCATCACGCTGTATCCCGCATATAGTAGGGCAGCTGATGGAACCTGAGCACCTAGTGTTAAGGCATTCCATTCCCCACTTTCTGCCGAATTGAGGCATTGCGTGCTGAGTAGCGGAACTCAACGCCGCGCTTTGCCTTAATACCAAACTCAAGAAATAAAAATACTAAACTTTTACGTTTCCTGTAGTGGGAATCGAACACACATAAATAAAATATAAGTACCAAGATATAAATAAATCATTCACATACGATTTGCATACTCAATCACGAGTTCTGTAATGAGGTACGGTGAAAACTAATTTTATTTGGTTCGAGCCTTTGACTGGATCCTCTTTAGATGTTTGCCTTAAATTAAAAAGTTTTCACTCGTCTCAAGAACACTCCGAACGGTTTATTCTTTGATACTTTTTCTTTAATGGCCTCATACGATTAGATTCTAGTCTGTGGATTAAAGGAATTTATGAACGCTGCCTCGCTTCTGGGATAAGCTTTTATGAACTTGGTAATGAGATATTTTTTGAGAGCCTTCCTACTTAAAACGAATACGAATGGTATTAAGTCGAAACTGTTTAATGTTGATGGCGTTATCGTAATATTATAAAAGCAACTTCCACTGACTTGACCTCGTTTGAGTAAGGATCATTATTTTATATAGAATTATCTATTGATAATGTTGTTTTTATGCTTGCTTCTAATTTTACGATTTCATAAAACACAGCTAATGTTGTTCCTAAAAAGGTTGACGTAAAAGCAATACCCAATAACCTAAACATTAAATTGTCAATTGCCAAATTATTGATAACAACACAATTACAGTTATCTAACGAATAAATATTACTTTGATATTAGAACTCCCATGATTGCGATATTCAGATTTATTGCAGAGCAAGTGTAAATTAGTCAATATTATACACCATCAGTCCCCTGAGGCTGAAAAATAAGATATTATGCGAGTGATGCCGCAGGCTTTCCCTTGTTTACGTTAGAATCTGAGTTCGTATTGTACTCTTTGTCATATACCGAAGCCTTATTAGTCTTAATTACGCTTGTGTTTTCTATTTACATTCTTTTTGTGGCTTCCTTTTTATCACTTGTTTTCATCGTTTTTATTGGCGTATCAAGGTTTTGTCATTTATATTTTATTTGAATTGGTATTCGCTTGAAATAATAATTGCAAGGTTTCGGGAATACGTTGTGTATCCTTTTGTTCGGATTTATCTCTTTCTTCTTCAGTTTCCTGTTTTTTAATTATTATAAAGCTCACTCTGCACGCAATGCCTCAATTTGGCGGTAAGTGGGGAACGTAAATGTTAAAAGAGAATAGAGTGTCTTAGCACTAGTTTCTCTGGTTCCCACTGCTACGTGCAGGATCAAATCAAAATCAAAATTTCCTTTATACAAGCACTTTTGAGTCGTCTATTTACAAAAGATATTAGGAGTGTCAGGATACAGCGTGAAGCTAAAAAAATAAAGAAATAAAAAAATACAATGGTATTATAATATGCAGATACATAGCATTAAGCAGTCACGAAGTTAAATACAATGACATATAAATTGCATACAACCTTCTTGTACACGTTATTTAATAACAGTATTATGACACAAATATAACTGGTTAAGCTATAATTTAACCATTTATTGAAATAATTAGGTCTAATATTTTTTATTATTTATTTTCTTTTAGCTTAAATATTTTATGTAGCTGTAGGCAGAAATAACTTAGTGTTGAGACACTCCGTTCTTCACTCATTCAATTTTGAGACATAATATTTGAAATGGTGGAACTCAATACCGCATTTTGTCTTTTCACAATTTTATCCTTTTATTTTTATTTTTTTTTTTTACATTCACGCCGTATCCCGCATATAGCTGGGTAGGCAGAGGAAACCTGAGGACCTAGTGTTAAGACACTCCATTCCCCACTTTCCGCCGAATTGAGGCATTGCGTGCTGAGTGGCGAAACTCAACGCCGTGCTTTACCTTGTTACCAAGCCCAGGAAATGAAAATACTACACTTTTAGATTTCCTGGAGTGGAAACACAACCACAACCTGTCGCATTTACAGTCGCACGCTTGTGCCTCTGCACCACGACAGGCGGTATTGAGAATTTTCTTCAAGCAAATATGAAATTTGTGACTTCCTTATGAACGATCGCCAGGTAGATTCATCTCTTTCGTGATTTATGATCAGTGATATAAGTAACGAAAAATGTACAGTAACGTATATATATGAAACTTAAAACGTTCTTTTTTCCCTTTTATTGTTATCTCCTTACTGTCGATCGCTTGTTTTTCCTTTGATGTTGTTTTCTCAACATATTAACTCTTCGCATATATTTGTTTGTAGCTTCAGTGAAAGGTTGACATCGTTTTCCTGCTACTAAATTGATGCCTTATGGTTTTAATATCGACTTTTATGATGATTCATATTCTTGTACCGTGTTCTCGTAATATAGTAAAAGCCTTCTTTTTGAACAAAAATGAAAATATTTTGTTAGGATATATGTATATATGTAAATATTTTAAACATTTAGTATGAACATTGAAATTGTAAAAGTTATAAGGGTAGAAGAAACTTAACGACTTTTCATGTTGACCGTTGTACATACATATATACATAGCTTCACGCTGTATCTCGCATATAGCGGGGTAGGCAGTGGGAACCTAGTGTTAAGACACTCCGTTCCCTACTTTCCGCCGAATTGAGGCATTGCGTGCTGATTTGCGGAACTCAACGCCGCGCTTCGCCTTGTTACCAAACCCGAGTGGGAACCGAACCCACAACCTGTCGCGTTTACATTCGCACGTTTGTGCCTCTACGCCACGACAGGCGTTAAAATATTTTTAACCATATTTTTAATACATTCTTTTTTTTAACTTCACGCTGCATCTCGCACGTAGTATAGCCAGAGATAACTTAAGAACCTAGTGTCATGACACTCCGTTCTCTTAAAATCCGTTCCTCATTTGGGATTGGGAAAATAGGGATTTATAATACAAATAATGTTATTAAATATCTTTTTCTATCTTTCACAGGCCTGGGCCGGCTTCACCCATACGGCTCGGGCAGCGGATCGAGCAGCGGGAGCGGGCGGCGACGCACTCGCCGCGGCCTCTCCGACTCGCCGACCGCACCCACCACCCCTACGTCGGCATCGGACAACGCGTCTGACGCTACCCTCACAGACTCCGAGCTACCCTTGGCTAGGGATTCTACTCTGCTAGTCCAGAACGGTAAGTTATCGAAGCTAGGATGTTTTAAGATTATTTCGTTTATTGTTTTATCCTAAAAATTAAAATTTAAACTAAAAACGCCTGTTGTGGCGCAAACGCGTCAGGTTGTGGGTCCGATTCCCACTCCAGGAAATGATTTTCCTGGGTTTGGTAACAAGGCAAAAGCGCGGCGTTGAGTTCCGCCACTTAGCACGCAATGCCTCAATTCGGCGGAAAGTGGGGAACGGAGTGTCTTAACACTGGGTTCCCTCTGCCTACCCTATTATATGCGGGATACAGCGTGAAGCTATGTATGTATGTATGTATTATCCTATAAAGCAGGGTAGTTGGAGATAACCTAGTATCCAGACACTCCGATCTTTACTTTTCGTACGGATTTGACGCATTGCGTGTTAAATAACGGAACTTAACACTGCGCTTTGGCTTACCAAAGTGATAAAATAGAGATAATTTAAATATGATCCTTCTCTGAGTGGTAATTGAACTCATAACCAATGGGGTTTAAGTGAGAAGTGTCACGAAGGCCTTAATTTCAAATTCAAAGACAATATAGTGATCTATAAAGTCCGTTATCTGCATATTTAGAGACATTTCGTTGCTTACATATTGTACCTTATAGCATGTGTGATTAAAATAATATAGATAATTTATTATTTAAGATTTAAACTTGTAACTATTAACTCACTCAGCTCAATTTTACATCAATACTATTTTCGATCCATATTTTTGAAAAACGCATAAATAATAATACGCATATTTACTTATATTAGTGTCCCTGTTGACGCGTTAACAACGCGTTGCCTAGCAACGTATATGTCACTTTATATTACATGGATGTCACACCATGGTAGTGTATGTTAAATTTATTTTATTAATTTAATATATTTTTATGCATTATTTAAAAAAGATATTATCATTCTGCAGTCCTTCGCTATATAAACTATAAGTGTGCCAAGTTTCATGCTCCTCCGTCCGCATAATTTTCGTAAAAAGGGTACAAAGTTTTCCCTTCACGTATTTATATATAGATAACTATACCATATCTAATAATATATGTATGTATATACGAGATACATGATGGATAGTAAATAGCCAAAGTAATATTAATTAGAGGGGAAGCCTTTAACACACCACTTACTAAAATTAACGCATGAACCAACATTAAGTCCATGGATGTGGGACACTTAAATTAAAGATTAAACAGCACTTACATTATATGTTGACAAATTATATAAATTTTGTGACTAACAGTACATTGTTGGTGGAAATTCGTTCCCAAATTAATATTAAGAATTTGTACGCGGTAGAGGTAGGCGCGAGAGGTAAAACAGCGAAATCTCTCTATAATCTATTTATAATTACTAATAAAACGAGCAGCTTTTGTAATGAACACGTTTGCTTTATTTGACAGTTGTAAACCAGAGACAATATAGTACAGATCACAGACACGCTACAGTTCTCCTTTAATGCCCATTTCGATATCAATAAACAATACTATTAAAAGATCTCGGCCTGTCAAGAACTATTATCAGTTCATTTCTAGCACGTATTTCGAAGGCGGCATTTGTAGGATCTTTTCAAATTTGGTTAGGTAGAGAGAGGAGTGTGGAAAATGGAGGTGAAAGTTAATGCGCATTTTAAAGGGGCCCCTTAAGCCTGCACTTGGATCGTTAGTCCCAGGCACTCTCCAAACTCCTCTATCTGCAACGCGATGGGCTGAATACGATACGCGATGGCCCGGCACGGTGAATCCATGGATTGTTAAGGAGTTTCTTCTCTTAGCAATAAAATGAAAAACGATTTTATTAAAATTGGTTCACTAAGTAAAAACTTATGCGTTAACATACATAAAAAATAATTCAGATTTCAACAATAAAACTAAACGGACTTACAAGATAATGCAATAAGAAGTTAAACTATTACGGATAACTCAAAAACTACTCGTCAGATCTTAACTAAATGTAAATTGGGACCACATCAAGAGCACTAGCTATCACATAAAAAAGTAATGATCAAAATTGGTTCACGCAGTAAAAAGTTGAAGTACACGTTTAAAACAAATACAATCAAATTGACAACTTCCATTTTCGAAATCGGTCAAAAAGGGTTTGAAACAGCACAAACGTCACACTAAACGACAAATAAAAGCAAGGATAGTTTAAATTGGGACCCAAAAACTGCGTAAACATACACAGGGTTCTCGAAATTCGGTGGTAAAGTTTCAGCCACCGGGAAAACATTGGGAACAGGACAGATATATAGGTGTTGGTATTTGGCAAGTTCGGACGTTCGTTAGCTTGCAAGTTTTCAAGGTCATTTGCATTTGTTGGGAAAAACTGAACGGTTTATGGCCTGAAGTCATCCATGTTTTCTGAGGTTTATTCGTTTTTTTGCTTGGACGCTAGCATGGCTAGGAAATATCTGACTGCAGTGTTGAATTTACAGTGTTTTTTGCAGTTTCACGCTTTTGTCCGCATAGCAGGATGGTCAAAGAGAACCTAGAGTCCACACGCTAAATTCTATTTTTTTTCCCGAAATCGACTTGGCGTATTGAGTGGCGGAACTCAACGCCGCACTTTGTTCTACCAAATGAAAATCATTTAGATATAATCTTTCCCCTGAGCGAAGATCGAAACCACAACCCATCGTTTCAGTCAGATACAGTCCCAATTGCTGTTCCCAGTTCCCATTCGCCTGTCTAACTAGACCAGGCCATAAAAGTAAGCTTAGTCTAATCTAATACCACCCAACACCCAATAATACCAAAAAAACGGAGAGGAATCGTGGAGTAGAGTGACTTATCTCTATATTCTCTCTTCCTTTACTGCATATATGCAAACTACGCGCTTATTATATCTGTTATATTAATTCCCCCATACATAAATATACTACGGCAAAATGCACCACACCGCACAAAATTCAATTTAATAGAATTCAGTGAAATCTCGGACTATTATTACTAGGAGGCGACGGTAGGCAAATTAAAAGCGGGTCTCCGTTGGATTTCCTATTCGATTTCCATGGGCTACATAAAAACTCATTACGTAAGCGCTAAGCGTTAGAGAGACCTCTGTGTGACTGCTGTACTAACATTGCTTTTAGTTTTACTGGAAATGTCGATTAAATATATTATTTTATGATATCATGGTGTATCTGATACCATTGATTGAGGTCTGTTATAGCGCAGAGGCACAAGCGGGCTAGTGTGAACGTGACACGTTGTGGGTTTGATTCTCATGTCTACAGGAAATGAAAATATTGAATAATATTTAGCAAAATGCTAAATATATTTTCTCGCTCTGGTAACAAAAAAAAACGTGGCGTTGAGTTCCGCTACTCAGTACGCAATGCCTCGATTCGGCGGAAAGTGGGGAACGGAAATATTAAAAGAGAACGGAGTGTCTTAACATTCGGTTTTCAGGTTTCCTCTGCCTACATTGCAATGGGCGAAATACAGCGTAAAGATGGCTATGGGTTCGAAATCTAATCGATTAGAGAAGAAACTCCTTAGCAATCTATGAATTCACTGTGCGGATGCTCATCGCATTACAGAAAGAGGAGTTTGGAGAGTGCCTGGGACTTACGACCCAAGAGTAAGTAGGTTTAAGGGGCCCCTTTAAAATGCATATTAACGTTCACCTCCACTGTCAGCGCTCCTCTCTCTACCTAACTAAATTTATATTAATTACAATATTAAAAATATTATCGAACCAATGTTAAATAATAAAAACCCAATCTCCTGAAAATGTAGAACGAAATGACCGATCACTATGTGATTTAAATATATTGGTCATAATATGAAAGTATTGAGATTTTTTATTTTCGCGATTTTTACACATATAGATTAAATAAAATTATTATTAACTGGATTAACACTTTAACGTTACGTGTTTACGCCCACAGACTACTGTAAAATATTCGAAACATCGGGTTTCCAAAAATGTGTTTTCGAACACTAAAATATACGCGATTCATCCGGTTAAAATAGTTTCATTTAACATAATGTTGTCATCGAATCCGGACACATGTGCAAGCAATTAGCATAAGTGGGTCAAAGTAATATTGCAAGATTTTCTTACATAGATATATTGGTGTGAAAATTTTGAGTATGAAAAATAGTAACTACTGAAAAATCTCTAACGAATATTTCAGTTTGTTAATTTTGAAGATTTTGTTCTAAATATAAATAAATAACATAATTTCTCATTTCCTTTCTCTCCTTGGTTTGGTAACAAGGCAAAGCGCGGCGTTGAGTTCCGCCACTCAGCACGCTATGCCTCAATTCGGTGGAAAGTGGGGAACGGAGTGTCTTAACACTAGGTTCCCTCTGCCTATCCTGCTATATACGGGATACAGCGCATAACCACTATACAATTTCAATATATTATTTATACGTTACTAACTCTTTGTGTTCCAAATATACGTGCTTTTTTAGATAATACTCATTTTGTTTACAATATTAACAGGTTTTTGTTAAAGCGTTTCAATTTAAATGTGTTAATTGAATATATTTAGGTAATTGCTTAATCTATTTTAAAAGTAAAAATAGTTATTATTTGATAGTAAGTGCTATATGCGGGATACAGCGTGAAGATATGTACGTATGTATGTATTATTAATTTATGTTGATATTTACATATAATATGCATTTAGACATAACTAATAATTAAGATTTTACCAAAAAAATGAAGCCAATTTCAAATAATTACGAATAACTCAAAAACTACTAACGACACACAGAAAAACAAATGCCACTGAATTTAGAATCTCATTTTGAAGCCGATTAACAACAAAGCAAAGTAAATTGCACAACCGAAATCGAATCCCAGACCTCGTTTGTAAAAAAAAAATATTCCAAGAATATCTTCCAGTTCTTATAGTATCTAAGTTCTACCATAATGCGATTCCGTAGCAATCACATGCTTCATTTTGCATACCCGCAAACACTTTTAGCGGTATACCTAACCTCAGTAAAATGTTTTAATACAGTTTAACTAAGTTTAATTTTTACTTAGCCACTCAGAATTACCAATTAGCTTTTAAGTTGCATTAATTAAGTATACATTGGAAGAGATAGGAGTGTCTTAACACCAGGGTTTCAAGTTCCCTCTGCCTACCCTGCTATGTGTGAAGCTAAGAAAAAATTACAATAAGCTTACAGCAGCTTGACCTGTATCAGGTAGGTAGTCAGAAGAAACTTAGTGTGAGCACTCTCCGTTCGCTTTCCGCGCGAATTCGAGACATTGGGTGTTAAGTGGCGGAACTCAACGCCGCGATATGTCTTACTAGAGCGAAGAAATAGAAACATTGTTTTTTTTAGAAATAGAAATAATTTAAATATAATCATTCACGCGATTGGTAATCGAACCCACTGTGCTTCAACATTTCATACTAACCATAGTTTCTTAAAATAGAAAATGTTGACGAGTAAGATGTAATATAACTCCATATCGTAAATATATGTTTCTTTTTAACTTCACGCTGTATACCGCATATAGAAGGGTAGGCAGAGGGAACCTGAGAACCTCGTGTTAAGATATTCCGTCCCTCACTTTCCACCGAATTGAGGCATTGCGTGTAAAGTGGGTGGAACGCCGCGCTTTTGCCTTATTATCAAACCCAAGTAATTAAAATACTAAACTTTTACATTTCCTGGAGTGGGAATCTAACCTACAACCTGTCGCGTTTACAGTCGCACACTTGTGTGATTTATCTGATAGATCGTTTTGGAATTCAGAGTGGAAAACGGAGTGTCTTAACACTATATTCTGTTTCTAAGAGTGATTTTAAAATAAAAGTATATGAAACATATAATGCAAAGTGAAATAAAGAGAAAAAGAAACTAAAATCTGAAGGTATAAGGCATTTGACATGTGAAACCAAACGTAACGGATACTGTATTGGTCCAATTTACTCTGTACATACAAAGGTGCGATTTCAATAAATATTTTGCTCCTCTATAATAAATAACGCTTGGAGCTTTGTTGGTATGATAATCGTGAATGCTTGTGAAATACATATTTATTTGTAAAAATAGATGTATGTTTGTCAGTTTTTCACGTAAAAACTACTGAACAGATTTAGATTAAACTGTATACTATAATATGTATGGGTATATGTAAAAAATCGGCGGAAAGTGAGGAACGGAGCGTGCTGAGTGGCGGAACCAAACGCCGCGCTTTGCCTTGATACCAAACCTAAATGAACATACTTTTACATTTACTGGAGTGGTAATCGAACCCACAACCTGTCACTTGTGCCTCTGCGCCACGACAGGCGTGTTTAGTTAATATTGACATATATAGGCCTATATAATTCTCAAATTTTCCCCCAATACACTAAAACTCTATGACATTTAAAGTTCAAAGTATTAGAACCAAAGAACTGTCGTCACCCAATAAACTAAACCATATGGAAATTTAGTCCATACTTTATTATCACATCAAATTTTACTACCAACTTCCGGCATTAAGTAGCCATTTATTATACACTTCTCGCTCTATCGTATTAAAAATGAGAGGGACACAAACAAATGCTTTTAGACAATCTGTCTGTCCGCAGTCCATGCGTTTAATAGAGGTAATTAAGGATGACACTTGTCCTACAAAAATATTCATATAAAAGCGTCACTCGTATCAAATTGCCTGATATTTAACTCATTCACGCGTTTACTGGTTGTGGTACTTTTAATATAACAACGATTCTTATCCGACTTCAAGAAGAAACAGTATTTTTTATGCGTTACTACATAACTTCCTACATATGGTTTAGTTAAAGTCCCATTTAAATTTAGTTAAAATCTGACGAATAGTTTTTGAGTTATCCTTAATATTTTTTTCTTTTAACCCGCATAAGCAAGGTAGGCAGAGGGAACCAGAGAACCTTTTCTTAAGATACTCCATTCTCTTTCAACAATTCCGTTCCCCACTTTCCGCCGAATTGAGGCATTGCGTGTTGAGTGGCGGAACTCAACGCCGCGCTTCGCCTTTTTACCAAACCCAAGAAATGAAAATACTAAATTTTACATTTCCTGGAGTGAGAATTGAACTGCGAAACTACTGGCCATAGAATACTGGCAATTGACAGGTACCTTAGGCAGTATAGGCGAGCAGTAAGCTAAGATTTGTGGAAGTTCCTACGAAAATGAGAAAAGACGAGATTTTATAATTGGTTCAGTGGTTTTTGCAAGAAAGTATGTATAATAAATTTTCGGATTAGCAATATTCGTTGCTATAATAACCTAGTGTCAAAACACTCCGTTCTATTAAAATTTCCGTTCCCCACTTTCCGCTGAATTGAGGTATTTCGTACTATATGGTGGAACTCAACGCCGCGTTTTGCCTTATGTATTATTTTATACTCTCCATATTTACTTTAAAATAAGCTAATAAATATCTGAACGTATCTCGATACAAAGGATTACTGGGTTTGGATTTTTATTGTTCAAACGTTACACGAGAATTGTACGTTCCGCTATATGCTAGCTATCGTAATGGAGCAGAAACTTAAAAAATAGTATAGAGTACAAAGCTTTTATAATAAAGTCAATGTTGGTGGTAAGACCAGAAGGACAACGTTTGACGGTAAATGAAGAATATTAAAATTAAATCATTGTTAAAACATTCTTAAGAAACATGTAAAAAATTTTAAGTTGTAACCAGAGTATAAGAATTTCGACGCAGCTGGAAAAGAAAGCATGGCTTAGTGATCAGAATGTTTGGACGGTTTCCGATAGGCGCGGGTTTGAGTCCCGCTGCGTTTTTTTGTACGTTATCTCTAAATGGTTTTACGATTCCTAAGTGTGTAATGAACACTTTAGACTATGAAAAATATTTAATCTTCATGAAAAAAGTAAAATTCATCATAATCATGTAAACAGATGGTCAACCCAATATATATTGTAATTTAATTATCCATATCCTGTAGTACTTCATCTTTTATTGCTTACACGCAATTCCTTTCAAGGTATTCATCTATTAGGGAAAGCCTAAACTAAGACGTCCAAGTCACAACCGCAGAGCAATAATTGCTCTATCACAAAATTACAAAAATCTCCCAAATATATATTTTTTGTGGAATAGATAAGGACGATCACACATAGTCTTACACACACGGACATATAGAAGTCACTAGTATCTATTTTTAACTGACTTTAAAAAAAGAAGGAGATTGTTAATTCGACTTTATTTTTATATGTATTACCGTATATTTTTTCACCGGCCTAACCAAATTTGATATTTTTTTTTCATATTATAGCTGCTGCTTCTAATATGGTACCAATTTAAATTGAATTAAGATCTGACAAGTAATTCTTGAGTTATTCGTAACAATGTTTCTATTAAAATCTTAATTTTTCATCTATATATTGACAACGCGAGCGAATACTCAGCATAAAAACTTATACCCTCCTAATCCAAGACATTCAAGTGATAACCGCAGACGAATGATAAGAATCATAAAAAAATGTACAATTCTATTTAATCCACCTGTTTAAGTTACAAATGGTTGGTATTAAGCGTGACACTGTTGATGTAAGTGACAAATGAAATGAACGACACGCGTGCTTCTTAACATTTTTCAGGATTTAGTCTTTGATGGTTTTGGATGGTTTATCTTGCTTTTGATGATTAAAGTAAGGGCAATGAGTTATCAAAAAATACAGATATTAGAATTTACTAAGGAATTATTAAAATTAATAATAGTAAAATATGATAAGAAAATTTGAATATTTGAAAACATAAACACAATTTTTTGACTAGTCAAGGCAGATATTGATATAGCTTTTTTGGCCTTACAGTAAAAAAATGTAAAGAACGAATTTTTTTATATATCTAAATAAGCTACTAATTTCTGTCTGTCTACTTTGTAAGATTTTAAAGTAAACTCTAACGCGTATATATGAATATTATGAAATACCATAACTTAGTAGTAGTTAAAAAAGACCACCAATACTTGGGGCTGTTAGAAAATACCCATACTTAAATTATATTTAACTTCTAATAGCAGTTAAGCATAGTTAAGAAACAGAAGGAATCTCATAGTGATTAACCAGAAAAAATCAAAGACCACAAGCTTTTTTTAGCTTCACGCTGTATCCCGCACAAAGGAGTGTGGGCAGAGGGAACCTGAGAACCTAGTGTTAAGACACTCCGTTCCCCGATTCACTAATCACGGACCACAAGTATCCAGAGGAAACCATAAAAAAATCACTTATAAGTAGCTGACAATTCAAGTTTGTAACAAATGTGAGCGTGCTATCAAAAGCTATAATATTCAGATTGAATAACAGTTAAAGTCGTTGTAATCAGCGTCACGCGATGCCATTCTACTGTACTCTTTAAGCTAATATTGTTTAATAAAATCCTATTGTTCTCTTAAAATTAAGTTACACGGTTTATTTACTCGTTGCGTTCATAAAATACTCGTCACTTTTTTACTGTGTCAATTTTAATGATTCTGTTTTATAATGAAGTCCTATTTAAATGTAAGTAAAGTCTAACAAAAAGTTTTCGAGTTATTCGTAATAATTTTACTTTATAGTGCATTTTATTTATAGTTGTTTTACTTTTTTTATCAAAATCTTAAAAATGTTAATATATTCTGACAGTAACGGAGAAACATGTTTTTAACATAATAATAGTTATAGTAATTTCTGATTTAAAACTTTGCAGCTGTCAACGCTTAATAACAGTAACCTATTCAATACCCAATAATCACATTTTTTATAGCTATAAAATTTTAAACAATATTAAAGTCATCACAAATGATAATAAAAACGCTACCGCCCTATACTTACACCATACTACAGTAATATGTTTCGCTTGTTATTTGTGCCGATACGTTCATGCGACAGTTGGGCACAAAGCCGAATCCTGCTTAGTCTGCTCCAAAGCACAAAGGATCTCCATCAGTACTCGGCAAACCCGAAAAACTCCGGCCCTTTGAGAGTCCCAATCCTTTAATACTAATTGAATCATAATTTCCAAGACGAAAAGTTTCTTTTTATGTAAATCTTTTTGAAACTCAAAGATCCGAGAAATGGCAGTATTTCGTTCCAAATTTTGAAAGTCCGAAAGAGGTCCGCGTAATCGGGATTAAAATTTATTACGTTTTCTACGTCTTCGTGTTGCTCTTTCCGAAATTATTTCTATATTTACTTGCTACGGTTATTTTTAGGCTTATGTCGAACTACGTTTCTATTTGTGGGTCACTCTTTGTGATCCCTTTATTATTATATGATATTACTAACCAATTACTGTAAAAATATATTTTTCGGTTATTCGCATTTCGGATACCCATTTAGTTATATTAATGTAAATATGGCGGACGAAATTATGTTCCAAACACAATGAAGACGTCTATAGTGATAGATGTGTAACATATTTCTATAAGCTTTTCAATTTCAAAAATAATTTACACGTTGTACACCTGTAATGTCTTTATTTTGCGTTACCCTCCGCCCTCGTGTTGGAAAATCAAAAAACAATTTCAGCCTCACACGACACGGCGATAAATCCAAGCGACAATTTCCGAAATTTTTCTATCGAGATTTTACGGTGTCGCGCATCTTCAAGAAAATAGCACCTTCAATATCGATCCCTATACCAGTACAATTTGCACGGTGCACGGGCAAGCGTTGGAAATTTTGAAACTTAAATGAAAATAACTGCGTCGGCAGTACTACAGTGGGGGTAGAGTTTTCGCTTTCAGTCTTTGAAAACTTGTCGATAGTTTCCGTCGTAGCCAGCCGCGGCCCGGCCTTTGTCTAGAGATTTTAGTTTTCAAGTGTTTTGCTTTGTTACATTTTTGCTGATCTAACTATTTCGCGTTTCTTCCTCTTGAACATAAAGTTATTTATCTTCGATAATATTATTACCGGATTTAGCTTAATCGTTATCTAAATCCTATAAGTTCACATACATTTACCAATATTCCACGCCATAATCATCATTAAACAGACCTCTGAAAAGCTAATGAGGACTTCAACCAACAAAATTGAAGTAGGAAAATAAATAAAATAACCAGTCACTGTTCATCATCACTCATCATCTCACAGTATATTAACAACTATTTCAAAAGAGAACCATCATCTAAAGAAATTGTATTCTATATGTAAATGATTCGTTCAAAACCATTGGGGAGGCTCAAATTGATGCACAATATGGATACGCTAGTATTATTCGCCTCAGAAATGCAACCAGCCGATACAAAGACGTCTATGAGATCCTAACATCCTATTTACATCGTTAGCTTTCCATTTTCACGTTTAAGCGATCGACACATTGTGGGAGCAAACGAAGGATATTGTTATTATGACGAAAATGCTTTGCTCATACGTGTGTAGTTTTGGGGTGGTATTAAAGATTTTTTGAACGTAAAATTTTCGCTATATTAGTATTATTTATATGTATATTGGCTTAATAAATAAACTTTTACCCAACTTTAAAAAAAGGAGGAAGAGAACACTCCGACTGTATTTTTTGATTTAGTTACCGTATTCCTTTTTAATGGGTAAACGAATTTAGATGTTTTTTTCATATGATAGCTAGTGTTTTATGATGTAGTCCCACTTAAATTTAATTAAGATCTGACAAGTCATTTTTGGGCTATTTATAAAAAGTGTACTTTTTAGAGAATTCTCTTTTAAGTTTTAATTTGTTATTAAAATCAAAATGTTATAAATATATATAATAGATTTCGGAAATTTTGTCTCCAATTTTTCAATTGTACTTCTTATCTAATTTTGATCAATTATTGCACCAAATCTAAGAACAACAACCATTTTTTCAAGCAGCAATTTCTTAGCTAAAGTGAAACGATGCCACCCTCAAGCATCTCAATTAAACGTACATTGACAAGAACTAGGCAACTAAAACTGGTATTGACACATCTGTTACAGGGACAATAAATAATAGAAAATAAAGTACAGATTCGAAATACGATGTCGTTACAACAAAGGAAAATAAGAGATACTGGGGAAGAGGCAATTTTTGTGCTACGAAAGAAATGCTAACTTACATATGCTACCATCCTAGACTTAAATCTGAAGGAATAAAGTTGAATTTGGCTCATTTTTCTGATATTTATAGAATTGTTCCGCTAATACAAATACTGTGTTCGCGTTTTTCCTCCGAGGGGGCTGTAAAAGTTTTTGGTTATATATCGTTTAAGACTACGCTCTGCAAGTTTTCTGATGAAAATGGATTACATGGCACTTTAGTTAGTGACGATTACCTTCATTTTTTAAAACTTGCGTGATTTATTTTCCACTCCAACTCTCCAACGACGCAAAAAATAAGCTTAATTTCCACCTAAAATGTATATAAAACACAAAAATACTAACAATCTTATAAGGGACATCAAAACTTTTTAACTTAAACACAATTTACTTTATTAAAAAAGGAAAACTTGTCGTTCGCATTCTACGTACTACATAGAGCCGATAACAAGAAAATCAAACTCTACCGAACAACAATATAGTGAAAATTCCTGAAAGAAGTTGTTAACAAAAATACGTTGGGGCTCTGCCTGCGGGCCCCTGATAAGACAGGATCGAAGCAAACACTCGCTTGAAGAAACGCGTTCGATGTATCAAGCTATAAGCGATAGCGTTTATAACCACTTTTACTGTACTCTTGAATTTTGAATGTAAAATTAATATTATTATATTAAAAATAGATATAAATGAATAAATATAGATAAATCATAATAAAACATACATATAGTTTTGTTAATTACATATATAAAAAAATAACATGCCCCAATGAAAAAATTAAGATCTATTAAAAAAATCTTTACTATTTTTTTCTCTACATATTGTATTTTAAAATATATTGAGAGGTACCCTATTACACTAATCGAGATTCGAACTCCCGAACAAGCTATCGCATATACTTTCGCACCACGACAACACTAAAGTAAGATGTGAAGATATTTTTATATTACACATAGTTAAAACTATATTATAGACAGTCTTCCAGCTTTCATCGTTAACCTCGTGAACGACTCTCTTGGGTTAAAATAAACTTGTATCATAAAACCGTTCGTTTCCTAGGTAACCAATAGCTAAACTTTCTAACTCAGCTTACCTTAGAATTCATGCATCGGAACATTTAATGAAATGACAATAAAAAACCAAAATAATTAAGGTTTTAACAAAAAATGTAAAACTAATCAGTACAAATATTACGAATAACTCAAAAATTACTATTAATTAACTAAATTTAAACAGGACTATATTAGAAGCACTAGCTATCAAATAAAATAAGAATCATTAAAATTGGTGCGGCAATACGGCTAAATTAATAACCAAACTTTTTCCAAATCGTTCAAAAAATCGGACCCAAAGTAGGGATAAACGCTCAAAAAAGACCGTTCACTTATAACTTGCACTACTACCCTAGGTATTCGGACTCGTTTGTGAAATGGCTAAATATCTATAGATAGCGAGCTTTTTAAGGAACGTGTATTGATGGTTTTAATTAAAGCTGCCGTTTTAGAGTCTTTTATATCTCAAAGTTAATTGTTTGCTAAAAACGTAAGTACAACTAATTTATTGTTGTTAATATATTTTATATTGAAAATAAATTGCTAGATGCTGTCGTATAAGGAACTTTGTATAGCAAGGTATTGAGAGTGTATCTAGTGTTAAGACACTCCGTTCTTCGCTTTCCACCTAAATTAGAGAACTTGCGTGTTGAGGGGCGGAACTCAACGCCGCGCTTTATATTAAAAGAACGGAGAAATATATATGATTTTAATATAATCTATTCCTTGAGTGGGAATCGATATCTATATTTAAAATCGATTTTAATATTTCCATTATTAGAGTGACGCCTGTCGTGGCGTAGAGGCACAAACGTGCGACTGTAAACGCGACAGGTTGTGGGTTCGATTCCCACTCCACGAAAATGGAATTTTTCATTTCCTGTAACAAGACAAAGCGCGGCGTTGAGTTCCGCCACTCAGCATAATGTCTCAATTCGGCGGAAAGTGGGCAACGGAGTGTATTAACACAGGATTCTCAGGTTCTATCTGCCTACCCTGCTATATGCGGGATACAGCGTGAAGCTAAAAAAAAATATTACAATGGGAATCGAACCCACAACCTGTTGCTTTTACAATCGCTACAGCCTCTGCGCCACGACAGGCCTCACTCAAATTCATCTTTAATATCAAAAATAGTGTTAATTATCCACGATGTTATACACTGTAAAGTTAGAGTAAACCCTTAGAAATTCAACTAATTAGTTGTTACGATAAGGCCGCGAGCATTCATAACTATAGATATTCTTACTTAATATTCTATTATATTACAATATTATAAGGCTGGCAGAAAGTGCCTTGAGCGAGCTTGTGTAAAACAATTTTGAAATATTTTGTTATTTTCTACTAGCTAGCTTCACGCTGTATCCCGCACATGGCAGGGTAGGCAGAGGGAACTTGAGAACTTAGTGTTAAGACACTCCGTTCTGTTAAGATTTCCGTTCTCTACTTTACGCCGAATTAAGGCATTGCGTGCTGAGTGGTGTCACTCAACGCCGTGCTTTGCCTTGTTATCAGAGCGATGAAATAAAAATATTAACTATTACCATTAAATATTAACTAAAATTTAGTATTTTCACTTCTTGGATTTGGTAACAAGGCAATGCGCGGCGTTAAGTTCCGTCACTCAATACGCAATGCCTCAATACGGCGGAAAGTGGAGAACAGAATTGTTGAAAGAGAATGAAGTGTCTTAACACTAGGTTCTCTGGTTCCCTCTACCTACCCTGCTATATGCGGGATACAGCGTGAAGTTAAAAAAAATAATATTTAATATTTTCACTTCCTCGAGTGGGCATCAAACCCACAACCTGCCTCGTTTACAGTCGCATGCCTCTGCGCCATGACGGACGGGTAAAGTTTCATCTAAATCGATTCAATAGTTTTTTGTGGAAGGGTAACATCCTTACAAACTTTTGCATTTATAATATTAATAAGTTGTTTATTTTTTTGTTGATAGAAGATGGCAAATGAACAGAAGGACTACCTGATAAGTGGTTATCTTAGCCCATAGACATTTACAGGGTTTTTAAATTCTTTTGATTTTATTGAATTTCTTGCAAGCTCTTGTCAGCAGAACTGCCTCCCGAGATGGTAGCTTCCGGTAGGACTGACAATACTGACATCATTTATCTTTTCTTAATTAACGATTCAAAAGTGTTGTGTAAAGTATTTGAATAAAGAATATTTTGATTTTGATTTTGCTGTCCTAGATTGTGCGGATGGAAAGTGGAAGAAACAATGTAGTGACCACGGCAATCCACCATCGGTATTACATTCTGGGGAAAGGATAGGTGGGAATAGGAAAACTTAAATATGAATTTGAACCCACAACCCTTAGGGCGTTTTAACAACTAAACAACTAGGTTAATAAATATAAATAGCTTTACATAATAATGAAATAAAAAACGACACGGTCAGCGGGCGAATGGCCTCCTGTCACTCGGCGCATATAAAGGTGATACGTTGTATCTATGTAGGTAGTTATATTATTTTTACGTGAATGCCTCTGTTAATATATGTATTGCTAGTTGCTAGTATAGGAATAACTTTTATTTTTTTCCTTTCAGCTTTATTAATAGTGTGAGGTCACTCTTCTCTCCTCTTTCTGCCTTAATTTGTGACATTGCATGTTAAGTAGTGTAACTCAATGGCGTGCTTTGTCTTACAAGGAAAGCAAAAGTAATTTAAATATTATCATTCCACAGAGTGGGAATCGAACTCACAACCACATGCATTTACAGTCAGACGAGGTGCAACTGCGCCACTATAGCGTCTTAAAATATACTATCAATTAGAAATATTATAATTAAATTTTAATAAGGATTCTTTCTTATAAAATTGAATTCAAATAAAATAAACTAAATAGTAATATTATTACATATAGCTCGAATAATTTTGATGGGACCACGTTAAAACCACTAGCTAACATACAAAAAAAGGATTATCAAAAATGAATCACCACTGTAAAAAGCTATTCCTTAACTCACATAAAAAATGCAATTGCATTCTGAACCTCCTTTTTTGTAACTCAGTTAAATAATAAAAAAATAAATATATTTATATAATTATATTTAAATTATTTTAAATTAATGTTTCTCATTTTCGCCCTTAAAATGACTAGACTTGTAGCAAGCTTTCAAAAACGACCCCCGTTTGCTATTGTCAACGCATCCCTATGCAAGAGTGACTATAGGGATGTGTTAATGATTTTTTAATTTAAAAATATCGATATTTTTATAAATAACATAAAATATCGACGTTTTTAAATTATAATCGATAAATTATCAAGGAATACTTACAAACCTAAACTGGTTTGTTTATATGTTTTCCTGTCGTGGCGCAGAGGCACAAGCTTGCGACTGTAAACGCGACAGGTTGTGGGTTCGATTCCTACTCCAGGAAATGGAATTTTTCATTACCTGGATTTGGTAGCAAGGCAAAGCGCGGCATTGAATTCCACCACTCAGCACGCAATGCCTCAATTTGGCGGAAAGTGGGAAACGGAGTGCCTTGAGACTAGGTTCCCTCTGCCTACCCTGCTATATGCGGGATTCCACTCTTCATTTATTTATTTTAGCTTCTAGAGCGCTTCTGATGTGGTCCCATTTAAATATAGTTAAAAATACGAGTAGTTTTTGAGTTATTCGTAATAATATTATATTCCAGTGTTTTCGTTTTTTTATTTTTTAAAATCATAATTAACTTAGAACGGAAGTTTTTCTTTTGATCTAATGATAATCTTGACGTTCATAAATTAAAAATTTATTAAAAATTTATTTGACATGATAGCCGTCGCGATCCAGACGGAGGACGAACCTCCTACCACCACACAAAATCATATATACTTGTATACCGTTACATTATAGCCAAGTTACACAAAATCTTTATAAATTATAGCCTATATATATTATTTTTATATATAAGCTATATTACTCTCAAAATCTTATCTAGGACACCTAGCTACGAATAATTTAACTTGGATGATCTTCAGTACTTCGAAATCATTGAATACAGTCAAAATGACAACCTCCTTCTTTTTTCAAAGTAGGTTAAAACACAGTGATTCGTCACTAAATATTTAACTACAATAATTCATCGACAGCTCATCGTGTCTTTACTTCGGCTCGCGTCGTACACAGACGCGTGCGTGTGACTAAAACACTAGCTATCATATAACAAAAGGATCATCAAAATTGGTTCATCCAGTCAAATTGTGAATCCTTTTTTTTTAACTTCACGCTGTATCCTGCATATAGCAGGGAAGGCAGAGGGAACCTGAGTACCTAGCGTTAAGACACTCCGTTCTCTTTCAACAAACCCATTCCCTACTTTCCGCCAGATTGCATTGCGGGTTGAGTGGCGGAACTCAACGCCGCAATCGTGAATCTCTTCTCTTTTTAAATTGGTTACAACAGTGATCCGTCACTAAATATTACACTACAATAATTCATCGACAACTCATCCAGTCCTCACGTTGGCTCGCGTCGCGCACAGACGCGTGCGTGTGACAAACAACGTTGGTGTGAAATCAATTTGATGGCCTCTAAGTTAGAAGTTTTGGATTATTTACTATTGTCAGATATGGGGTGCAAGAAATGGGGTAATATTATGACCAAATTACATAATATAATTGTGTTTCTCCACTCTGGTAACAGTGCGGCGTTGAGTTACGCGACTTAAGACGTAATGTCCTAAATTATAAGGTTTTTTTAGCTTTACGCTGTATCCCGCATATAGCAGGGTAGGCAGAGGGTACCTGAAAACCTAGTGTTAAGGCACTCCATTCCCCAACGCCGAATTGAGGCATTGCGTGCTGAGTAGCGGAACTCAACACTGTGATTTGCCGTGTTACCAAACCCAGGAAACGGAAATACTAAACTTTTACATTTCCTGCTTTTTCATGTTATCTTAGAAATTTTGACTTAACTCAAAAAAAACTCAAACAAAAAAAAAGTTTTTTAAGAAACAAAATATTTTTTTTAGTCCACCAATTTCACCTGTATACTGTCAGCTAGTCACTCAGTAACATCATCATCATATAT
>JAKGSA010000768.1:218617-237955 GCA_033558755.1 Philaethria dido
TATATATATATATATATTTAACTTCACGCTGTATCCCGCATATAGCAAGGTAGCAGGGTAGGCAGAGGGAACCTGAGAACCTAGTGTTAAGAGTGTCTTAATTCATCATCCATTCTCTTTCAATAATTCCGATCCCCACTTTCCGCCGAATTGAGACATCATATGTATACTCTATATATACCAAACCCTACAAAATAAAACTTATAAAAAGGATTGCCCATGAGAGGGAACCCCATAAACAGTTTGGGCCGCTGAGCTGACAGGTCCTAGTTCGAATCAGGTCACGTATTCGTAGCCCATAAGATAGGAGGGATAATCGCAAAAACTATAAATAAGCAGTCGTAAAGATATGATTAATTTTTTTTATTAAAGTAAATATAAGAAAAATAGACCTATAATATTTTGAAAGTGTTAATCGCACGCTTAGAAAGGGAAAAACATTTTTGGAAAACGTATAAGATGTGAACATAGCTGGACTCGAGTACGCGTCTCTTGGAAACTTAAAAATGCGTGTTAAATTTTAATGATTGTCATTTCTCAGTTGTGACAAGACATGGCGCGGTGTTGGGTTTCGCCAATAAACACGCAATGTCTCGATTTTGGACAGAAAACAAAGAACAAAGTGTCTTGACATAAGATTGTGTTTGACTATCCGGCTTTGCATACAAAAGTGTATAGCTATAAAAAAAGAGCAAAATGATATTTAAATTATTTTCATATCCCAGCTTTGTAAAACAAAGCGCGGTGTTAAGTTCCGCAAACACTCGATATCTAAATTTCGGACAAAATACGAAAAATGTAGTGTCTGGCATTTTTTTATTTGTCTCTAACTGCTTTGCGTTATAACTTGTGAAACTGTAAAAAATAAGCGTGAAACTGCGTGTTTACACGAACACGTTATCAATATAGATCCAAACACTTTATGAATACAGAGAGAGAAAACGAAAATATTATAAACACTTCCCCGATTGTTAATTAAAACCAAACTCACCCAACAACGCCAATAAAATATCGCGACATAGTGTAAAAAAATGACATTAAAAATCAACAAGATTTGAATAAAACATTTATCGACAATCAGTCTATGAGAATTACAATACAAAAATAAACTTCTTCCCTTCAACGGAAAGTAATACCTAAATGTTTAAAATAGAGTACAATTTGTAAGTTTCTGAAGAAAATATGGTTATATTTTTTTTTTTTTAATAAATAATGCATGGTTGAACGCCGAGGAATATCCTTATTCGACGTAATAAGAACAGGTTGAGGCTAGACTTTAAATGATTATGTTTTCAGCATGTTTACACTATTATGGTGCAGTTGTAGTAATATGCGATGGTTAAAGATTCAATTTGGCACTCATTGGCAACCTCTATATGCTTAGTGGGCGTGAATAAGTTGGTACATCAAAAATGTATATTTTAAGGTAAAAAATTATTTTTTTATTATTTCAAAATGTTTTTACATGACAGTCCCCTCTTTCGTGTAAAAACATATTGAACACAGAAGATATAGAAGAGAAGTCACAGAAGACAGATTGTGGGGTCGATTCCCACTCCAGGAAATTAAAATATTACTAGCAAATGATTGTTTTATATATATGATGGTTTTTAGTATGTTCAACGCTATTGTGGTGTAGTTGCAGTGATATATGACGGTTACTGATTCAATTCGGTACTTATTGGCAACTAAATTTAAATACAAAGGTTGCCAATGAGTACACAAAAAGTAGAAGTTGTCAACTCGAGTGTTTTTTTTTTGTTATGTTACCTCATACCTTTTTATTGGGTGAACTAATTGTGATGTTTTTTTTTATATAATAGCTAATGTCTCCAATAAACTTAATTAATATTTAACTAATAGTTTTCGAGTTATTCGTAATATTTTTTTTCTGTAGAGCATTTTATTTGTAATCGATTTTCTTTTTCGTTATACCTTAATCATATTATGTATATTATCGCGTAACTTTTGATAGCACTACTTTTGATGAGATTTATTTAAGGTTAATTTACCATAAAACCTATATACTGCTATAGTTATATTAAAATCAAATGCATTAATTAGTATAACCGCGCTTATATCTCTAACTTGGACATCCAATGTAAGTAGTAAGTAGGGCAGTATGAATAAGTGAGCGCCCTGCAATCCTGTTAGCGTACACATGGGAACGGCTTGCGGAATCCATGATGGATAAAACAATCTAGCCAATTGTATCAATATTCTATTATTGGTCTAGATTTTATAATATCTAGATTGAAATAGAGGTATAGTATTCGAATCCAAGGTAAAAATTATAGATATTATAGAAATTGACAGTCTTTTATTTTTGAGATTCCTTCTCTAGGAAATGAATTAATATTTAGTATTTTGAAATGAAAATTATTATTTTTTTTTTTTAACTTCACGCTGTAACCCGCATATAGCAGGGTAGGCAGAGGGAACCAGAGAACCTATTGTTAAGACACTCCATTCTCTTTCAACAATAACGTTCCCCACTTTCTGCCGAATTGACGCATATTATATATGATGAAAATATTATTATTAATATTTCTTATAATTAATATTTTTTATATTTTTATAACACCTGTCGTGGCGCTGAGGCACAAGCGTGCGACTGTGAACGCGACGGGTTGTGGGTTCGATTCCCACTCCAGGAAATGAAAATTGAAAAAAATATTTAGTATTTTCATTTCCTAGATTTGGCAACTCGAACCCGTGTAACAAATCTTCAAAAAAGTGCAGGATCGATTTCTGTTACCTTCTAACTATTATGAGTGTTCTAAAAATGTTATTATTTACATTTGCCTAACCTGGCAAGACAAATTGAGTTCCACCCCCCATTGATTCCCTCATTTCTTAGCTCTAGTAAAACACTCACTCAGCACGATTTCAGACAGAAAATATAGAAAGGGCGCCTGTCGTAGCGCAGAGGCACAAGCGTGCGACTGTAAACGCGACAGGTTGTGTGTTCGATTCCCACTCCAGAAAATTTTAAAACAATAAAAGTATAGTATTTTCATTTCCTGGGTTTGGTAATAAGGTAAAGAAGTCAACGGAGTTCATTAACTCAGCACGCAAGACCTCAGTTCGGCGGAAAATGGGGAACGAAGTGTCTTAACACTAGGTTCTTAGGTTCCCTCTGTCTGCCCTACTATGTACAGGATACAGCGTGAAGCTAGTAGAGAAAGGAGTGTCTTAACACTAGGTTCTTTCTACGTTGCTATACGCAAAAAAGCATGAAGCTGCCTTTTTTCATATTAAAGTGTATATGTTATATAAAGCTTACAACTAATTTAATAGTTGGTTGAATTTTCATTATATGTTAATTGAGTCATTACCAATTCGTAAATGATGTTTGGAATTACTTCTAATTTGTTTATTTATGTTTTGTTACAGGTACGTTTTAAAAGCTGAATTTTCTGGTAATAATATTTTTTTTATATATAATATAGCTTTTTCTTTAGTATCGATTAAAAAAGGCTATTATGGCGCAGTGGGACAGATGTAAGCACATGTGGTTGTGGGTTCGATTCCCACTTGGAAGAATGATTATAATTTTTTTTTTATTTCGTGTCTCTGGAAGGCAAAGCTCCGCCTTGAGATTCACCACTCAACACGTAACTTCTCGAATTCGAGCGAAAAGAGGATTGGGTACCTTTTGACACTAGGCAAAAAAGTAATTAGTTCTTTTCCTCTTCCGCCTACAATTAAATGCGCAACTAACTAAACGTATGTTAAAATATTTGGTCTAAACGCCTGTCGTGGCGCAGAGGCACAAGGCGTCCGACTGTAAACGCGACAGGTTGTGGGTTCGATTCCCGCTCCAGAAAATGGGATTTTTCATTTCCTGGGCTTGGTAACAAGGCAAAGCGCGGCGTTGAGTTCCGCCACTCAGCACGCAATGCCTCAATTCGGCGGAAAGTGGGGAACGGAGTGTCTTAACACTAGGTTCCCTCTGCCTACCCTGCTATATGCGGGATACAGCGTGAAGCTATGTATGTATGTATGTAAAATATTTGGATCTACTGTCTGTGTTAATCAAACTGTTATGAATCTATCTCACTCTTTCCTAGAGACGTATGTGTTTGTCTCGTTTTAGTGTCGCTTTTTCGTTACATTGAAGTTTAACAATGATCCTAAAGAATTATCACTTCAAAATTATATACGTACACACTTAGACACATATCCTAAATGATCCATAACCACTAGCTATCATATAAAAAAAGAATCATTAATATTGATTAAGCAAGTAAAATAATACACTTATTAAAAATACAATCGAATTGAAAACAACCTCATTTTTTCAAATCGGTTAAAGATACCAAATATATTACATTAATATAAAAATATACAATTGTAAGTACCTTTACTCATATTATCTAAGGGATTACACGACCCCAAGGAGTATGAAAGCATTTTCTGGCTTCGAACCCCATAATAATCGAGATAAAGGGAAGGCAATATGAAAACCCACAAAACGTACGGAGTTTTGATTCGTAATTGCAAGTGTTAGGTTTCAGGCAGTCTTTAATTTATACTTTGTAAAGGTACCTCGTTTGTCCTTTCCATAAAAAAAAATGAGTACAAAGGAACGAGACACGGTTGCTCTTGTATTGGATTTTTTTACGCCTGTCGTGGCGCACAGGCACAAGCGTGCGACTGTAAACGCGCCAGGTTGTGGGTTCGATTCCCACTCCAAAAAATCGATTTTTGCATTTCCGTGGTTTCGTAATAAGGCAAAGCGCGGCGTTGAGTTCCGCCACTCAGCACGCAATGACTCAATTCGGCGGAAAGTGGGGAACGAAGTGTCTTAACACTAGGTTCCCTCTGCCTACCCTGCTATATGCGGGATACAGCGTGAAGCTATGTATGTATGTATGTTTAACTGATATAAAAAAGAGGTTCTCAATTGAACTGTAGTTTTTTATGCGCATAATTTTTTACTGTGTGATCTAATTTCAATTATATTTTTTTGATCGCTAGTATTTCTGATGTGGTCCTATTTATGTTAACTAGTGGCCCCGGTGACGCGTTAACAACGCGTTGTCTTTGGCAATATATGTATACGACATTTTATATAAAGGCGAATATCAAACCACGGTAGTGTACGTAACAATTATTTTATTAATTTAATATACTTTTTATGCGTTATTTAAAAAAAAAATAGCATTCTGCGTTTTCTCCATATGAACTATAAGTGTGCCAAGTTTCATGCGCCTCCGTACGCTTAATTTTCGTAAAAAAGGGTACAAAGTTTTTCCTTCACGTATTTATATATAGATTTAGTTAAGGCCTGACGAGTAGTTTTTGAATAATTCTTATAAATTTCACTGTTTAGTGCTTTTTATGTGAATTTTTGAATAATTCCGTCATGGCTTGATAGTATCTTATAGTTTAATTATTTCGAGCATTTAAACAGATTCTGAAAAGAACAGGTTCGAATTTTAGTTGAATTTTCTTCTACAAAACCTTTTACAAAACATTCTATTTATGTAAATATATATCGAAAATTACGTTTAAGAAGCCATCTGATTAAAATTCGTAATTGATACCTCTATGACCTTTGATCGATGCCTTTATTATAATTTAATAAGGATTATTTAGTAAGACAACACGCGGCGTTTACTTCCGCCAGTCAACACTTAATGTCTAGAAATGGAGAACGAAATATCTTGACGCTAGAGTATCTCTGTCTACATTGCTTTGAAGGTGAAGGTAAAAATAAAATCTTCATATATATTCAAAATTACCTTTAAGAAGCCATCTGATTAAAATTCGTAATCGATGCCTCATATCAAAATTCATCCGCGATTCTCGTTTAGCGCAAGGGTTCGAGGAACGTGTAAGTATGTAAGGGCGGAACACAAATTGGGAAGCTTTTGAAGAACGCTGTATTTAACGTTTGATTATTTCCTTCAAGTACTGTAGAGTTGAGCTTTTTTTGAGTAAACTTTTTTTAATGAAAATGGGGATAAAGGAATGCTCGCATGAAAGTGCTGCCTGAAAGTGTATGGATGTCGGTGTAACGCAGATTTAATTTTTTTTTAGCTTCACGCTGTATCCCGTATATAGCAGGGTAGACAGAGGGAACCTGAGAATCTAGTGTTAAGACACTTCGTTCCCCACTTTTCGTCGAATTGAGGCATTGCGTGATGAGTGGAGGAACTCAATGCCGTGCTTAGCCTTGTTACCAAGCCCAGGAAATAAAAATACTAAACTTTACATTTTCTGGAGTGGGAATTGAACCCACAACCTGTCGCGTTTACAGTCGTACGCTTGTGCCTCAGCGCCATGACAAAACAAACAACATCAAAATTGGTTCAGTTGTTAAAAGTTCCCCCTTTTTTTAAAATCGGTTAGAAATCCTTTATTTTTTTAATATGTCAATTCTAGTATCGTTATAAATACGTCCTAATAAAACTCGTCTGTCGGAAACCTTAGCCGAATACCATAGCCTTTCAATCATTCACATTCGCACATTCATACATATATAGATATGCATTATGTTTAATTTAACAGAGTATTGTGGTGAAAATGAGATAATTTACAATATTTTGTTCGTTCAATGATGCCTTTAATGTAATTTAATAACGATTATTCAATAAGATAACGCGCGGCGTTATGATCCGCCGCTTAATATGCAATATCTCGATTTCAGGCGGAAAGCGGAGAGCGTAGTGTCACACTGGGTTCACTTTGACTACCCAATTATGCGGAACATAGCGTAAATCTGTTTAATAATGATTACTCCTTTGGTTGAATGGATACTAAACGCTAAGGTAGTCGCTAGTTCAATTACGAACTCTTTTTTATTCAGCTTCACGTCTTTGGTAGAACAAAGCGCGGCGTTGAGTTCCGCCATCCACTTCGCAATCACGCGAAAAGTGATGAACGGAGTATTTTAACACTAGGTTCTCTCTTCCTCAACAACTATACCAGAAAAATCGTAAAGCTTGAAAAAAAAATAGATTGCTTAATCCAAGAAAGAAATTTAAAAAATCAAAACAATTGTGACGTAGACAATGATATAGGAAGTATCATTAGAGACGCTCCCTAACAAGGCTAGAATCGTTTTAGTTTTAATTACTGAGCTGAAACCCGACGTCAGGCTGACCGGCCTTTTTAATTTTACCCCCATAATTAGATTTTTTCTTTAAACGTCAATGGCGCTGCATGAGCTTCTACGTATTTTGCAGTGAAATTCCTATGAAATAGGTTCACTATCCATAAAGTCTGGAAAGTCTATGTATAGTTATATTGATAGACTTTATGGATGCGAAGAGAGAATATAGGGATAAACCACATAATATTTTTCTTTTTATCTAGGTATATTGGGACATTATGAACTGTCCGGTGAAGTAACTAATTGAATTCCTAACTAAATCGTAAGAATTGCTACGTTTTATTATAAAAATGATCCGAGCAGGATTTGAAGTTGCTACCATCTGACGTGATGAAACCGAAGACAACAATCACTTTAGCAAATTTGTCAAATATTTATGAAACGCATTTTGTTTGCGTTCGATTCCTACTTGAAATAATACATAAACTATTTTATATTTTTCGCTTTTATAAGAAAGCCAAAACACGGCGTTGATAGTACATACCATACATACATACATAGCTTCACGCTGTATCCCGCATATAACAGGCAAAGGGAACCTAGTGTTAAGACACTCCGTTTCCCACTTTCCGCTGAATTGAGGCAACGCAACACACCATACATGGTTGTACATACCAGCAATACACAATATCTAAAATTAGTGCTGGAAAGGGCAAACAGAGTGCCTAGACACCTGTTCTCTCTCAATACCATGTTTTTTTTCTCTACAGCAAGGGCTGTTAAGGAACAGCATTTCAACTTCAAGCTTTATCCTGCACAACAACCTGCAAGCCAACAGAGAAAACCTAATTCAAAAACTCTATTCTTTTCTAGATTAAAGTATAGTGAGATAACACTCCCATCAATAAACCCATCAAACGAATAGCCAGGAAAATGAAAAACTCCCCATAATCGTTCTACCTATCGCCTACATTTAGATAGCTACCAGTATCATAGCTGAAAGAGGCTTCGTTTACATTTTCAATTGCATCCCAGTGGCCGGCGGTTATGCATTAACATAATTGCGCTGTATTGATTGGCTACCGGAACAGCGTGCTATTGGAGTGTGCTTGCGTTTTAAATATTTAAGCTGGTTCGGTTTTGATACGGCTCTATGTATTTTAGGAGTTTTTTTATGTAGTTTCCAATATTTTTTTGTTGAAAATTACGCCTGTCGTGGCGCAGAGGCACGAGCTTGCAGCTGTAAGCGCGATAGGTTGTGAATTCGATTCCCACTCCAGGAAATGTTAGTATTTTCAATTCCTAGGTTTGGTAACAAGGCAAAGCGCGGCGTTGAGTTCCGCCACTCAGCACGCAATGCCTCAATTTGCCTTAACACTAGGTTATCAGGTTCCCTCTCTCTACCCTACCATGTGCGAGATACAGCGCGAAGCTATGTACGTATGTATGTTCAAAGATTAAAAACATCAGAAGTCCTCACATTTTGACCAAAACCCACTAGAAAGCGAACAATAGTTAATATTAATAACTCCACACAATTTTCTGTCTAGCAAAGAGGTAGGCGTAACATCAGTCAGTAGCCGAAGGTGGGCACTAAGATATGATCACGAGCATAGACCCTAACCATAATAGTACCATGGAATTGAATAATTCATATTATTATTATAAACTTTGTATTGCTTCAGGCTAAAAGCGAGCTAAGTATTTCTTTCTAAAAATTGAACGAGACGGTTTAATAGAGTAGTATTACTATCTAAATTTATTGCCAGACTGCCTTATATGGTAAGCCTTAGAGCTTGATTCCTGGTTCTTACTTATAACGCCTGTCGTGGCGCAGAGGCACAAGTGACTGTAAGCGCGACAGGTTGTGGATTCGATTCCCACTCCAGGAAATAGAATTTTTCGTTTCCTGGGTTTGCTAACAAGACAAAGCGCGGCGCTGAGTTCCACCACTCAGCACGTAATGCCTCAATTCGGCGGAAAGTGGGGAACGGAGTGTCTTAACACTAGGTTTTCAGGTTCCTTCTGCCTACCCTGAAATATGTGAGATACAGCGTGAAGCTATGTATGTATGTATGTACTTATATAAAACTAGCTGTTACCTGCCACTACTTTTGGGTGGACTATAAAATGTCACTGTTTTTATAGTATTCTTGAGAAATCATGTCTTAATGTAGGGAATCTACACCTTCCAAAGTCAAATTTCTATTTTCAGAGGGCAGTAGTTTCACATGTACATTGTTTGTTAATCACTCAGTAACGTAAACATTACATGTGCATATGTAGATAGGTAAACGCGATTAAAATGCCTCATGCATTTGAATATAGTGTCAATTTGATATTCCGTGTTCCACTTTTCGCTCATTTGAGACATTGTGTGTTGATTGGCGGAACTCAACGCCGCACTTTGTCTTATCAGCATAGGAAAATGAAATAAGTTTAATTATTAATACTAGTGTCCCCGTTTACGTGTTAACAACGCGTTGCCTATCAACGTATATGTCACTTTGTGTAAACATGCATAAACAAACATGTCAAACCATGATAGTGTGTGTAACATTTATTTTATTAATTTAATATTAGCATTCTGCACTCCTTCTCTAAGTGTGTCAAATTTCATGCTCATCCGTCCGCGTAATTTTCGTAAAGAGATGTACAAAGTTTTTGCTTCACGTATTTATATATAGATAAAAATAGTATAAAAATCTTAAATAAATATATCCTAACTTTTCACCACAAAGCAAAGATGATCCAATCAATTAAAAAGGTTATATAAAGGTTACACGAAAATAAAGTAAAAACGGAACGGAGGGTCCTATTATAATGATCATTGCAGATCCTTTATGTTCACCGAATTGCCTAGATCGAATGGGGGAATTTGAGGAAAGCACAGGATTTCAGTGGCTTACAACAAAAACTTGGCCTTTTTGCGACTACGACCTATTGAATTTTGCTTTCAAAGATTCCTTTAATCCATTAAGTCTAGAATTTATGTAGGTGTATAGATGTTGCTCATGATTTTATAGTATTTTATGTATTGAAAAGATTTATTATTTATTTTATTATGTTCTTATACATACACACATACAAAGCTTCACGCTGTATCGCGCATATAGCAGGGTAGGCAGAGGGAACCTAGTGTTACAAAACTCCGTTCCCCACTTTCCGCCGAATTGAGGCATTGCGTGCTATGTGGCGGAATTCAACGCCGCGCTTTGCCTTGTTACCAAACCCAAGAAATGAAAAATTACATTTCCTGGAGTGGGAATCGAATCCACAACCTATCGCGTTTACAGACGCACGTTTGTGCCTCTGCGCCACGACAGGCATTATGTTATGTTTTTATATTTATTTTTATAAGGAATCGAGACACAGTGGGATGCTTCAGACTGTAAATTTGATAGATGTGGGTTCGATTCTCACTCAAGAGATTGGTTTTGCTTGAATTATTTTCATGTTACCATTTTGGTAAGAAAAATGCGGCGTAGAGTTTCATTAAGCAATTTAACATCTCATATTCGGAGCAGAAAGCGGGGATCAGAGTATATTGACACTACGTTCTCTTTACATGTTGATGTCAGAATAGCCGGAAAAGGGAGAACGGAGTGTCTAAACACTAGGTTCTTCCTACTTAACCCTGCTATGCGGGATAAAGCATGAAACTGAAACAAAAATACGTTTTTAAGCTCAATTGACAAATAAACTGTATTTTGAAACGTAGATTTTACTTTTCCAAATCTTTATTTTGTCCAAACTTCCAAGAGTGACGACTCTTGCTTACAGTTAGCTTGAAGCAGTACCACCCTAAATTCTAAGAAACAAAATTTGTCATTCAGATGTTCCACAGTCCCCTTCGCACACGTTGCGAATACGCAATACTGTTTGATTCTTGCAATAAAACCACATGGCGTGATTAAAATTGACATCGAGTAAGGCCATCGTAGTGCATTGAGATTGTCTGACTAAAGGCAATTGGTTACAAGTTCGATTTTCACTCGAGGAAAAAATTATGTTTATTATTATTACAACTTTACCGCTCTGGTAAGAACTTTGGTAAACGCGTTGTGGATGTTTCGAATTACGGCAGAAAGAGGAAAACGGAATGTCTTGGCACTAGGTTATCCATAATCATTTAGCTTCGCGGAAGAGAGCGCTTTATTTATTTATTTATTTTCTGTTTATTGGTCCACAAAACAAATTACAATCGGTATATATGTAAATAGCGATAAAGTTACAACTATTGTAGAAACGATTGCATTTTTTTCTATACAGACACAGCATGCATTGATAATTATTACAAACAGCCAAGACAAGAATTAAGAAGAAAAGCGTTAAGCTGTAACGTTTTTCTTGAGAATCATAGTCTTAAGAATATAGGAATTGAACTTACATTATGTTGTTCACAATTTCGAATATCACAAATATGTTTTTACAACTTTCCAATGGATATATACGAGAGCCATTTACATAGAATCACCAATTCTAAAATAAAATCCAATATTTTTAGTGAGGACTTTTCGTTAAGACTGTTTTTTCTCAACTATTCTACTTTGTGGTGGAACCTAACACCGAATCAATACATGCACATAATTTACAAACAAACTCTAATACATATTCACCATTATTACTTTTAAAGTAAAAAAAAATAATTACAAAAACATAAATAAGCATAGGAACTTCAATTAACTGTAAACGTGACAGATCCTGGGTTCGATTCCCACTCCAGGAAATGTAAATGTTTAGTATTTTCACATGCCGGGTTTGGGAACAAGGCACAACGCGGCGTTGAGTTCCACCACTCAGCACGCAATGCTTCAATTCGGAACGGAGTGTCTTAACTCCAGGATTCAGATTACCTCAGCCTGCTATATGCGGGATACAGCGTGAATCTAAAAAAAAAACTACAAATGAGCCCTCAAAAGCACCATATTTTCTTCTATTTTGAAGTCTCTATCAAAAGAATTTCAACTAACTATCAAAGAGCTCAAACATGTAGGTATAATAATTTCAATATGAAAATGTAAACAGTGTGTATTAACAATGCTACCCTATTCGATTAAGGGAACCATCCCCTCTACGAGTATTTCATCATTTGCATCGCAAAAGCAAATAAATTTAAAATATTGCTCGCCTTAATTCCCCTACTGTAGGAATCAATCTTATGAAGAAATGTGCGGGATTTTTTGTAGATTAATGATCTGGATATGATTTCTTACTTCCTTAAGTTGTTTTTGCAGCTTAACGCGGAGTCTTTCATAAAGAAACTAGTGTCTAGACACTCCGTTCACCACTTCCCACTCGAATTTAATTGCGTATGCATAATGCCAAAATAATTTATATATTAACAGGGAAGTGTCAATGTTGAAAGAGAACGGAGTGTCTTAACGCTAGGTTGTCAGGTTCCCTCTGCCTACCCTGCTATATGCGGGATTACAGCGTGAAGCTAGTGAGTGATATATACTCGTAAACATTGCCCTCCGTTCGCCACCTTCCGCCCAAATTCGAATTATTGCTTGTTAAGTGGCGGAACGCAACGCCGCTATTCGCCTTAGCAGAGCGGAGAAATAAAAATAATTTAAATATGATCAATCCACTGAATAAGAATCGAACCCACTAAAACCACTAATTTATAAATGTTTGTACTAAATACGTTTTTCTTGATTTATGTGTATAAGCAGATTTTTGACCCCTACTATTAACAACTCTTAGCAATATTTTTCAAAGGAAATTTGGAACTTTATATATTAGGCTTTCGTTAAGCAATAGAACTATAGGCATATGACTGTAATTGCGAGAGGTTGTGGGTTCGATTTCCACCCAGAGAAATGATCACATTTTAAACTATTTTAATTTCTTAGCTATAATAAAGCAAATCATTTTGGCTATTTCTACCTCAATATCTAGAGCTTTCGGGCAGAGAATGAGGAACGGAGTGTTTAGTCACTAAATATTCTCCTACAAAGCGGAAAAGACAAACTATCATAATTTTAAAAATATTATTAATTTCAGTAGCTAATTTCAAATAAGAACAAGTCTAACTTTTCATGATAATAACGAATAAAACTCATTAAGTATTTGAAGCACGTACACAAAGAATGATGAAATATTACCCAAAAGGATAGGTGTAAATGTAGGAATGGGGAGACAAAACTACCACTTAGAATATCTAGGCATGGGCAACAAGGTAAGGGTAAGATAGATAAAAATGGAAAGAATCTTAAATTTTTAGATACTATTGAGTTAGTTATATTATGTTTAAATAGAATGAGAGAACCAAGTCAGTTAAGACAGGCAATTCGAGACAGTGCGTATTAAGTTGCGAAACTCAATGCCGCACTTTAACTTGGGGGCTTCGATTCCCACTTGGCTTCGATTCCCACTTGGGGGAATGATAATATTTAAAAAATCTCCACTTTGCCAAAGTGGAGATTTTTTAAATATTATCATTCCCCCAAGTGGGAATCGAAGCCACAACCACTCATGTTTACAGTCAGACTGGTCCCATTGCGCTCGCTACGTTCGCCCCAGTATCTAAATGACTAAGGTTATGAGTTAAATTCCTACTCAAGAATATTTTTTATAAAGCTAAATATTAATCATTTTAAGTGTTATTCCCACACATAGGATAAAGAAAAATTGAAATCGTATAACATTGAAATTATTTGAACATAGCGGAATTCGAACCTGCGCCTATTAGAAAACGACAAACTGCTCTAGTCACTGAGCACGTATGCTTTATGAGCACTAAGTTATTTTTATTTTTTTTTTTTTTATCCGGGTTCAATTCTCGCTCCAGGAAATGAAAATATTAAATAATATATAACATTTTCATTTCTTCGCTCTGGTAACAAAGTGATTGTGATTCAGCGGAAAGTGGGAAACGGAGTGTCTTAACACTAAGTTCTCAGGTTCCCTCTGCCTACCCTGCTTTATACGGAATACAGCGTGAAGCTAAAAAAAAGATTAAGTCGATTTCCATCCAATTACTATATACTATGATAGTTTTCCCACACTCAAAGAGTATTATTTAAGAATAGCCCATATTATTTTACTAGGGCAGTCTAATATTATGCATTTTCTATTTCACAGTCGAACGATTTTTAAGATTCAATGCATTATAATGTAATTTTTAGAATAACCTTCGCTTCCTTTAAAATATCTTAACATTTGTCTATTAGCACTTAATGCAGAGAAAACGCCTTTGCCTTGTTATTAAACTTAGGAAATGAAAATACTATGATTTTACATTTCCTGGAGAACCCGCAACCTGTCGCGTTTACAGTCGCACGCTTGTGCCTCTGCGCCGCAACAGGCTACTAATATATATGTTGTTATTTTCTACATAGGACGTAAATATTTAATTTCGAAACCTCTTCCAAACCCTTTTCCAGTCATTTCCAGTACAAACAAATGAACAATACTTAAATAATATAATAATACGCATTAAACAGTCCACACGAGTGTATTCCAATAACAAAAAGCAATCTAACTCGAACAGTCGTAAAGATAGCGGCGGGTCCCACGGGCCCACCCAATATTTAGCCGCTTTTACAACTCTGTCGAACTCAACCCGCGGCGCCCGCTGATAATTCACTAGGGCCGCCCCCGCGCAGGTTATTTCGACAGGATCCTAAAACGTTACAGCCTTATTCTCTTCGTAATTAAAAGTGTCAGATTAGATAATATTATCTGTATGTGTGTTTGTTACATGCTTAATGTTATAACTTTTTGGTTTTAACATCCATTATTAAGTTGTAAATGTGGTTTTTATTGTATTCTCTTTATGTGGAACGTTAATAAGTAATAATGTAGCAATAATTCTTTGTTTTATATTTAGAATTTCTATTTCCTAGTCTGGTTACTAGGCAAAGTGCGGCGTTGAGTTCCGCCAACGCCTCAGTCCAGCGGAAAGTGGGAAACGGAATTATTGAAGGAGAACGGAGTCTTAACACTAGGTTTAATGGATCCCTGCTATATGCGGGATATAGAGCAAAGCTAAAAAAATCCATTGTGTAAACGATTATATAACGTAATTTGTGATATAAATCTGAGTTTCTTGCGCCGGTTCTTCTCAGGTCTCAGGCTTTAAATTTAATGAACCGGTGTTAAATTATTTGACGTTCAAAAATTCTTCTTATTTCGTATAAAATTATTTGACTTTGACTTTGAGATAGATAAAAAGTAGTAAAATGTTTCCCTTGTGGCGCAATGAGACACCGTCTGGTTGTAAACATAAGTGGTTACGAAGTCGATTCTTACTCAGTGAATGATTATATTCAAATTATATAAATTTTATAATGAATACTGACTGTCTTAACATTATGTTCTCTTTGACTTTTTTTTTATAGATAACGAGCAGAAGGACCACCTGATACCATCAGGTGGCTACCTTCGCCCATAGACATCTACAACACCAGAGATGTTGTAAATGCGTTGCCTACCTAGACGATACAGATGGAAGGGGAGTACAATGTAGTAGTTCGATATCGGAACCACCACATTCTGGGGAAAGGATGGGGTGGGATAGGGAAAAAGGCTTAAAGGATAAAGATTTTTTTTTTATCTCACATAGAGTTTTTGCTACATAACAAAAATCAATGCTGATTTTTTTAAACAAACCGGAAAGATATTATTATAAAAATTATAAGTACTTATTTGTACGTTCTCCTTAGTGGCATTTAAGTCCTCAATCATCACATGTCAGACATATCACGACGTCGGCACAACAGTGTCAATTATTATGTACTATCTGTTACCCGCGGCTTCACTCGCATGGTCAATGGCAGTCTATACTACACTATAGCGTATAGTACGTATATTCATTTGAAGGCTTTGAAGTAATTCTATTTTCAATTATTTTGATAAACTTGCATGTCTAAATATATATTTTTAAACGTTTTTTTATATATATATATGTCTACAGCAGTGGCGAGGGGTAAAAATTTTAGTTAGGCAAGCCGGTAAAATTTAGAGAAGACGGTATATTTATGGAAGACGATATAGGATGTGAAGGTATTTAGTAATTTCACTATCGATTTTTTTAGGGTGTTTTTTTTTAGCTGTCACACCTTGCTTGACTTTGTTTTTTTGCAAACTTCATGACAACTCGAGCTCCACATTTTCCTGGCGACCTCCTCCACAGGTTCACGCTGTATCTCGCATGTAGCAGAACCTAGTGTTAAGACACACCGTTCACCACTTTCCGCCGAATTGAGGCATTGCGTGCTGAGTGGCGGATCTCAACACCGTTTGCTTTGCCTTCTTACCAAGCCCAGGAAATGAAAAAATCCATTTCCTGGAGTGGGAATCGAACTCACAGCCTGTTGCGTTTACAGTATAAAAAACATTAAGCTAATTTTTCAATCTTCACAAAAGAAGTCATAGAATACAGCTAGTACAATATAAATAAATTATATAAATCGCTTTTAAATATATTTATCGACATAAAACTAAATAAAAAGACTGCAGTAAATTTCTTTTGACCTATAAGTAGGTAACGTTCATAGCTAACACAGCGTACTTAAAGGTAATCGAAGAGAGAATGGATGAACTTGTAACCTGGCAATCATTACATCTCTCATTCGTGTTTATACGACGAACGGCCACTGTGACTGTGGACTTGAGGAAAATTTTTAAATAAAAAATATTCTTAATATTAACGCCTGTCGTGGCGCAGAGGCACAAGCGTGCGACTGTAAACGCGATGGATTGTGGGTTCGATTCCCACTACAGGAAATGGATATTTTCATGTCCTGGGTTTGGTAACAAAGCAAATCGCGGCGTTGAGTTTCGCCACTCACCACGCAGTGCCTCAATTCGGCGGAAAGTGGGGAACGGAGTGTCTTAACACTACGTTCCCTCTGCCTACCCTGCTATATGCGGGATACAGAACCTAGTGTTAAGACACTATGTTCCTCACTTTATATTTCAAAATACTTTATATATATATTATGTTTCAAAATACTTCATATATAAAATAGTAAAATACATACAAATCGACTTGCCAACCTATTTACGCCTGGCCTTACACCTTATATATAACCCCATAAATTCACTTTCAAATTACATCTTCATCTATTGTCAAGCAAAAGATATTAAAACCACAAAAAAGATCAGCATTATATTATATTAATAATACTCTTTCTTAAACAGAATTTAATTAAAAAATACCGTTTTGATCATGCTATAAACTAAATTGATTTCCATCATTCGACTATGAAGTACACTCCAGTACAAGGATATTAGCTTAGTTCAAGTAGAGGGGATATAAGTGCCTACAAGAGCAGAGCTAATGCTACTTTTTTAAAGAAACCTCTTGATACGCTATGCACATTTTGTTCTTTAGAATAATATAATATATGAAACTCATAATTGTGTTGTGGGTTCGATTCCCGCTCAGATCATTTTCGTTTTAGCGCCATGATATATCCCTCACATAGCAAGATAGGCAAAGGGTACCAGGGAACCTAGTGTTAAGATACTCCGTTCTCTTAAGATTTGCGTTACCCACTTTCCGTCAAATTGAAGCATTACGTGCTGAGTGGCGGAACTCAACGCCGCGCTTTAACTAGTTACTATAGCGAGGAAATGATAATATTATATATTCATTAGTATAAATATTTAATATTTTCATTTTCTGGTAAATCGAACCAACGACCAACCGCGTTTGCAGTCGCACGCTTATAACCTGATAATATAAATAAATCATTATATTGTAATTATTTTCATATCCGTCCTCTAATAGGGTAGGCAGACGAAACCAGAGAACCTAGTGTTAAGACACTCCGTTGTCTTAAGATTTGCGTTACCCATTTTCCGTCAAATTGAGGTATTACGTGCTGAGTGAGTGAGTTACATCACTTAACACACCGGAAAATTGAGAACGTCTAAACACTGAATTCTTTTTACCTGACTTGCTATATGATTTTTTATACATACATACATACATAGCTTCACGTTGTATCCCGCATATAGCAGGGTAGGCATAGGGAATCTAGTGTAAAGACATTCCGTTCCCCACTTTCCGCCGAATTGAGTCATTGCGAGCAGAATGGCGGAACTCAACGCCGCGTTTTACCTCGTTACCTGAGCGAGGAAATAAAATATTAAATATTAATATGAAAATACAATATTTTCTGTATAAAAGTCTGGAGTCAACGTAACATCGCATGCAGATGTCGGTCGTGACGCGGCGGTCGTGATATTGCCGCAATTTGAGAGCATCAGTTAAGCGTTGATGATGAGAAAGTGTTGTATAAGTATCATTTTAGTACCATAAATACTACTTGTTGGTTAAAAACGTTTCAAAATCGTCTTACTTGTTCCTTGATGGTTCAATTCTTAGTTTATTTTGGGTTGTGGAGGGTACTTATTCAAATCAAATTTAGGAATAATGATATATTACTTTTGTCTTGAAGTGAAACTTTAGAATCTGTTGTTTGAAACTCAATGTAACGAAAAAGCGACACTAAAAACGAGGTAAATAGATATCATCTGTATGAGAGAGTGAGATAGTATAACATTTTGTAGGGTTATTAGTCGTAACAACAAAAATATAATAAAATATAAAATAAATAGACAGTCACAATTCATAGTTTCCGGTCTTTCGTGTGTAAATATTGTAGTTTTTTCAGTTACCCGCGATGATTGTTCTTACAGATTCAGATCTACACATATTTTCGTTTCTTCTAACGTTCTTACAAAGTTCTTCTTCGAAGTGCTCTGTAAGGTCTCTCCTTAACTCTCTGTAACCTTACCTTAACATATTTTTGTGAAAAAGAGGAAAAAAAGATCTATATATATCTCTTTCGAGCATAAATTTTAATAAGACAAAAGGACGAGCAAAACAAAATTTCTAATCACGACTTTAAGTTAATTTCACTATAAAGTGAAACAATTACAAATAACTCAAAAACTACTCGCCAGATCTTAACTAATTAATTTAAAAGGGATCACAATAGAATCACTAGCTGTCATAAAAAAAATCATCAAAATTGTTCACTCAGTATAAAGTTATTAAGTAACACACATACATAAAAAAGTTTTTTTGGTGGTAGGAGGTTCGTCCTCCGTCTGGCTCGCGACCACTATCATGTCAAAGACGAACCGCCAAATATCTTATGATGTGTTCCGGTTCGATGGCATGTAAGCCAGGTTTTCCCCTCTCCCACCTATCCTTTCCCCAAAATGTGTTGGTTCCGATAGCGGACTACTACATTGTCCTCCCCTTCCATCTATATCCTCTAGGTTGGCAACACATACAACATCTCTGGTGT
>JAKGSA010000768.1:247955-278201 GCA_033558755.1 Philaethria dido
TTGTATTGACATAAGGGTGAAGTAAAATTTCCAACTACCCTCCTTTTAAAAGCCGCTTTTCGTACCGGAAACGTCTCGTCAGTTTCGTGAAATTTATAACCAGCGGGTTCAAATCGGGGGTGTAAATTGTTTAATGCAAGGGTTAGGCTATAGCAACATTATAAACTATCCCCCTTTAGGGTTGAGGGCATGGAGGCTTAACTTTTGCGTGTGGTTGTACCTATTAAGGAAATTCATTCGAGCAATAAATCTTCATATATTGATAATTCATGTAAAGTATCTATTTTTTGTTATTTTTGTGTAGGTACGATTTCCTTTCATTTTTATGGATTACATACATACATACATAGCTTCACGCTGTATCGCGCATATAGCAAGGTAGACAGAGGGAACCTTGTGTTAAAACACTCCGTTCCCCACTTTCTGCCGAAATGAGGCATTGCGTTCTGAGTGGCGGAACTCAACGCCGCGATGGATTTTATGGTTTATATAGGAAAAAACGATTTTGAACTCTTATCTTTCTTCATTTTTTGTTGCAAATCTATTAGAAATTCATGCAGAATTTGTATTGCAATAAAGTTACATATAAGTATGGAAGACATCATAATCCTACCAATATGGTAAATGTGCAAAACGCGGCGTTGAGTACCGCCATTCAGCACGCAATGCCTCAATTCGGCGGAAAGTGGGAACGGAATTGTTGTAAGATAACGGAGTGTCTTAACACTAGGTTCTCAGGTTCCCTCTGCCTACCCTGCTATATGCGGGATACAGCGTGAAGTTAAAAAAAAAAGTATGTAAGGATTTAACATATTAGTAGAACTAGGATGTCATGAACAATTATACGTACCTATTATTAACAAAAACTACTAAACGAATCTGGATGAAACTTTACAATAATATAGTTTATACATTAAAATAACATATTTTCTATATTTTATAAAGATTTTGTGTAATTTAGCCATAATATAATGATAAATATTTAGTAACATAAGGTTAAAAATCACAACACAAATTTACCTGGCCACCGTCTCTAGAGGCAGGCAGTGTGTAGATACCATCTTATTACTACTTAGCGGCGTCGGTAAAGGATTACTACACCTCCAGTTTAAATAAACTATCAAGGGACGTTTGTATAGCAGAATAAAAAACGACACTATAATTAAATCCTCCAGGAAATGAAGTGATTTCATTTTCTGGGTTTGGTGACAAGGCAAAGCGCGGCGTTGAGTTTCGCCACTCAACACGCAATGCCTCAATCTGGCGGAAAGTGGGGAACGGATTTGTTCAAAGAGAATGGAGTGTCTTAACACTAAGTTCTCAGGTTCCCTCTGCCTACCCTGCTATATGCAGGATACAGCGTGAAGATAATAAAAAAAAACTATAATTAAAATACTGCCTGTCGTGGCGAAGTACAAGTGTGTGAATGTAAACGGGACAGGTTGTGGGTTCGATTACCACTCCAGGAAATGTAAAAGTTTAGTATTTTCATTTCTTGGGTATGGTAACAAGGCAAAGCACGGCGTTGAGTTCCGCCACTCAACACGCAATGCCTTAACTCGGCGGAAAGTGGGGAACGGAATTGTTGAAGGAGAATGGAGTGTTTTAACACTAGGTTCTCTGGTTCCCTCTGCCTACCCCGCTACATGCGGGATACAGCGTGAAGTTGAATTTAAACAACCTCTATAAATGCTTCCACCTTAAAAACGTAGAGATCGAATTGATGTGGTACTTAATCTTTATCTCTCTTTCCGCACAATATAAACGAGAAGCGCGTAGAGTAATTATATTAAACCGCTTAAAAGCGAAACTTAATTTAATAAGCGCTTAAAACAATAAAAACAAATAAATTATTTCATTAATTCCAATTATTCTGTGACATTCTGAGTGTTAAAATTGAATGGAATTTGTTCGTATAATTACGAAAAATAATCACATGTGCCGTACGTTTGTTATAAATAATGCAAAATAGTACACGGTCAAATTAGCATTTAATTGTAATTAAATGGTTAACCACTAGCTATAACCCGCGGCTTCGCTCTGTCAGTGGGAATTAATATTTTTTTAGTTTCACGTTTTATCCAGCTAATAGGATTGATAGAGAAAACATAGGATAAAGACCGTTTTTTACTTTTCTTTTGAAATCATTGTATTTAGTGCGGAGGAAAATTTATAATAATTTTATATATAATCTTTTCCCAACCCCCAACTGGGGATCGTATCCACAATAAGTCGTGTTTACAGTTAAATGCCATAGCCCTACGATGGTACTATTATTTGACTTGCCCTGTTAGTATGGGTCACAAATCTTGCGAGATAAATTTGGCCCACCACCCAATGTCTGATCAAGCCAAAATTTGAAACAGTTTTACATAATTAATAATATTATTACAACATGGCCGTCGCAATAAGATGGCGGGTTACATATTTTTGTACTCACCCAATATGGTTGTCAAATGAAAGAGCTTAACTTGTAAAATTTAACTGTATAAAAAAATATTTTTAAAAACATGTTTTTAATTATTTACCATTCATAGAAATAGCGATATAAATAGCAAAATCTAATAAAACATTATTAAAATATTTTGCGCTTTCCCGCATAGAAAAATAATCGGAGAAAAGTTAATGTCAAGACACTCCGTTAGCAAAATCAAAAACCTTACATAAATCGAACCCACAACCATCTCCATTATTATAACTGAATAACACAGTATTTACCATTTCAAATTAATAGTAAATCCCTAGGAAGCAAAAGTACTAGTGTCAAAAGATCGATAAGCGGATGCAGACGCTTTAGAAAAGCCATTGTCTGGTTTACATTGGGGGCTGTAAGGACTCTCGTAGCTTATAATATTTAGTGGTTGCTAATAAATTTTTATGTGATTTTAACTTTTTTTTAAGTTATTGTAGTGTTAAGTCACTCATTTCTTTATTTTCAGCTTATACAAATATTAATGAAGTGGCAGAACTTAACGCCGTGCTTTTGATAATTATATAGAGCAAGAAATTAATTTTATTGAAGTCATTTTATAACGCCTATCGTGGCGCAGTGGCACAAACGTGCGACTATAGACTGTAAGCGCGACAGGTTTGGGTTCGATTCCTACTCCAGGAAATGTTAGTTTAGTATTTTAATTTCCTGGTAACAAGGCAAAGCGCGGCGTTGAGTTCCGCCAGTCAGCACGCAATGCCTTAATTCGGCGGAAAGTGGGGAACAGAGTGTCTTAACACTAGGTTTCCTCTACCTACCCTGCTATATGCGGGAAACAATCATTTTAATAAAAGTAAGATAAATATTTTGGTATTCGCAAATATTTTTGTAAAACGCGAAGGTTCGAAGTTGCAGTTGTAGTCAGTGAGAATCTAGCGTCATTTCGCTCTACAACACACCGAATTGGAAACATTCCGTGTTGACTTAACTCAACTAACTAACGCCGTGCATTGTCTTACTAGAGCAGAGAAATGAAAAAAATTAAGTATAACCACTCCCTTGAATGAAAATCGAACCCAGAACCTACTGCGTTTACAAATACACCCTATCCCACTACGCCACGATGACAAAGTAAAATTTTAGAAAGAAAAATACAAAACAATTAAAAAAATTAAACCTAAGTACGAATAAAACCAAAAAAAAAAATTTAACATTACAAAAGATATTGTGCAAGTATCAAAAACCGTCGTTTCATTCCCGACGCAGACACTCTGTGAACATTTGATGGCTTCCAGACGAACTACAGTTAAAGAATCTCTTTCTGGCCGTATCTTGAAAAACTTTCTTTAATCCCGGCAATGTGTTTTGTCGCAATGTACCTTGGCTATTGTTGGTGGAACTTATTTTTTAACCAACTTTAAGAAAGGAGGTTCTCAATTCTACTGTATTTTTATGTGTGTTACCTTATAACTTTTTACTTGGTAGATCATTTTTTTTAGTTTCACGCTGTATCACGCAAATGCTATATGCGGGATACAGCGTGAAGCTGTACAAATTGCCTACCCAGGCAGAGTAATATAGTTTTAACACACTCTGTTCCCCACTGTCCGCCGAATTGAGGCATTTCGAACTATCTGAGTGGCGGAACTCAACGCCGCGCTTTGCCTTGTTGTTGCCAAGCCCAGGAAATGAAAATACTACAAATTAAAATACTATAAATATCAATTTTGATGATTCTTTTTTATATGATAGTTAGTGCTTCTGATATGGTGCCAGTTAGTATATCTGTCCAGTAGTTTTTGAGTTATTCGTAATTATTTAACTTAAAAAAATGATTATGTAAGAAATCCAGTTCTATTTCTAGTGTCAAGATACTCCGTTCACCGCTTTCCACCTGAATTCGAGATATTACATACTAAGTGGCAGAACTCAATATCGCACATTGTCTCGCCAGAGGGCAGATATGATTATATTTTTTATTTAATTTAAGCATTACTCGACGGGAATCGAACCCACAACCAAATGTGATTACCGTCAAACAGTGTCCACTACGCCACGACGGTATTTTAATAGGAATTAAGATTTCTTATTTCATTATTTCTATTCAGTGGTAAAGTTTTGTATTGTTTTGCACATTTAAAAGGAAAAGTGAGGTTTTTATAAGAAAAACTTGTCCCAAGATAATATTCAAACGGTCACTCGTTTGAAGATTCTATCTAGTGAATTAATTTGAATTCTTTTTTATAGTCGCCGTTATCAGAAATAAATGGGCGTTGTTGTGAGTTGAAAGTTTTCAAAAAGTTACACTTTGCTGTTATAAATTTAAAGTGTTTTTGCTTACTTAGTGACTTATGGCGCAGTGGAACAGTGTGTGACTGTAAACGCGGTTAGTGGGTTTGATTCCCATTCGGTGGAATTATATTAAAATTATTTTCATTAACGGCTGTCGTAGCCCGAGGCACAAGCGTGCGACTGTAAATGCGACAAGTTGTGATTTCGATTCCCACGCCAGGAAATGGAATTCTTCATTTTCTGGCAAAACGCGGCGTTGAGTTCCGCCACTCAGCACGCAATGCCTCTATTCGGCGGAAAGTAGGGAGGCCCTCAGCCTACCCTGCTATATGCGGGATACAGCGTGGAGCTATGTATGTATATATGTAGTTTCATTTCTCCGCCCTTATGAGACAAGCCGGATTGATTTCCGCGTTTAATTGCCTTAAATTCGGACGAAAAGCGAACGGAGTGTCTTGATGCTAGTTTTTCTCTAACTACCCTGCTATGGATAAAAAGTGAAGCTACCCTTTTGTTTTACTTATTAATGACTGAATTCTAACTAATTTTTTTTTAGACATGAAGTAAATTAAAAAAATATAACTATGGAATAAGCAGCTATTATCATAGCCTACTTTAATATTTATATGATATTTTACACTTTTTTAAGTATATCTAATTGTATAGTGTAAGTAGATAACAATCTTTCTATTCTCACTGTTACGGTGCAATTAAAAATTTAATATAGTTTCATTTACTCACATTATTACAATAAAGTTTATTTATATTTAAAAAAAATAATATATAGTAACTAACTGTATCCCGTGATTTCGTTTGCGTGAATAAGAACACCTAAAATTCCCTTCTTTCCCGTTTTCTTGGGAATTTCTAGAAATTCACTTTTACACTCGCCAAGGAGTTTACATGCCAAATTTCAGCTTTCTTTGTCCATTAGTTTCGCCTGTACGTTGTCTATCAATCCCTACAGAATTATTATCGAACCCGCGACCTATCTCTACTATCTAAATTCTACACTTATTTTTTACCAAATCAAAACACGAACTATCTAATTAATTTGATTCACCTTTGACTAAACAAGAGGGTAGTTTAAAACTGACCCACGCAAAATAAATCACGTGGAGGGAATTTAAAGCACTTTTTCCAGGAAACGAGTGTCTCGTTAGACGAATGAGCCAACCCGGTGTGTCGGACACCGTGTGTCACCCCGTACCCCCAGCGACCCGTGCGACCTGTGCGACCCCCCATCGACTTGTCGAATGCTTTGTTAAAATCGCAATGTGTATATGTTTTTCATGAAACTATTTTGATTCACGTAAATATATAAATATTTTTTTTTAACTAACAACAGTAGAAAATATACGCGATTGATCCGGTACTTTTTTTAGCTTCACACTGTATCCCGCATACAGCGGGGTAGGCATAGGGAACTAGAGAATCTAGCGTTAAGACACTCCATTCTCTTTCAACATTTCCGTTCCCCACGTAAATATAGTATAATAATATATAGCTTCATACTGCATCCCGCGTATAGCAGGGTAGGCAGAGGGAACCTAGTCTTAAGACACTCCGTTCCCCACTTTCCGCCAAATTGAGGCATTGCTTGCTGAGTGGCGGAACTCAACGCCGCTTTTTGCCTTGTTACCAAACCCAGGAAATGAAAAATTCCATTTCCTGGAATGGGAATCTAACCCTGAACCTGTCACGTTTACAGTCGCCCGCTCCACGATAGGCATTTAGTATAATAATAATAGTAATATATGGGCATAGGGATATAAGCAGGTTAGTCCAAGTGAACCTAGTGTTAAGACACTCTATTCGTCGCTCTCCGCCCGAATCCTACTAATAACTAATATTACGTGTTAAGTGGCGGAACTCAACGCCATGCTTTATGCAGAGCGAAGAAATGGAAATAATATAAATATGAACATTTCCCCGAGTGAATCGAACCGACAACCAATCGTAAATAGAATCAAACTTTGTCCTACTACGCTGCGATGGTCTATGTCGGGTGTAGTAAATAATATTGTTTCCTTTATCATAAAACTATTAATAATATAATATGTATTTTTCACGAAAACAAAAGTAATAACCCAATATTAAATATACATATGGACTTACTAAAGTTACAATTTTTTTTAAGGCTATCGTGGTGCAGTGGGACAACGTCTAACTGTTAACATCGTGTATACGGGTTACGGGTGGTTACAGGTTCTATTCCCACTTGGGGAATGATTTTTATTTCTCTGCTCTGGTAAGAAAAATCGTGAACTAACACGTAGTGTTTTGAAATGAAGCGGTAAGCGAACGGAGTATCTTGAGCTTCTCTTTGACTACCCTACTATTTTTTTTATTCAAATAAAAAAATAATAAAAATCTAGACTAACCTAACCTAACTTCACGCTTTATCCCAGAGCGGGGTAGTCAAAGAGAACGGAGCGCCAAACGCCACGGTCCCTGCATACCTCTTTCGCCTCGTCCACAGTCATTAACAAAATTTTAAAAATCTAGAAAATCTTTCAAAATCTAGACTAGACTTTCTAAAAATATTTTATATAATACACAAAATCGATAGCAAAGTAATAATGTTACTTGTTTGCAAGCGAGGTCCTCACAACTCATGTACCAAACGCGTTGTTTGCGAGACCTGCCGTCGGAGCCACCCTAATCCAAGATATTGTGTTTGTAGGCTTTCTAATAATATGGGATTGTTGATTCTACCTACGACTCCTTGATCCCGTTCTTTGTGTCCATATTATATTATACATATGTATTTTGTAATTTATTAAATTAAATTTATACTTTGTTGATCGAAAATGTTATCCCGGACATCGTGGGGTAGGCAGAGGGAACCAGAGAACCTAGTGTTAAGACACTCCAGTCTCTTTCAACATTTCCGTTCCCCACTTTCCGCCAAATTGAGGCATTGCGTGTTGAATTGCGGAACTCAACGCCACGCTTTGCCTTGTTACCAAACCCAAGAAATGAAAATACTAAATTTTACATTTCCTGGAGTGAGAATCGAACCCACAACGTTTCCAGCCGCACGCTTGTGCCTCTGCGCCACGACAGGCGTTGTCTATGTAAAATCTATGTAAAAAGTTAAATTTTGAGCTTTTGTATGAGAATACCGTCTCGTCATACTAATATGATTTTAGGCCAATTTATATTCAAGCAAGTATAGTTCGTTTCTAAATTACGAAGTTTTATATGAAGAAAGAAGATGTAATAAAATTTGATATCTTTATAAGAAATATGTTTATTACGTCTGACCCTTGTCCTTTGTGATATGTTCGTATTGATAAAAGTATTTGACTTATAAATTTATTTAATTTATGAGTATTTTCAGATAATTCTAAATTATTTACGTTATCGCATATGATATCAATATTTACAAAAAAATTGTGCCCGCTTCATACCGCATAGCAGAGTAAAAGTGTCAAGACACTCCGTTCACCATTTTCCGGCCGAATTCGAGGCATTGCATGGAATGGATGGATTGGAATGGAGTGGAACTCAATGCCTGTCTTTGTCTTTCCAGTGTGGAGAAATGAAAATAATTTTAATGTAATATTTTTTTTCATAGTTAAATTACATCCACGGGCTCGCACTTGCCCGTGCCTTTTGTTTCTTTTTTTTATTTATTGTTTCTGCCGTGTGCATACTCAAATAGACTGCCTAATTGTATCTTAAGACTATGGTGAGATCCTCACCGAAATGTAATAATTCCCTAAGTGGAAATCGTACCCACTTCTTACGTTTACAGTCTGATCATGTCTTACTATGCCCCTAACGGCTTTAATGTCTTAGATCTAAAATTATTAGTCCTTATATTGCTAATATAATAAAATTAAAAAAAAAATCCTTAACAACAACAACCACCAGGTAACAAAGTAAAGGCGTTGAGTTCCGCCATTCAGCGCGTTATGCCTCAAGTCGGCGGAAAGTTGTGGAACGGAAATGTTGAAAAGGGAACAGAGTGTCTTAAATTTCAGGTTCTTTCTGCTTATCCTTTTGATTTGACAAATTTTATCAGAAAATAAGATTTATTTACGCGATTTTCATCAATTGAAACGAACCTACAACCAACGCTTACATTCAAACTGCACCATTGTACCTTTGATCTCTTACTTTTCTAACAAGTATATTTCCTTTACCGTACAAAAACAAAACCGACAATATTGACAAACGCTATCCCCATAGTAATCCACCGCATACCATACAACTCTCATGTCTTACTTTCTTTCGTTCCTAAAAGAATTCCGCATTAAAAAGACAACTCGCATTGCTCTCTGTAAACAATTCTTTCAGTTCGGTCTCTTATTGGTTTCGGATGGGTGGCTTTTTTTGGCTTTCTTCTAATATATATACGGTAAATAGTTTTTAAGTTAATTGTTTGGTTCTGAGGTATTTATATTGAGGGCCAAGTTTTTTTGACTCGAATGTTGAGGTTATTTTCGGACATATGTACCGTTTTTTAATAGTTATTTTGTTATTAACATATTTTTCTTTCTGTCTTATGAGTTTGATTGTGATAATTTACTATACTAGACTTTATTTGATACTGGAATACCTAAATGATATAGCCTATATATAATTTTTTTTAACTTCACGCTGTATACCGCATATAGCAGGGTAGGCAGAGGAAACCTGAAAACCTAGTATCAAGACACTCCGTTCTCTTACAACAATTCCGTTCCCCACTTTCCGCCAAATTGAGGCATTGCGTTTGAGTGGCGGAACTCAACGCCGCGCTTTGCCTTGTTACCAAACCCAGGAAATCTAAATACTAACATTTCCTGGAGTGGGAATCGAACTCACGACCTGTCGTGTTTACAGTCGCACGCTTGTGCCTCTGCGCCACGACAGGCGTTATATTAATATTTATTGTTAAACCTATTTGTATCGAGTTTTGTAGGAATTTCCAGAAATCCTCTCTTACTGCTCTTACAAAGCCTTACGAAACCTACTTATCAAAATGTAGCTATTTTAACCGAATTAAAAGAAAGAGATTCTCAATTTAACTGTATCTAATGAGTGGTTTTTGAGTTATTCGTAATAATTTTATTTTTTTGTCCAATTTATTTCAAGCCAATTCGTTTACACGTTGTCTATCAGTCACTCAGTAACGCATAACATGTTTTTTTTTTCTTATTTTATACGATCAACATTCAAAAAGATTACGACGTAAATGTTAATCACAAATTAAAATTAATCATTGATTTTTCGACCGGTCCATTAAACAGACCTGGAACTTTTATTAAATCCCTTTTAATCCGCGAGCCAGTGAATCTCCCGTAACTTTAGGACCCTCCGAATACCCCGAATGGAAAATTTTTAGAAGGAAACCATTTAAAAAGATAAAAACTTTTAAAATATTTTCACTAGGTCTTCATTTTTATTTTTCCGCATAGGAAGGTAGTCAGAGAAAGCTCAGTGTTAAGACACTCCGTTACCCACTTTCCGCCGAATTGAGACATTGCGTGCTGAGTGGCGAAACTCAACACCGCGCTTTGCCTTGCCAAGCCCAGGAAACGAAAAATTCCATATCTTGGAGTGGGAATCGAACCCACAACCTGTCGTGTTTACAGTCGCACGCTTGTGCCTCTGCGCCTCGACAGGCGTTGATAATAAATTTAATTAAAATTTATATATAGATTGTATCGAATTATGATATTTTTGATAAAATTTAGTGAACTTGAAATCTTGGCAAATTATGAAAGTGGGGCTTAGTGGTTAGATGGCTTGGGTATTTTCTAAATGGCGCGGGTTCCATGCCCGCTACCTTCAAATTTCAATACGTTTTCTATTTTTTTTCTCTCACTACACATTACATATTACATACAACAAAGCTATTAATAACCTCTTTTTTTGGATATTGGTCAAAAATCATTACCTACGTCATTCCTAGAATAACACATACATATATGAGTCTCTAATTAAAATACTTTTAATTGAAACGCTCGTAGTGGACAACGTAAAGTTATAATTAATGTTTGCCCTACAAGATAATTTAAGGTTCGACACACCTTGACAGTAGAAAGGTCACAGTTAGAAATTTCAATATATATACGAGATATAGCAAATTTAGGATAATTTAATAAGAAAAAAAATATATATTCAAGTATGAAGTTCAAAAATTGTTTAATTTTTCTGTAAATTATTATTTTTAATACTTATATTAACTTCTATATATTTTTTTTTTTTTTATTGATAACGGACGGCAAACGAGCAGAAGGACCACATGATGGTAAGTGGTTACCTTCGCCCATAGACATCTACAACACCAGAGATGTTGTAGATGCGTTGCCAACCTAGAGGATACTGATGGTAGGGGGGACAATGTGGTAGTCCGCTATCAGAACCACCACATTTTGGGGAAAGGATGGGTGGGAAAGGGGATTTAGAATGTAGACACATGAAATAGATACTTATTATGCCTAAATAACACAAAATCTTTTTAAATAATTCTGTTATATAAGCTATATTATTATTAAGTCACATCTCGACCCGTTCAGTAGTTATTGCGTGAAAGATTAACAAACATTCACTCATACACATATACTTTCGCATTTATGGCATTGCCTTAGTGAAATTAAACTTATATCTAAAGCTACACTTACCATTGTTATTAACAGCCATATTGCAGCTTAAAGCTTTGGGAGCATTTAAAACACCTAGTGTTAAGACACTCCGTTCCCAACTTTCCGCCCCAATTTGAAACATTGTATAGTAAGTGTCAGAACTCAACGCCGTGCTTTCTTCATTTCTTTTTTTTTTAACTTCACGCTGTAACCCGCATATAGCAGGGTAGGCAAAGGGAACCAGAGAACCTAGTGTTAAGACACTCCATTCTCTTTCAACAATTCCGTTCCCCACTTTCCGCCGAATTGAGGCATTGCGTGTTGAGTGGCGGAACTCAACGCCGCGCTTTGGTTTCTTCATTCAAGTCGTAAATAGTATTCTATTTGAAAGATTGATGGATGGCTCTTAACTTACTAATTATATTTTATTGCACTAATATAATCTATGTTTCTTTGACATTAATGACCACCTTTACATCATCTGACAGCACAATGGTTGACCACTTGAACGATATTAAGTAGTATGATTTTCATTCTTTAGAGGTCATCGTAGCGCAGTGGGAGAGTAACTATAAACGCGAGTGGTTGTAGGTTTGATGCCAATCAAGAGGATGATGACATTTAAAATATTGTCATTTCCTTGTTCTGGTAAGACAAAATAATTCCCATTTAGAGAACGATTATATTTAGATTATTTTCATTTATCTGCCCTTTGAAGACATAGGGGCATTGAGTTTCGCTATTTAATACGTAATGTCTTAAATACGAGCGGAAAGAGGCGATCGGAGTGTCTTGACCCTAGGCTCTCTCTGACAAACAAACACACAGACACACACACACACACAATATCTTCATCCAAAACGTGAAGAACGTAGAGTCTTATCACTATTAAAAATACACCAATAGCCTAAGCTTATAAAGTTACCCATTAAACAGAACAAAGCACCTCAAGCGCGCCATTTATCAATGCCAGAAAGACAGGACCCCAACTCCTGGGACATGCAAATCGCAACAATTCTTTCCACCCTATGCTAGCAATAAAAAGACTTGAATTAATCGCCACATGAGGGTTTGACCAGAACATAAAAGGTATATTATTACGATTGTTAATGAAATAGATAAGATATGGGTAGGGAAAAGCTAATTGTTGGGACAGGAATGGTACCGTTCTGGGGATAGTATTTTACTACCTTGACTCCGTTATAAGTGCAGAGGTAATAGTTATTATGGTGAATAAAGGGAAAAGGAAATTGGGGTTTGCGTAGTGTAATTTATGTTATGTTTGGGTATATATATAACTTTGTATTGCATTGTGTTCTTAGGGAAAATATTTTTCTTTCCATGTTCAGTTTTCTTCCCATATAGAAAAGAAATCAGAGAGTAGCTAGTGTCAAGCATTTTTCGTCAGTTCTTTACTTTTCGTCCTGTTCAACGTTGCGCTTTTTCTTACTAGAATGGAAAAACGAGCCTAATTTAAACATAATCATTGCTCCGAGTGACGATCGAACGAATAATCAATTGTATTTGCAATAATACGCTAACCCACTACGATTACGTCAAAGTGAAAAATATTAGTACTAGTAATAGTAGTTATAAAAATAATAGTTAGTAGTGGATTTACAGTAAAACTAATATATCTTATAGTCGAAAAATTTTAGCAAAAAAACTAATTTCCAAGAAAATGCACTATATGTTAAAATTATTACCAATAACTCAAAAACTACTCGTGAGATCTTCGTTAAATTTAAATAAAACCACATCATAAGCTAGCTATCATATAAAAAGAAAGAATCAACAAATTTGGTTCATCCAGTAAAAGCTAAAAACACACATAAACAATACAGTTGAGGCTTTTTTGTACTCGATTATTTTTTTTTATTAATATCTTATTAATCTTAAATTTAAGAACTAACATATAACCTAATCTGCCTTTTTATTCTTGCCTTATTCACCATCGCCCACAAATTCCTCATTTCATTACCCTGAAACGCCAATCAGTGTAAGTGGTCCATTAAACTTGCACGTATCACACGTGTCCGAACAGCAAACAACTTGGTCGATATATCGCGACATTCCCTTTGCGGAACTAAGAAGTTGATCTGTGTTAGATAACTTCTTAAGTTATCTATGGTTTGTATATATAAGGTATATAAAATGCTTTTTTCATTTTTATGCGTTCCTATAAGATAAAAAGCAGCGTGGAGTTCCGCCATTGAACACATAATCTTTCGAATTCAAGCAGAAAGTGGAGAACGGAGTGTCTTAACACTAGGTTCTTTTTGACTACCCTGCTACCGGAAATAAGCATGAAGCTGTTTTTTATAATATGGAACATTTTTTTATAATATGGATCACAGCCTAAACCGCTGACGGTAAATACCTGAAATCGTTAGTGGATACTTGGATAGTGCGTTCTTTCTATGATGTAGGTATCCGATAAGAAAAAAAATTACTAAATTCTATCTTTAAGGAGATGTAAAAACGGTGGCAAAGTTTGACATACTATTAGACAACGTGATTGTATGTATATATTTACAACTTTTACGTTACTGACTTTCGTTGACGTACGTTGAGTTCAACCACTCAACAAGCAAAATCTCGAGTAGAAAGCAAGGAAAGGAGTGCTTAAACATTGACTAGTGGTTCTCTTTGTCTACTCTGCTATGCGAGATAAACTATTAAAACCGGCTTCATTATAAAATTTCGATTTCCACATAAAATAAATTGTAATTGTTCTTTAAATACTATGAAAAAATATGAAACGTTATCTTCATACCCACTCCATACATCTACTCGTTGTATTGGCAGCTTTCCAACTAAAGTACCAAATAGTGGCAATTTCTCACGCGGAATCAAGTCAGTGTTACTTAATCAGATAGTCACTGCTGCCAGTACTTCAGAATTAGTTTTCTCTATACATCATTTAGTCAGTTTCGTTTGGATTTAGATAAAAAAAATGTTCTTAAATTGGAAATATATAAGTATAGTATAATTTAACGATAGATACTTTAAGTTGTATATGTTTATTGTTTCCTTATCTTGTTTAAATATTATTTTACCTGAATTGAGACAGAATTAATTATTTTTTTTTAATTGAATCATGTATTTAGAGTATAAATACCGCAATTTTAATGCCTACTTGTAAAAAATATAATATATATGTCGATTTATCAACATATTCACGCCTGGTGGTCATGATATTAAATATCTGATAGGAGAAAGGATTTTTATAGGGTTGATTTTAAAAAGACATTCCTGATTGGAATTCTCTGAACAATTGATTTAAGATGATTATAATAAGGTTTAACTCTAGTTAGCTAATGCGATTTACGCATAAGAAGATTTTATAAATCCAACTTATCGGCTATTATTACTAACACTTTAATTTTTTTATAAATATATATATAAGTCCATATATCAAGTGCTAGACTTATAAAAAATATGTATATATATATTCAGTTACTAATCAAATAGACCAAAAACTAAAATATATAATAAAAAGAAATATCCAACCATTACCGTAACCACCCATGTTATTTACATACGTAAATTCAGGGTGCGAGTCTTAATTAACCCTTGCTTAGGTTTTTGCCCCCACATGGGGTGTTACAGGACATCTTGCGTTCCCACTTGATTTATCTGACCGCGGGCAGCCGCAAACTAGGCGCTTCGTATTTATTGCCACAATAACCCTATTAATTCACCGTCTGACTTTGAACTTCCTAAATGCTAACTCTGGGACTTGTTTCAACCACGAGCTCACGTGTTCAGCAAATTACTTTATTACTGATTCTGTCGTAAAACGCGATAGTCGCTTTTATTATGTTATTATGTGGATTTGGGATATGCCTAAATGTGTGTTAAGTTCTGATTTACAGCAACTATAAAGATTATTTTAATGTCCAAAGTTGTCAAGCCAGTGTCGTAAGGATTAAAGAGGTCAGAGTAATCCTAGGTTTTGTTTCGATGTGGCTGTACAATGAAACTCTATATAAAATTGTTTCAAACTGCTTTTATTGTGAGATAGATTTGGGAATTATACGTTTGTGTAAAATGCTTGAATGTAAAGTAAAGAAATTATTTTATGTTCAGCTATATTGTTGTTCTATTTTAAAATTATTAACCATAGCAAAATTAGCGCGGCGTTGAGTTCCGCCACTCAGCACGCAATTCGGCGGAAAGTACAGAGTGTCTTAACACTAGGTTCTTTCTGCCTACCCTGCTATATGCGGGATACATCGTGAAGCTATGTATGTATGTATGAATATATACTAAAACAACTCAATATATTTTTACCTAAATATAATTTTTTTATATAAATACTAAGAAATAATCACACGTCACATTATCAGAGAAAACTGAGTGACAAAACACTTCATTCTTCACTTTGCATCTGATTTCAAGACTTGGCATCTTGAGTGGCAGAACTTAACGCTGGCCTTGGTTACTTAACCATAGTAATTTAAATGTAAACATACCCCAAGTGGAAATCGAAACCACAACCAACCGCATATACAAATAAAAGTCTAACCACTGTACCACAAAGGCATCCCCATTAATATTTAAGGGTTAAAACAAATAAACATTCTGTTCTCCCATTATAAATTAAATAACTTTCTAAAACAACAAAATTTGATGATTAAACAGTGGCCATTTTGTCTGTTCACCGGCATTATTTATTAGGGAACACTGACACGACCGCTACGGAATTGTAACTGATTTGTATGGGTCAGTAGATTGGTCACGTGACTTGGCAAGCACCACGGTGGGGGCATGTTAAGTGATGTCTTTTGTGTTTTGATTTTGATTATTATTAATTTTTTATATGTTTAAAGTTATTTTTATGTCAATGAATTGAAGCTATTAGCCCTGTGGTTCGAGCGATGTGTTTTTTTTTTATTTTTTTATGGATACCGGATGGCAAACGAGCAGAAGGACTGCCTGATGGTAAGTGGTTACCTTCGCCCATGAACATCTACAACACAAGAGATGTACTAGATGCGTTGCCAACCTAGAGGATACAGATGGAAAGGGAGGATAATGTAGTAGTCCGCTATCGGAACCACCACATTTTGGGAAAAGGATGGGTGGGAAAGGGGAAAACCTGGCTTACATGCCATCGAACCGGAACACATCATAAGATATTTGGCGGTTCGTCTTTGATATAAACTTTCATATAAATTTATGTGTAATATTTGTTTTCATTGTTTAATGTATTTCTAATGTTAAATTATGAAAAATATTGGTTTTTGGGACTTTTTTCTCCTTATTAACTCTACGTATACTAAATTTAGGACTCCTCTGCATATTACTATTTTTTATAAAAATACATATAAAATAATGTACGTAAAATAATGTATGTTGTGTGTCTTACTCATAAATCAACAAACCACCAAAAGTCATATGTGCTAGTACTACATATAGCTGAAATTTTCGCCCAAACTTTTCCTTCAACATTGGATGTTGAGTGGCGATACTAAGCACCCCACTTTGTCATATTAGAGCGGAAAAGAGAAAATTTTAAAATAATCATTCTTTCGAGTAGAGATCGAATCTAAAACCAATCGCGTTTACAGTGAGACACGGTTCCACTGCGCTACGATACCCTCAAATAAAATAATGACCAAATTTTAAAGCAATACTCCAAAGCCCCGAAACTCATACAAATGACACTCAAGCATACATTTCAAGTAGAGTCAATAAAATCCTCTAAAGATTTGCTCTCAAAACATTGAAAAATATATCCAAAAATGTGTAAACAGCGTTTGATCGTTGTAAGGTCCCGCGCGTGGGTCGGCATTAACAAATGTCCTTATCGCTGACCCAACGTTTTCACATAACAATTTCTAGTAAAATATCATCGATTTATACTGAATAAGTCTGTGTTTACTGTATCACTGTACGTACTGTGCTATATATATAAATAAAAAAATATTAAAAATTGCTTGTATTTTTTGTGTTTAGAGAAACATATAAGTAAGTATATATACCCTTCGTCCATAGAGTCTCAAGCGAGTGAAAACTATTTTTTGTTCTGAGTTATGATTTTTTTATAATCTTATATGTAAAATTGTATAATCTCTCTATAATTTACTAAGATTTCGCATTTAGGAAAAACGTCAGTTCATTTCTGGAATATATTTCGAATGCAATATTAGTAGAATCTAATCTAAAAGGAAGACAAGGTCAAGACATAGTGTTCTTCATTTTCTTTTCCAAATTCGAGACATTCCGTGTTGAGTTGCGGAAATCAACGCCGCGCTGTTCCTTACCAGATCGATGAAATAAAAATAATTTTTATTTGTAAATATATGCTTCTTATAACTTTTTCAAGAGGGACCTTGAAAACTCACATTAACCTACTATATCAAGCAAAAAAAATAATAAATTTCTAATTCACTTATATCCCATACCCAAGCAAACCCAAAAATCACAACCAAAATACTGTACATAGTATCAAAAAGCAAAAAGCCGCATTGCTGCAAAAGCATCAACCACTGAAACGAGCCATTATTAAGTAGACACCAACTCACCAAGTGAACGAAACGAAACGAAACGAAACGAAACAAGGAAACTTGCGTTTTAATTTGAAACCTTTGACACAACTAATGTAGTCTTTATTGCATTCGTAATAAAGATTTGAGATTTGAAGGTTATTGCAGGCGACGTGGTGACAACAGTACAGGACGCAGTAGTGCGCCTGGTTTGGAAGAGGTCGGACAGGATATTACTAAGCCACAACGTCAGACGCATTCGCGTTTGGCTAAATGAGAAATAGAATAACAACTACTTTTTGTACAAATACTCGCTGCTTGGACGGTTTTTTTGTATTGTAACTGTTTGTTGCTAGTTTAGTTTTTGATAATAATAAGCGGGAAATTTGTATGAAATTTAAATAATATAGGATTTTAATCTCCATGTCCATAGAATATGAGATATATACATACATACATAGCTTTGCCTTGTTGCCAAACCCAGGCAATGAAAAATTCCATTTCCTTGAGTGGGAATCGAACCCACAATTTGTCGCGTTTACAGTCGCACGCTTGTGGCTCTGCGCCACGGCAGGCGCATATAAGATAAATAAACAAATAAAATAGAAACTAAAAATACAAATTTATGTATAACTAGTGTCCCTGTTGACGAGCTAATAGCGCATTGCCTAGCAGCGTATATGTCACTTTATATAAACATGGATGTCAAACTATGGAAGTGTGTGTAACATTTATTTTATTAATTTAATTTTTTTTTTATGCTTTATTTTAAAAAGATATTATCATTCTGTACTCCTTCGCTATATAACTCTAAGAGTCCCAAAATTCATGCTCCTCTGTTCGCGTAATTTTCGTAAAAAGTCCAAAGTTTTTGCTTCACGTATTAATATATAGATATTAAATATCTGAACTTCGTATACCCTTTAATATCTGAGAGTATTTCCTGACGAACTCTAGTCCAAAGAATAGTCTACATATTCCTCCAATCTATCAAGATGACGTGTTTGACGTAGACTTCATGCCTAAGCACATGATAAACAGACAGTAGTGTATATTTAACGCGTCAAAACGGATTTATATTTTATTCTATTAAATTTATACATAAAACGCTTGCATTACTCAGTGACTGGACAAATAATATTTGTTAGGTGGTAGGAGGTTCTTCCTCCGACTGGCTCGCGACCACTATCATGTCAAAGACGAACCGCCAAATATCTAATGATGTGTTCCGGTTCGATGGCATGTAAGCCAGATTTTCCCCTTTCCCCCCCATCCTATCCCCAAAATGTGGTGGTTCTGATAGTGGACTACTACATTGTCCCCCCTTCCATCAGTATCCTCTAGGTTGGCAACGCATCTACAACATCTCTGGTGTTGTAGATGTCTATGGGCGAAGGTAACCACTTACCATCAGGTGGTCCTTCTGCTCGTTTGCCGTCCGTTATCAATAAAAAAAAAAAAAAAATAATAATATACAATCGAGTGTCCAAAAGTTGATATTTAATATTAAGGTTCCTAAGGGATCGTAGGGGAGCACTAAGACAGAAAAAAAACGAAATATTAGATTTAGCATGCTAGCTACAAGTAGTCTAACATAAACAAACACAGTAATAAAACAACCAAATGAGACATTATCGACTTGTTTACCCGCTTAAGCTATTTTTTATCATCATTTCACTACTTTTTATCATTCCTTTTACAGAATAATCACTAAAACGTATGTATATAACTGTTTAAAGGCTCCCACAAAAACTTACCTTCTTTGTAAAAACTTGGCTTGAACTTCAAGAAAGCGGTTTAAAAACTAGATCCTAGTAAGTAACCACTGCATACAAATGTTGCATTGAACGTATAAGGCTGGTTTACCAGATATAACTAAATATGGGCACGTGCCATTGCCTTTTAGTTAGTTATAGGAACTTGGTACTGTTTTTAAGTACTATATACATACATACATAGCTTCATGCTGTATCCCGCATATAGCAGGGTAGACAGAGGGAACCTATGTTAGTGATAAGACACTCCATTCCTCACTTTCCACCAAATTGAGGCATTGCGTGCTGAGTGGCGGAACTCAACACCACGCTTTGCCTTGTTTACAAACCCAAAAAATGAAAAAAAGCATTTCCTGGAAAAATACTAGATAGTTTTTTCTATGAGAAATGCATTTTACGCAGACCAAGCGTAAGTAAAGCAATTACGCAAGAAGAAGATAACATAAAAATTTAATACCCTATATAAATATAGAATAAATTGTTAGTCAAACAGAAGATAAAGTAAAAATAAACAATATATAGAGAAATTTTAATTTGCCTAATAGTCGTGCAAACTTCGTCCCAGGCCTGAGGCGAAATCTATTTATATAATCTTCTATGAAAACATAATTTTACTAAAACGTCATGCTATGAGTATATTATGTTTAGTCAATATAACCTTTTAGTTTTAGTGGCCTCACGCTTTATTCCTCTTAGCGGGGTAATTAGAGAGAGCTTAGTGTCATGACACTCCGTTCTCTTTTTCCCGAATGGAATTTAGACATTGTGAGTTGAGTGACGGTATTCATCGCCGCATTTTTGCTGAAACTCAGGACAATATGGATATCCCAAAGTGTTTTCACCAACTTTCCGCCGAGTTGTGGCATTGCGTGCTGAGTGGCGGAATTCAATGCCGCGATTTGCCTTATTACCAAACCCAGAAAATGAAAAATTCCATTTCCGGAGTGGGAATCGAACCCACAACCTGTCGCGTTTACAGTCGCACGCTTGTGCCTCTGCGCCACGACAGGAGAAGAAATGACGATTAAAATAAAACTAAAGAATGCTTTAAAAATCATCATACGCATATACTCGTACAGTGGCAGGAATAAAACTAAGAAGTTGATAATCATCATGCCCCGGGCCCGACGCGGGTTGTGGTCCATTAAAACAATTTATGTAGACATGTTGTTCGAAATTTCCTCTAATGTAAGCTGCGCGGCCTGATTAATCTTACAGTCCTTGTAAAGGATGGTACTATGTACTAAATATATACTATATGAAGTGATTTTGAATAGGATTTTTTACTGACTTCAAAGAAAAAGGTTCGACAATTCGACTGTTTTTAATTTTGGTTTTGATGATTCTTGTTATGAACGCCTGTCGTAGCGCAGAGGCATAAGTGTGTGACTGTAAAGCGACAGGTTGTGCGCTGTATCCCGCATATAGCAGGGTAGGCAGAGGGAACCTAGTGTTAAGAGACTTCTTTCCCCACTTTCCGCCGAATTGAGGCATTGCGTGCCGAGTGGTGGAGCTCAACGCCGCGCTTGCCTTGTTACCAAACCCAGGAAAATGGTAAAATCCATTTCCTGGAATGAGAATCGAACCCACAACCTGTCGCGTTTACAGTCGCACGCTTGTGCCTATGACAGGCGTTTTTTTTGGATATACTGCAAAATGCAAAATTACGTTGTTTTCACTTAATTTCCAGTTTTTTTTTTAAATATTATTATCACACTTAGGACTTAATTTTTAACTAAAAACAAAGGAGTCGTGCAACATTCAAATCTTTATATGTCTCCTAAAGCGTTTTCATGAACGTACAATTGAAATAAGATATTGTAAAGTTAACCAAAACAAGCCAACTTGCACCCCTCGTGATTAGCGAACAAAGTCGGATACAGAACTTATATCTATACAATACTTTTGCGAACTAAAGATTAATGTCTCACCGTTTTGCTCCAGTTTACATAAGGTTGTATGAGTTATAAGCGAATAGCGTTTTTTTATATAAAATATTAATTTTAACAATTATATGTTTTTTTTATGCATTTTTTTTTAAATTCGTTGTTAGCTGAAACTCAATGTAACGAAAATACGTCACGATAATGAAATAAACACGCAAATGTATAGGATTTATTTAGGAAGAGAATGAGATAGAAAATACATTATACTGTGTTTTGTTTTCTCGGTCTCTTCTTTCTATGATTTTGCTGCCTTTGTGAAATTTCACTTCTGTAGTGTATAAATAAAAAAAATATCGTGTATAAAACATACTTTTTTATCATTTTCTCTGTAATCAGGACATTTATTATATTATTCCAAATACTTAGCTCTTTATCTATTTAATTTACTAATCCGATGTCTAAAGCATTATTATGAAAAATGTTTCTGCACTTCTTCTCCATAGAAACTTTAACAATGCCAAATTTTATTTTAATAAAAAGGAATCAAATGTTTTTCTTCAGTATTAATTTAATATAATACAAATTAAACGTATGTATAATATGTAAATAGGTAATTGCTTACATCTTCGACCAAGCCCACACAAGAGACGCTCGCGAAATTAATTGTTACGTTTATGTCGCGCGCACGCCCTACGGTTTTGCTTGAAAAATCATCTCGATTGCTCACACCAAAGATTTATTACTTACGTATAACTTATTGAGGTGTAAGATAATATTTTTTTGTATTCCAAATATCTATATCGTCAGAAAATTTCTTACTATTCAAGGCATTTTTTAATTTTATCTATAAATTTTTATGTTGTTTAAATGCTTTTTTAACTGAAAATGTTTTATGTGATTCATGTTTTTGATTTAGTCATTTTTTCACCTTATAAATAAAGTAGTCCTTTAAAAATATATATGCAAATCAACTTCTTTACATACATACATAACTTAACGCTATATCCCGCATATAGCAGGGTAGGCGGAGGGAACCTTGTATTAAGACACTCCGTTCCCCACTTTCCGCCGAATTGAGGCATTGCGGTGGCGGAACTCAACGCCGCGATTTGCCTTGTTACCAAACCCAGGAAATGAAAAATTTCATTTTCTGGAGTGGAAATTGAACCCACAACCTGTCGCGTTTACAGTTGCACGCTTGTGCCTCTGCGCCACAGGCGTTTAAATGTAAAGTAAACTTCTAAAATTGTAAAACGCACTATTTTAAAGTTGTACCTAAGAGCATTGCAAATATAAAGTTTGCTATAATTATTTTAAAAACGATTCTGGTAATAACGCTTCAATCGAAAGACAAAAATTTCAGAGTAAAATTTAATCCGTCGCTAATGGTTAACCATAAAAAATAAGTGCAAATTACCAATTTTTCACAAATGGGGAGAATGGGGTCTAAAGGAGAATGCAAAAAAAAACTATTGAAACATTTATTTTTAACTAATTTTAAAATAAGAGGACGTTTTCAATTCGACTGTATTTTTGTGTGTTTAACCGCATAATTTTTTACTGGGTGAATTTTGACGATCCTTTTTTATATGATAGCTGGTGCTTCTGCTGTGATCCCAATAAAATTTACTTAAGATTTGCTAAGAAGTTTTGAGTTATTCGTAATAATCTTACTAGTGCAGTTTATTTGAAATCGATTTTCTTTTGTTATATAAAATATTGATCATTCTACTTCAAAGCAATATACCCTAAACAACATAATAACCACAAAGATTAGTTTACACTCGATAAATTGCACTAATATTAACAGATGCGACCGCACCCCGACCTTTCGTTTCTAATGTGGATCTAGATTTATTTAAATGGGCGAACCTTTGATTGCAAAGGCGAAAGCTTGTTAACCAACAAACTAAATAGTGCGTTTTAGTACGGCGTATTAACTAAGCAAAAGAGTCGATAATCGTTTAACAGACAAACAAATAATCTTTCCACCTAACCCCTTCATAATAAGTGGATGAAAGGTTTCAAATTGTTTCTTTTTTTTACACGGTGAATGCTTCGGTGGCGTTTGATATGATAATTCTGTTAATAGGATGTGAGTGTGTCCGTGTGCACGCATTTTGATATTGAATTTTTTTGTTAGTAGTCAAAAATTATAAATTTTCATTTTTTTTTATTTAATATTTGCATAAATTATGTAGATAAAACCTTTGTGTTAATAAGTGACTGATACGTAACGCACAAGGGAAAATACTGACCTTAGAAAGCTGAAATTTGGCATATAGACTCTTTAAGGCTCCTCCTATGATATTCTTAGTAAAAAGTGGGGAAAACGGAATTCTATGTTTTATAGCCCACGCAAACGAAGTCACGGGAAACAATTAGTATTTTATATAGTGTTAATCATCAATATAATTCATATAAGTACCAACATTGTGAAATGAAATGTAAAAATAATGTCAGACAGTTTATTTATAATAACCGTCTTAAATTATTCGAAAACGGGACAAATATAATTTGGCGGACGGAAAAAGGTACAAGCAATATTAATTTAATAATTAATAAGTACATCAACCTTTTGAAATTTCATGAAAACAAAATAGGAGCGAGGAAACAAAATTACATTCGTGAATTAAAAATCTTTTGGACGTAATGAATTTTTGCTCACAGTACAGAGTTCCATCAGAACTCATTGGCCAAATTAGGAATAAAAAATATAAACAGAACAGAGAGCGTTTTAATTGTAAATTGAATTAAATTCGACTGAAATCAACTTTGGTGAAGTCGGGTGCAATTTCTGCGGCTGCTAATGATGGGGAGGTCGGGGACAAAAGAACCCTCGAAACTCCCGACAGGTTTTTTGATTAACCGAAAAAATTTTTACTTTATGAGGGTAATTAATGGAGGTGTGTTACATTACGTAATTTTTTTACAGGAATTGAGTGATTAAGCGTTTTTAGTTTACTGAATTTTGATTAAGATTTCTACTTGGAGTAATTAGAGCGTGTTGTGTATTTTTGCAAGTCATCAATCCTCTACAAGGCCGTTTTGTTTTGAATGTTCACTTTAAAAATGAAGAGCTGGCTTTGTTTTCAAATTTTAATATCGAACAATATAATGTATATGGCTGTTTACTTTGCAATTTTGATAACTTTGGACAGAAGTTAGATATATATTATATATTTTTGGAACCAAGATATTGTACATACGTTCCTAAGTAAATGCAAATATTATGGTATACAATAAAAGATCTTACTCCCTCTAAAACTCGGTTACAGTATTCATTATACAAACTTTCTGTTCAAATATTCAACACTAAGAAAATAGAACTGAAAATTGCGCTAAAAGAACTTACTAATCAAGTACTAACGACTCATCGGAATCGGGAAACGGTGCAAACTTCATCGATATCTCGCATAATTGCACTCTTAAAGCGGGACTATATTAAAATCTTCCACGGAATGGAAGAAATTTCGCCGCGTCTTAATAAGGAGGGCCGAATATTCTAGATATCAGGGAACTGTTCGAATCGCCAGACTTCTTAATGAAATTTTCGGATTACGACTTGCCGTGTCTCACCGCACTGTCTCTCTGCGCACAGTTTGTATAAGCTCGTCTCTTTCACCTCGCAAAGGTGCAGTTTCAAGTTTTATGTGAAATTTATTCATAACGTTGTAATTTATCCGTGAGGAGTAAAACGCTTGGTAATGGCAACTTGGGATAATGTTTTCGTGTATTATTATTAGCGGCTTCAGCTTTCATTTCGTAATTCTAGGTTATTGCGCGTGTAAATAAGGGGAGGTTTTCAAATTGCATTCGTTTGGGTCACGCTTTTAAACAAATATGCTGTAAATTGGACTACTGAAAAAATATTTTACTCATTATTGCTTTTTTAATTAAAAATAATAATTTCACATAACAGTATATAAGTGTTCAATTGAGTCTTTAACACTAAGTGTATGTGCACATGATTTGTTCTTATATATCTATAAATCATTTTTACAATAATGACAATATATATATATATTGTCACCAATTTAAAATAATTAATAAAAAATATCATATCTTAACAACAAAAGGTCCACAACATCATTTAAAAGGCAAACATCACAACACAGAAACAGTTTGCATTCAAAAATTTAAACTAAAAGGGAAAAGATGTATTTTCGTCCTCACAAGAAATACGAAACGTTATTGAAACACCAAAGTATCTTTTACATAAAGTGAAAGAACTATTTCAAATACTTGATACCGTAAAACGCGACTTTCCGCAGCCTTTAAGACACCGACCATTATATTATTACGCTGCGGTAGCTCCCTAAAGCGTGAACACTTTTGAAAATTACTCGAGAAAGTATGCAAAAGCCGAAAGAATCTTTCGCAGTCAGTCGTCTATGAATGTATAATGATCACTGCAACTCATTTTGTGACGGAATTCAAAGTGAGTGTCTTTGTTCTATATTTTGTCCATTTTTTGGATAGTAAAGAAAATTTTTCAGTGAAATTTGTGTGAAAAGTTAGGAGGAAAATCTAAATTCTAATATCAAAAACATCACGTATCTCCCACATATAAGAAGATCTTCAGTTTTACTAGATACTTATCGTTGTATATAGCCAAAATACACAAAATCTTTTTAAATTGTAGTCTATGTGTTAGTCTGATATATAAGCTATATTACTGTAAAGTTTCATTTATATCAGTTCAGTAGTTTTTACGTGAAAGACTGTAACACATTCATCCAAATTATTATATTTACAATATTAGTAGGGGTTTTTAACCCAATAATGACCTCAAAAACAACCTGTGACATTTTAAAATTGTGTTAGTATTTTTAATCTAATGGTGTTATGAAAATAATAAACATAAAATACACAAAACATAAAAAATATATAAAGTGGTCACATTTCACTTTCGTTGTCATATCGCTAGCCAAATTTATTTTTCAGTCAACAGTAATAATGTTTTACACAATAATAATAAATCTGATAATTTTCATACTTATTGTGTTATTTATTCCTTTTAAAATTTCAAAATTTATTCAGCAACTAAAATAATTACTAATAAAATATAATAATATGAAAACTGAGGCGATCAGGGTAAAATGGGACAGCATTCCATTGTAAACGCGATTGGTTGTAAGTTCGATTCCCATCAAATTTTCTTCTCGGCTCTGGTAAGACAAAGCATGGCGTTCAGTTCTGCCACTCAGCACACAATGCCTCAATTCTGCGGAAAGTGGTGAACGGAAATGTTAAGAGAACGGAGTGTCTTAACACTAGGTTCTCGGGTTCTCTCTGCCTACCCATGCGGAATACAGCGTGAAGCTAAAAAAATGTAAGTGCAGCGTTGAGTTCCATCACTCAACACGTAATGTCTAGTATTCGACCAGAGAACGGAGTATCTTGACACTAAATTCTCTCTGCCTACTCCGGGAACTTTAAACCAAAAAAACCTGATAACTTATACATTTTAATTTATTACTTTCAAAATTAACTAAACAACCAAAATAATTACTAATAAAATATAATTATATGGAAACTGACCTTGTTGTGTCGTGACTTACAGTGATAAAATATTCGATGATAAAAAACGTTCAAGCTCTAACAAAACTCAACAAAATAGTCGTAGGCCACGATTTATAGCATGGCTTAAGTACACTTCGGGTCCACGTTTATAAATAAATACACTTAATACACCGTAACTTAGTTACGTTTTTTTTAGCTTCACACTGTATCCCGCATATAGCAGGGTAGGTAGAGGGAACCTGAGAACCTAGTGTTAAGAGACCCCGTTCCCCACTTTCCGCTGAATTGAGGCATTGCGTGCTGAGTGGCGGAACTCAATACCGCGCTTTTGTCTTATTACTAGGCAAGGGTTACCCAGGAAATGAAAATACTAAGTTTTTACATTTCCTGAAGTAGGAATTGAACCCACAACCTGTCCCGTTTACAGTCGCACGCTTAGTTACGTTGTTAATCGTTTTACTCAGCTCATTAAAAAATTAAAATTACGTTCAAAATCAACGGCGCACGTTTAAAATAACTATATTTTCTATTTTTAACTAAGTAATTGCTTGTACAACTTGATTTATACCTTTAAATGGTTTTCACACGTTAGGTTTTTCATGTGTGGGCTTTTTTTTAGAAGCTCATATCATATCTTTTATACAAATTCTTGGCTTATGAATTGACATCTTTACTATTTTTTTAATAATATACAAATATTATGAATAACGTTTTTTTTTTTTTTTTCAACTTCACGTTGTATCCCGCATATAGCGGGGTAGGTAGAGGGAACCTGAGAACCTAGTGTTAAGACACTCCACTCTCTTTCAACAATTCCGTTCCCCACTTTCCGCCGAATTTAGGCAGTGCGTGTTGAGTGGCGGTACTCAACGCCGCGCTTTGCCTTGTTACCAAACCCAAGAAATGAAAATACTAAATTTTACATTTCCTGGAGTGGGAATCGAACCCACAACCTGTCGTGTTTACAGTCGCACGCTTGTCCCTCTGCGCTACGACAGACGTTTTTTATTAATATATAAATATTATGAATAATAATGAGCATATTATATAAGTTAACGTTATGAATAGTTTTAACCTGTAAATACGATTGGTTGTGGGTTCGATTCCTAATAGATAGAATAACTAAGGACTCTTTGCTTAGTTCTGGTAAAACAAACTCGACGATAAACAAATAAATATCTGCATAATATATACATACACAAATAGAAATTTTAATGCAAACACTCAAATTATTCTAACAGTTACAGTTCACAAAAGCAGTCAAAGTTACGAGTGTACAAAAGTAAGGCAAGGGAACACAATCAATAGTCCAAACAACCTATACAACATCGGCCAAAGAAACGTAGATTTTATTAAAATATGGTAAAGCTCCATCGAAGTAGCATTTAAATCACCGTTAAGAAGTTCTGCTTGAAAGTTTTTCAAAAGTGTTTAACGCAAATTGGATTACTTGAGACGAATAGTACTAAACGAGCTCAAATTATAAGATCAAAGTGGGACCGGAATTTACTAAGGAACAAATCATATTACAAGGAATTATCGTTTCTGCTAAGCAATATTTAAACGTTGGTTGGTATATTTTGTAATGGACTTTGCAGTTTCTAAAGATTTTGAATTATTTTTAAGTGTTTCCTAGAATCGGTTCGAAGCTCGGTGTAACGATAAAACGATACTAAAAGGAGATATATATTTGTAAGAAAGAGTGGTATAGTGTAACTGTTGTATCTGCCATTACTCATAACAATAACTTAACAAAACAAAATACAACATAAATAGGTAGTCATAAAAAATTTGAAATAGAAAATACACACATATATACATAACTTCACGCTGTACCCCGCATATTGCAGGGTAGGCAGAGGGATCCTAGCATTAAGACACTCTGTTCCCCACTTTCCACCGAATTGAGGCTTTGCGTGCTGAGTGGCGGAACTCAACGCCGCGCTTTGCCTTGTTACCAAGCCCAGGAAATGAAAAATTCCATTTCCTGGAGTGGGAATCGAACCCACAACTGTCGCGTTTACACTTGCACGCTTGTGCCTCTGCACCACGACAGACGTTATACAAATATAAAATCATGACAAAATTTTTATAATATCGCTTCTATCGTCTCAACTACATACAGGTTCTTTTTGTTTGACTCGCCTGGTTTTTGCTTACTTTTATTTCTTTTTAAGTTCTAATAAAGTTTTAAAAAAACTAAAGTACAACTCAATTAAAAATATAACTATATATAAAATGCAATTATCACAATGTTTTTTGTATTATTCAACAATTTTACGCTCCAGATAACATGTGTTAATAGTTGTAATTGTTGACAAGCAAAAACATCATGTATCTACGCCTGCAATCCGCTTAATCCACGACGCCTCCGGCGAGGTACGTGCGCGATGATGAATGTATAGCCTCATTGTCAGCTGTGGACGCTACGCTAATATTTTTGTCAAACATTTTATATGTAAAATACTGTTTTACATACAAATGGATGAAAATATAAAAGTATGAGAAGTTAGAATAATATTGATACAAAGTGATTGTGTAAGTATTATTGTTATTTCTCGTAATGATGATGATTTCTTTTTGTACAATTTAGGGAAGAAGTTCTAAGAGAGAACGTTTTTTAATGAATAAAATACATTTTATTAATTTGAAGTTTTGTTTATTAGTATGAAATTAAGATTTTTTTTATATATGCGTTTATTATTTACTTCATCTATTTAAAAAGTATAAAAATATTATCTTAAATCACAGCCACAACAAAAGAAACGTTGTAAATCTTACTTTAGAGGTTTTCAAATTATTTCAGAACTAAATATAAAATATTTCGAAATTATTTATTCTGCGTCTAATCTCTATTTCTTTTTCTATCTAATAAACCTGTAAGTGATATAATTTTGTATCGCTTCCTTCAAATATTTAAAAAAAATATTACTCCCTCTGCTCATCAAATCGCCCACACTACGACCATACCGTCCATCGACAACCACGTACGAGCATGTATTCGGAGCGCGTTGCGCTAACAAGCTGCAATTCTATTACAAAATTAGTCGATGTCTTCCTTTACGAAATGTTTAATATTTTCATCTCTGCGTCTAAGCCACGTTTGACTTTATAGCGTCGTAACAGTGTTCCACGAGGGATACAATTGTATTACTTTTGTTTATTAAAAGGGGACGAGAATAAACGGCAATTAGTATGTGGATAGTCTAGTCTTGCACGTCGTGACATGTGTTAGATATTTTTCCCAAAATTCTTTATATT
>JAKGSA010000768.1:283202-320358 GCA_033558755.1 Philaethria dido
TCAGGCGGTCCTTCTGCTCGTTTGCCATCCGGTATCCATAAAAAAAAAAAAAAAACAGTCGGGTAAAAATTGAATCATTCAAACATTACCCATACATACCAATAATAAACGATAAATGAATTTCAAATGTTCTCTAAACGCTTAAACAAAAATAAAGTTTTAGACGATTTCACGTATAAAATTTACATGCGGCTGATAGAATGTAAACAGACGGGGTACCGTTGCGTCTTGCACTAACAGACGTCAGGCGTCCGGAACGCTAGGAAAAACATCCTTTGCGACTTGTTTCAAAATATTTGTTCTCATCTGTAATACTGTAATAACGTGAATCGATATGTTTTGCCAAGCCTGTAAACGCGACAGGTTGTGGGTTCGATTCCTACTCCAGGAAATGAATATTTTAAATAATGTTTAGTATTTTCATTTCCTCGTTCGCTAGCGGAAAGTCGGGAACGGAAACGTCAAAAGAAAACGGAGTGTCTTAACACTAGGTTCTAGGCTTTTCTCTGCCTACTCTGCTATGTGCGGGTACAACGTGAAGCTGAAAAAAAAATTAAATATTTTAAAAATACCTTTTTATATAAATTTCGTTAGCTTCACTACAATATCGATCAAACATAACTCCTGTCTAGTTTCCAAAGGTGAAAGGAACGATAAAACTTTTCTCAAGTTCACCTTCTGAAGTCATAAAATTTAATGAATTGTCAAACAAATAGCGATTCTGTTGGAAAAAATAATGGAAAGGACTTGAAAATTCTTAATACAATTTCTTGTAAGTACGTGCTAATATAATTTACTGAATCTCATATATACAATCTCTCTTTATGGCATAGCAATCGAGATATTACGTGATGAGTGACGGAACTCAACGCCGCGCTTCGTCTTACTAGAGCGACCGAGACCGATTGAGAATCGAACCAACAACCACGAATACATAACACATACAAGCATAATATATTCAAATTTAACTCAAGAGATTTGCATTCGAAGTGTTATAACTTATACCCATACCAAGTGTGAACAGTACCTGTAAATATCAATTAAACATAAACATAAATGACTAAATCAAAACATAAAAACAAAACTTATTGTTCTTGGAAAATTCTTGAAAAATTTTAGATTTATCAACTTATTCACGCCTGTTGCGATTGTTTTTCTCGATCAAGTTAACAAAAAAGTTTTGTAAGATCTACGACAAGGAAAGAAGGGTGTATGTTATATCCATTCTTTTCTTTGTGCTTAGAATAAGAAAAAATATCTTAATATGTGTTATTAATAAAATTTTGTTTGTTTACAGGTAAGCTACAACTCTATATATAACATACTCAAGAACTAAGACGAAGGTAAAATATTCCGATCAGCTTGCTTTCTTTAACAGTCTCCTACAATAAGGTAAAGGTAATAAAATGTTAGGTAAATAAAATGATATATAGACGAATATATTTGTCTCTTTTTAACTGGCATCAAAAAAAGGAGATAGCTATATCATTTCGACTGTATCATTTTATATGTGTTACCGCATAACCTTTTACTCGGTGAAGCAAATTTCATGATTATTTTTTTAAAACTGAATTAGTGTCGCTTTTTCGTTACATTCAGTTTATCGAATTTAAGATCTATATATAAATACGTGAAGCAAAAACTTTGGACCTTTTTTTACGAAAATTACGCGGACGGAGGAGCATGAAACTTGGCACACTTATAGTTTACATAGCAAAGGAGTGGCAGAATGATAATATCTTTCCAAAATAATATATAAAAATTTATAAAATTAATGAAATAAAATGTTATACTACCTTGGTTTGATATCCATGTTTATATAAAGTGACATATACATATGTTGCTAAGACGCGTTATTAACGCGTCAACGGGGACACTAGTTACAATAATTCTACGTAACTTACAATGAAATAAATACAGAACTACCTTTTATTTCAATCAGGTTAAACACCCAAACGTTTAAATCTCAAACAAAGTAAGGACTCTGTTTATAGATTGATATTGTGACATGAAACAAAATCCCGGAACGAACTAATTAAAGGTCCTCACCGCGGAAAGGTAATTTAGCGAATTTTCAACTCAATCAGTCCTTTAATATTTGCACAAAACGAGAATAATTTTGTTAAACGGTTTTCGTTTTGGAGTTTCTCAAGTCAAACTCGTGTATACATAACTTTACGTATATGTATAAATAAATTTTGTAGATAACGTCTATTGTGGCGCAGGGGCATAAGCGTGCGACTGTAAACGCGACAGGTTTTGGGTTCTATTTCCGCTCTAGGAAATGGCATTTTTCATTTCCTGGGTTTGGTAACAAGGCAAAGCGCGGCGTTGAGTTCAGCCACTCAGCACGCAATGTTTGAGACATTGCGTGCTGAGTGGCTTCGGCGGAGAGTGGGGAACGGAGTGTCTTAACACTAGGTTCCCTCTGCTTACCCTCTTATATGCGGGATACAGCGTGAAGCTATGTATGTATGTATGTAAATTTTATAAAAAAAAGTATAGAAAAAAAAGTAAAAGCGTCAACTAAATAAGTAGAGATTTAATTTATTTATTTATTTAAAGTAGCCAGAAAGAATCTAGTGTTCAGACACTCTGTCCTCAAACTTCTCTCCGAATATAAAATATTGCATGTCTTTTTGTTCTTACCAGAGTGGAAAACGAAAATTATTTAAATATAATCATTAAGCTAATGGAGATTGAATCCATAACCAATCGTGTATGCAGTCATATACTGTACCACTGCGCCACGGTGGTCTATTTATATTTTTTTAAATTAATTACTATTAATTGTGTATAATTAATACGACACTTTTACATATAAATTATAAGATTTTAATCTAAATTCTTTAAATAAGCATAAACTGTTTTGCATAGTAAGATAGCCAGAGATGTCAACACACTGTACTCCACTTCCACCCATAGATTTCGTGCTAAGAGGCGGAACTCAACGCCGCGTTTTATCTTACCGGAGTTGAGAAACAAAGATCATTTAAATATACTAATTCATGAAGGTAAACTCATGAAGGCCACATAAAATAGAAATTCAAAATTTCTAACAAATTAATAACTACATCAAGTGTTCATAAACATAAAATCAATTCGTATGTTTTTATCTTTAGGCTTTATTATCGGTCTGCGTATTAATCCGCCAATTAAAACTTTGCTTATGCAAAAACATTCGCAAACAACTTGTTAGGGGTTTCAATGTTCACGATTCTTTTGAATTTAGCCGGTTTACCTTCAGCTGAGTTTAAATACAAGTTTGATGGGGAATTGATTTTTGACAAATATTCCATTTATGATCGTATTATGTTTCGATATTTACAAATTTAGTGAATTCTCCATTAAAAGAGACCGTCGTGGCGCAATGGGATTGTGTCTTTAGTAGTGTACTGTATGCGTGATAGTTGGCGGTTCAATTTCTCTAGGGGGAATGATTATGTTTAAATTATTATCATTTCTTCGCTCTGGTTAGTGAGACGGCGTTGAGTTTTGTAACTGACTTCGCAATGATAATTTCATGTGGAAAGCGGAGAACGGATTACTTGATTTTCTAGGAATATTTTGCTATACGAGAAAAGGGTTAAGCTCCTTTTTTCTCGACTTTTTTATTGTGAAGGTTTTCCTGACAGCTAGTGATGTATCACTAAATTCTAAGTTTATATTTTAGATTTTTTTTATTGCAATAACACTAAAAATAACTACGATATTACTACATTTATATATTATCAGCTTCACGCTTTATCCCGCATAGCAGGGTAATCATGAGTACCTCGTGTCATGACACTACGTTCACCGTTGTGAAATCACTGTATACGTAATAAATAATAACATATCTATACAAAAACATATAGCAAATTGACGCTTTATGCCGTAAAATAGGGTAGTCAGAAAGAACCTCGTATCATGACACTCTGCTTTCCATCCGAATTCGAGACATTGGATGTTAAGTGGCGGAACTCAACGCCGCTTTTATCTTAATAGATCGAAAGAATGAAATATAAATATATTCTCAGTCTCTGAGTGAGAATCGAACCCAAAACTTTTTTATCTTCACACTATATCCCGCATATGGCATGGTAGGCAGAGGGACCCACAGAACCTAGTGTTAAGATACTCCGTTCTTTTTTAACAGTTCTGTGTCCCACTGTCCATATCCGGAATTGCGGCACTGCGCTCTGAGTGGCGGAACTCAACGCCGCGCTTTGCCTTCTTACTAAAACGAGGAACTTAACCCATAACTAATCGCATTTAAAGTCGGTCACAATCCCACTGTGCCACGAAGGTCTCAATACAATAATTTATTAAATGCAAAAAAAAACATGCTAAAAAAAGTATATATATTTCCATACATAACAAAAACCTCCAATCCATTACACGTGAAAACTGAAACAAAATGAATAGCTTTCTTTATGCAAGCGCCACTTTCTAATACTTCAGCGCCTCTTCGACTTTACGCCTCTCATTTGCTAAAACTTCCGTTCTAGTGTAGACTTATGTATAATATTTAGAAATGGCATAATATAAAAAAGAAATAAAAAAATATTTTTTTGATTCAAAGAGTAAATTATTTCTAAATATTTAAAGTATTTTTTGTCGTATATTTTCGTATTAGGAGTGAATAAAAGTATAAATCAAAAATGTGTACTTCTTTTTTATTTTTACGCACATACATTTACGCAAGTCAACCTAATGAAACGTGGTAATATTAAATAATTATAATATTGGTAATAAAATGGCGGCCTACGTTTCAAACTTAACGTTCAAAAAATATTTCATTTTCAACTTCACGTTAGTTCCAAATTTGCAGGGCAAAAGCAACTAACAAGATCGAAAAATTAATATTTGTCACTCTTACATGCAAAAACTACTGAACCAATGTAGATAAAACTTAACTGCTATATAGCTAATACACCAGAATAACACATACTCTACAATTTACAAAGATTTCATGTAATCTAGCCTTATTGTAAAAATAAATATCTAATATACTATAAATATAGAATTTTTTATGGCATGTCTAAACCATACTAACCCTACATAGTGATGAATGTGCCAAGTTTGTCCATGTCAGGGGGAAAAAATCGCGGGCGCCGTAACCGAACTGAAATAACCGACCCCAGCCTTTGATTGGCAGGCGTACGAACGTGGATTTTTTGAAATATAGCCCTCTAGAATTTCTTGGGCCTTATTTCTGAAGATAATTAATTCTTATAATTTGTAATTAAAATTCTAACAAAAAAGAGAATCGACAAATAAAATGCACAAATGTGAAATTATTACATATAACTCTAAAACTATTTATCAGATCTTGACTAAATTTAAATGAGAACATTTCAGAAGCATTATCTATGATATAAAAAAAGTATGATCAAAATTGGCTCACCCAGGAAGAAGTTATGCGGTTATTACATACATATATAACTTCACGCTGTATCTCGCATATAGTAGGGTAGGCAGAGGGAACCTAGTGTCTCCATTCCTCCTGACTCCTCCATGACTCCATTCCCCACTTTCCACCGAATTGAGGCATTGCGTGCTGAGTGGCAGAACTCAACGCCGCGCTTTGCCTTGTTACCAAGCCCAGGAAATGACAAATTTCCTGGAGTGGGAATCGAACCCGTAACCTGTCACGTTTACAGTCGCACGCTTGTGCCTCTGCGCCACGACAGGCGCAGTTTTATTAATTATTGTTATAGTTTTACAACGTATTTCTGATACATCAATATAAATAACATTCGTTTTCTGCGCTTCTTCAACACATGTATACCAATTTTCATACTCCTCCGTTTCCATAGTTTTCATAGAAAGGGATCCAAAGTTTTTCCTTCACGGATTTGTTTTATTTATAGGGTGAATAAATAACATAAAAAGAGAATTGACAAATAAAACTTAAACATAAAAATGATTACCCTGAAAGTATGTATTTTCGATTTGTCAACTTATTCACGCCTCGTACAAATTTCAGAACTAAAGTTAAAATGACGTTTTAATGTGTCACTATAAGTTTATTTCAAAAAATATTTTCAGAAAGCGGTTCGAGTTGGCGCGGGTTTGAGTTCCGACTGCGTTCAATATTTTTATGTTTTCTAAAAATTCAAAAAACAAATTGTTTACTTAAACTATGAAATTATTGGCTTTTTTACGCACTGAATATTTTTATAATGTTCCTTGTATAATGAGACTATAAACATTTTTTTTTCTCAATGCCGCGCTTTGCTTTGTTACCAAACCCTAAATGAAAATACTAACATTTCCTGGAGTGGGAATCGAACCCACAACCTGTCGTGTTTTCAGTCGCACGCTTGTGTCTCTGCGCCATGACAGGCGTTATATATTTAATAATAATAAATACCAGTTACAAAAATAATGAAATACAGTGTCAATAGATCTCTTAAAAAGCACCCCACGCTTTAGTAGCAATACATTTTCTTACTTTTTAGCTAATTTTTTCACCAAAACGTGGCTTCTATTTTTTTAACAATTTTTTATTACTTATTTTCAGTTGTGTTTTTCATTTTTTGTACCAACGTTTCAAAGTTGATCAAAATCTCTTTCAAAGCTTACATACATACATAACGTAGAGATACATACATACATACATACATACCAAGCTAAACATTTTAAAAATATTACAAAAATTCCAATATGTTCCCCAAAAAAACTCAATTAGAACATCAAAATTTTCCATACACCATATAATATAGCCATAAACAACAATTCCAGCAGAACATATCGAGATCTAACGCAATTCGGTGGCATTTACGATTCGAGAGGCCACTTTAACACCCGTACGTATTTAGAGGGTGATGAGGCTATAAAGCTCACGTAATATTGGTAAACGTTTGACATGTAATCTTGTCGTAAAAATGCAAGAAAAACATCAAAATATGTGATTCTAAAACGATTTTATTGGCTTCTGGCTGGTTTTATTGTTATCAGGTAGGATAGACAGAAATAACCTACTCTCAAAAGATTTCGTTCTCTACTTTCCGCCCAAATTCAAACCATTGTGTTAAGTGGCGGTACACAGCGTCGCACAATGTCTTTCCATAACGTAGAAATGAAAATAATTTAAATTCAATCGTTTGAGTCCTTTCCTGAGTCGAAGTCGAAGTGAATCGAACCCATAACCGCTCGTGGTTACAATCCGACGCTATCCCCGCGCCACGATTGCCTTTGTATGTAAATGTTAAAAGTATTTTAAATGAAGCTGTTATCAGTCGTAAATAAGATTATTATGATATTTTAAAAAATTAAATTGATCAAACGTAACGCAGTGGGACATCAACTAACTATAGTCTACTAATTGTGGGTTGGATCCTCACAAGGAGGAATGACGATTTCGATTTATTTTTACGTCCTTACACTGCTAAGGCGAGGTTTTTTCATAATCTCAGGCTTTATATTATTTTCCATATTTGAAAAATGACGGCCAAAAGCATGATTCGCTCATTAAAAGATTACGGTGCAGACTTCAACATATGCCATGTCTGGTCTAGCTAAATACCCCTAAGTGAGATTTCAATGGACGACCATCGCGACCATTGCAGCAATTTTTATATCATAGTCCGAATAACTTTTCACAATGATACATACATAGCTTCACGCTGTATCCCGCATATAGCAAGGTAGGCAGAGGGAACCTAGTGCTAAGACACTTCGTTCCCCACTTTCCGCCGAATTAAGGTATTGCGTGCTGAGTGGCGGAACTCAACGCCGCGCTTTACCTTGTTACCAAACCTAGGAAATGAAAAAATCCATTTCCTGGAGTGGGAATCGAACCCACAACCTGTCGCGTTTACAGTCGCACGCTTGTGCCTCTGCGCCACGACAGGCGTTGATTTTACATAAAAAATCATATAACTATTATTCCTTACAAAGTTTTGCTATTTTCACGTTCACAACTGCAAGATGCAAGGTACGAATAAAAAATTTAAATTATTTTTAATAGAATTTTTAATGAAAATGTAAAATGAAATGTAAATCAGCGCTACAATATTCCTCAAGTCCGACGCTATCGTGGAAATTTGCATGCCACCTTAATAAGCTGGCCTCTTATCGTTCGCAAAATGTCTCTGACACGTGGACTTCATAGCGATATGGCGGCTTGACGGCCGTGATACAGATAACCTATTTTTATTTAATCTGTGGTACAATTTTTTGATGTTGAATATAGATTATATAATTCAATTTATTATGTTTATTCAACATATTACTTTAGTAATTTTAAATATGAAAAGGTCTGGGGGTACATATATCAGGTCAGAGAGTATGAAGCACCAAACTGCTTTCAGGCGAAAGCGCCTTCTGTTATGAACTTCTTCATGCATTCCCTCTGGAGGGTCCTCATGGCTTTTACGTGTCTTTGCTCTAGCATCATCAAATTCTATATTTTTTATTCCTAAGTCTATAAATAACGCTTAAAATTTTTATGAAATGCTCCATACATTCCAAAAAAAATATTACACTTTCTTGGATCCCATTTGATTCGAGCGTAACTAAAGTAACCTTGCTTAGGTTGAAAACTACAGCATTTCCCTTAACATTTCTTTAACCTGAAAATTAATTCAAAAAGAATTTACATATTCCCATGTATGTATGTAGAAGTATATAAAAAAACATGCGTAGCGCTCGGTTTCAACTGTAAAAGTTGTTCCGAGGCGACGCGACGCTACTTTTAATCAATTCACGGGCAGCAAACTTCCCGCGTTCACATTACCTAAAAGATTATTCAATTTGAATAACTCTAAAAAGCTTCGTCGACCGAAAAAGACGAAACCTGTGTATTTTTCAAACAAATCCACAGCAAAAGTTGTTGCGGAACGGATCTCCGCCTTTTCCTACAATCTGAATTGCAAATGGCAACGCGATGACGGCTTTATATAAAACTAAAAGTGTCGGGCGAACTTCAGATTAAACTTCCCCCGCAGGTATAGAAACAAAAACCTCACTTACAATTATGATAATTTCGGTCGCATCTCTGGATTGAATTTGCATGGCTATCCATAGCTAGCTGTGTCAACTGAGCTACCTGCTTGATGAATAATGTAGCCGCCACTTACCTGGATTATTAACATATTTATTAATAAAATATATGAGACGTCCGCCCGACTCGGCGTCTCGGCGTCGAATGGCTGTTGACACAGCATCGAGCGGGAATCCCGCAAACTTGGACTTCCCCGGTAGCGACCTGTTCACTAATATATGGCATTCGTTAGATAAATTGAGTTAGAACGTCCCATGTTCATTCAACTAATGTGTACAGAATTAAACACAAATATCGTATAGAGTTTGTTTGCGCTGCGACAAACATTTTGACGATTTGTTTGCGATGTTAACTACATATGTATATACATATTACATGGATTTATGTACTCGGCATTACAGAGGAACCGTAAGTACTTTTATTTTGCCACTATTTATCCTATTTTCTTTATATAATAATAATAATTCATATTTCGTTTTTTAACTTTATCAATCATCTTCAATCTATCGGGACAAATCAAGACAACATAATATAGATTTCGCCAATTGATCAACATATGTGTTTTAGGTGTCGAACTTGACTGGACACATCAAAGAGAGTACTCAAAACTATTACGGTCACTCAGATATATGCTACCAATACCATTTAATTTAAGGCTATAGTGTATGTAAATAATCAATACATCATGATATATATTTTCTAAAATTTTCCTTACCTTTTTACCTTCCTTCCAACTGCGCGTAATTTGGGCAAAAAAGTCTAAATGCCTACACCAACGAAAATAACAATAAAAATATTCATTAAACCATGTATTTAGCATTATCAAGACACCCAAGACACCTTAGCTAAGTACTTTTACAAAAGAAGTATGCATACAAAATTTAATCTTAGCAGAAGGTCTGTTACCTTTTTATCCACCTTAAATCATTATATTTCCCCGCGGATTCACTCCGCTATGAAAGCCTAACGGGGGTGTAGTGCATTCGGATCATAAATTTTGTACATTTCTAAATTAAATACGTGGTTCGCAGGTGAAATTTAAAGAATTGATCGAGTGAGTCTGTGTTTCTCTTTCTGATATGGATCTTGTGAAATTGGATAAAGTTTTTAGTGTATTTTTGTGGACTATTCTGGATTTTAGGAGCGGAGAACGAAGTGTTTGGACACTAGATTCTCTCTAATATGTGGGAAAAGGCGTAAATCTAAAAAAAACAGCTATTTCATTCATTATAAACATTCTATAAATATTTTTATTATTTTTTTTTAATTTCTTTTACTAAGACTCAAAAATTTTACCCCTAACAATGTGTGAAGATATAATGAAACATCTAAATTATAAAATTATCATTCTTATTCATCTCATTGTTACCTATCTATATATGACAATATATATTTTTTGAAGGTCATCATGGCACAATGGAACAAAATGTGATGGCAAACACGATTCATTTTGAATTCAATCTACACGAACGAATGATAGCGCAGCGTTGAGTTGCGTCACTCTTTCGAGTCTCAATTTCTGGTGAAAATAAAGAGCGTAGTGTGACTGACTAAGAATGACCCTGCAGAAGAACCATATTTAAAGTAAAACATATCGCTAACAAAGCATTTCCACTTCGTATTAGGGTAAGATAAAGTTATTACATATAATTCACAAGCCGCCAGTTGACATTGTAATTCATTTGAAACCGCGAAATTGAATCAACTAAGACACTACGAGCACATTCTCACCTTCTAAGCACTGAATGACTAAACGGGGCCTTATTTAAATAGGTATATTATATTAGAGTATAATTTTACATGTGTAATTTTGATAGTTAGTAAAAACTATATATCACCTGTAATGGCACAGAGGCGCAAGCGTGCGACTGTAAACGCGACAGGTTGTGGGTTCGATTCCCACTCCATATTGATTTTTTCATTTCCTGGCTTTGGTAACACGGCAAAGCGCTGCGTTGAGTTCCGCCACTCGGCACGCAATGCCTCAATTCGGCGGATAGTGGGTACCTACCCTGAGTGAGTCCCTACCCTGCTATATGCGGGATACAGCGTGAAGCTAAAAAAGAAAGTAAAAACTACTACGCGTTTTTTAGAAAAAATATTATGGCTTCACGCTTTATCCCGCATAGCAGGGTAGTCAAATTAGTAGTTTCGCCTTCAAAAGGTGAATAAATCGTTTGTCACAAGGAATACGTATGTATAACAAAATTCCACAAATAATTACAGAACTGCCATTAGAAAAATTCTAAGTTGAGATTAAAAACACGTTATTAAGAAAAATATATTATTCTGTCCAAGAATACTATACAGATGTTAACGGGTGTAATGTAAATTTTTATTTGAAAAGATGAACTGTTGCGTTTTTATCGGCTCTTCTCAGCAGAACTGCCTTCCTCACCGGTGGTAGCTTCCGTTAAGACTGACACTACTGACAACTTTTGTAAATTGATAATTCAAAAGTGCTTTTAATAGCCTATTTAAATAAAGAATATTTTGATTTTGATTTTGAAACCTAGTGTTAATATACTCCGTTCGTTGCTGCCCGCACGAATTCAAGATATTATATAAATGGCGGAACTCACTGTGCGTCTTACTAAAACGGGAAAAGGAAAATAATTAAAACATTGTTATGTACCTTCGAGTGGGAATCGAATTCGCACCCAATTACGTTTATAGTTAACGTCTCACTGCGCTACGATGTCCTAAATGGTATATAGTATAGAAAAATTCTTCAATTACTTTCATATAGCTTTTATCGCAATACAATTTAGAAGTAAACATCGACGTTAGAGCGTGATGGTGTTTGCACTGTAGTCGCATTCGACCGATGCTTTTTATTTTGGGCGAAAAATAACAAAAATATTAGTTTTTTATGTTAAATTATTAACGTGGTTCCGGTTTTTTTTTGTAGGGGAATGTTTTTCAAAGAGTCAAAGAGAATTTAGTGTTAAGACACTCCGTTTTTTCTCCTTCCGCCTAAAATCGAAATATTGCCTGTTTTGCGACGAAAATCAACGTTGCGCTTTGTACAGCAACACACAGTAAGTACACAGAAGAAAGAAATGAAAATAATTTAAATATAAACATTAACACTAGGTTTTTAGGATGTGTCTTAACACTAGGTTCTCGGGTTGTCAGCGTACCCTGCTATGTGCGGGATACAGTATGAATTTAAAAAAAAATATTGGCTTTCTGCACTTCTTATCTATATATAAATACGTGAAGCTAAAACTTTGTACCCCTTTTTCCGAAAATTAAGCGAAAGAGCATGAAACTTGGTACACTTATAGCTCAGAGTATGAATGCAGAATGCTATTTTTTTTTAAATAATGCAAAAAAGTATATTAAATAGACAAAATAAATGCTAAACACACTACCATGGTTAGACATTCACGTATATATAAAGTGACATTGCTAAAGACAACGCGTTCTTAACGCGTCACCGTCTACGTTTGCATATAAACTTTAAGTGTGCCAAATTTTATACTTCTCTATTCGATCCACAGTTTTCATAAAGGGATACAAAATTTTTCCTTCACATATTAATACGATTTATACAAATGAACTGTAAATTAACCAGTTAGACTGAAATAACCAGTATTCATGTTAATTAGTGGCAGTTTTAATCATTACGTGATTATATCTAATTAAATATAATCATAAAGTTATTATATTAGTGTTCTCGTTATTGTGGAAACTATGGCAATTAACTTTAGTTTAGTGTGGATGAAAGAGTTTGCGTTTAATGTTTCATTTGTAGTATTCCCAAGGTTAGTTTTTATAGTATTTTTTTAGTAAAAATGAGTGTTAAGACACTCCGTTTTGAACTTTCCGTGGATTTCGGTCCATTATATGTTGGATAGCGGAACTGAACGTTGCGCTTTATCTATCAAAAGCAATAAAAGCTTCATACTTTTCACGATATAATAGGCAGTCAAAGAGAGCTTTGTGACAAGACCCTCTGTTCTCTACTCTCGATCGATTTCATGCTGAATACTGCTGAAGTAATGCCACACTTTATCCTACCTACCAAATCAAAAACCATAAATGCTTGACATTTTTCACCGCAAATTAAATAGTCAGGGAGCCTATTTTCTAGATCCTCTCTCTTTTCTCCGCTTTCAAATGTGGTGGCTTTGTCCCACTATGCCAATATAACCTCAAAAATATATTATTTTGTACTTTCTAAGTATTTGCACTATACTGTACTAGCACGAAACTGCCAATATCTTACATACTATTTGTACTTTTTTTTAACTTCACGCTGTAACCCGCACATAGCAGGGCTAGCAGAGGGATCCAGAGAACCTAGTGCTAAAACACTCCAATCTCTTTAAGATTTCCGTTACCCATTTTCCGCCGAATTTGAGGCGTTGCTTGCTCAGTAGCGGAACTCAACGCCGCGCTTTGCCTTGTTACCAGAGCGAAGAAATGTAAAATACTACATATTAATTATTATATTTTTTTAATATCTTCATTTCCTGAAGTAGGAATGGAACCCAGAACCTGCCGCGCCACGACTGGTCACTATATTATATCGTATTTTCTAAGTACTATACTAAGTGGAGACTTCGGTTGACCTTCGAGAACACAGTATCAATGATACTGGAGGAAGGTCACGTGAAAAGCATGAGGACCCCCCGGAGGGCATGCATGAAGAGGTTAATGATTATGGACGAGGCGAAAGAGGTATACAGGGACCGTAGCGTTTGGCGCTCCGTTCTCTCTGACTACCCCGTTAGGGGTAAAGCGTGAAGTTAGGTAGGTAGCACGAAATCACGAATTTCTCGTATATGCTATATGTACGTATATAGCTAAAATAGTAAAACCGAAATAGGCGAGCGGTCAAGCTCACGGCAAAGTTTGTAACACGTGAGATACAAAATTCAATTGTAAATTTGTAATGTAGACGGATGGTCTTGTTTCCTACGGCTTGTATAAATCATTCCAGTTGCATCTATATTTAGCTTTTAAATCTGACTAGAGTAGTGTTTTTACCCGACTGTCAGAGGAGGGTTTTGTTTTTCGCGCGTATCATTTATGTTTGTAATATTCTTTATTACCTCATATCTTCCAAACTCCTGGACTGAATTATATAGTTAAGGTGACGTTAGATAGATATTGATACTCCAAGTGTTCTTCGGTATGTGATGTCACTTTTAATTCAATACCCTCTAGAGGGAATTACGTCATGAATAAAAACAAAAAAAAAACGACTTAGGAAATATTGTAATTGGAAATAGGAAATAGTGGAGTGTTGAATGACGGAGACTAATTACTACGCTTTGTCTTACCAGTGCAGGTAAATTAATTATTTATTTAGATATAATCATTTTCTTGAGTGGAAATCGAACTCACAACTGTTCGCGTTTACAGGCAAACGCTATTCCACTGCGCCACAAAGGTATTTGAAAAAGCATTTATTTTACAAATAAAAATTAAACTTAATCTGCACTGAAAAAATATCTTCGGTCGCTACAATTTGGCGTAAAGTGGGGAACGGAAATATGAATGAAATGAAATGTTAATGAGAACGGAGTGTCTTAACACTAGGTTCTCGCTTTTTCCCTGCCTACCCTGCTATGTGCGGGAAATTATCAACGTATTCACGCTCATTACTGATATTAAAATGTCTATTTTTTTATTAAATTTGCCACATTATTCCAGTCTATTTATTATACACAGTTGTAATAACTGTATAGAATAGAATTGTATGGTACACTTTACTTTTGTTGCTTAAGACCTCGTCTTTGTGGAAACATCGACGTTGTAAGGATTAATATCTATATATTATTATTAGATGGGAAAATAATATTATAGTTAGGTTTTTATAAAAGAAAATATTTTTTTAGCTTTACGCTGTATCCTGCACATAGCAGGGTAGGCAGAGGGCACCAGAGAACCTAGTGTTAAGAAACTCCGTTTTGTTTTGACATTTCATTCCCCAATTTTCACATAATTGAGGCATTGCGTGCTAAGCGGCGGAACTCAACGCCGTGCTTTGTTACGTTTTAATGAAATGAAAATAGTTTTAAAAAGATTATTTCTTAGTCGATATTTTTTTGCATTTACTGTTTCATCTGACTATAGTGTCTGGACACTCTGTGCTCCACGTTTCTCCCGAATTCGAAACATTGCGCGTTGAGTGGCGGATGTCAACGCCGCGTTTCGACTTATCAAAGTGAAGAAATAGTAGAATAAAAATATTTTTAATATAATCATTCCCCCGAATGAGGATCGAACCCAATATACGTATAGTACAGTTACATACTATATCACTACACGCCACGATGTGCGAAATAATTAAAAAATGGGAAATTGAGATTATTTTTTTCTTTTAACCTAACTCTTGCTGTCTAAAAAGTGACAAATAATGTCTGGAATTCAGACAGAAAAGTGAACGGAGTGTCTTAACACTAAATTATCACTATCTTCCCAGCCATACAATATAAAATATAAAGCCGAAGTAAATATAAATAATGTGAGCATAATAAATGATATTTAACAATAAAATATACTATAATAAATTAACTTTATAGTACTAATTGAATTGAATCAACTCCTCAGTAATTTCACAGCGTAAATTCATTAACGTTTAATATTTACCTTTTAATTGTTCACGGTCGAATGAAACCAAAAACCTGCGAGAAATATTTATAGAAGTTATCATATTATGCAATTTATTATTATTAATTATATTATGTAGCTTAATATAAAATAAATTTAATTTCATACGTGAATAGGTTGATAAGTCGACTTGTGTATATATATATATATATATTGCATATCATAAACTTTTAGGTAAAAAGTATTTAAGTAACGTAAAAATAGAATTTGGAAATTTATTTCCAAAGAAGAAGTCGGAAGTTTTAACTTCAAGTTAAAAAATGGTACCCTGAAAAATATTTTTTTTCGATTTGTTAACTTATTCATGCATAGTATGATGTACACATATATAATAATACCAAAAGCCGCCGCACCTTGATACATTATTTATTATTTAACTCACATTAAATCGATTCTCTAATTCTTTCATGCTTACTTGAGAAAAGAATTCATGTTACCATTATTTAAATATATTACAGTACCATTATCATGATAGTATGATAGTGATTTCAAAAACACTTATCACACTCTGAAACATATCTAACATCATCATGGCGCAATACAAAAACGTCTGATTGTAATCGCGATTGGCGAACCTCACAGGTTTGATTACTACTCGGGGGAATAATTATTTTTAAATTATTTTCATTCATCGCTAGTAAAACAAAGCACTGCGTTGAGTTACGCCACTTACCACACAATATACCGAATTCAGGCGGAAAGTGGAAAACGGAGTGTCTTAATACTAGGTTCTCTAAATATCCTGCATACATATATATTTTTTTAACTTACTTCACGCTATATCTCGCATATAGCAGGGTAGGCAGGGGGAACCTAGTTTTAAGACACTCCGTTCCCCACTTTCCGCCGAATTGAGGCATGGGTGCTGAGTAGCGGAACTCAACGCCGCTCTTTGCCTTGTTACCAAACCCAGGAAATGAAAATTTAATATTTTCTAGAGTGGGAATCAAACCTGCAACCTGTCGCGTTTACAATCACACGCTTATGCCTCTGCGCCACCGCTACATAAAATTAAAATAACATCTATAGTAATAAAACTCAAACATACACAAAAAGGTAGTTTACCCATTCGTTTCTATGACGCCGAAAACAATATTTCATCGAATAATGTCACTCGGGTAATTGAAAATTCTATAAGCAATATCCAGAAATAACTCTAGTAAATACACTCACGATACTCGAGTACAATCAATAATGCAACGTAAAATCGATATGAAAAGGCCATCGTGGCGCAGTGACAGCGTCCGACTTAACGCGATGGGTTGTGGGTTCGATTTATTACTTTTTATGCAATATTTTAAAAAGATAATATCATTCTGCACTCATTCGCTATATAAACTAAGTGTGCCAAGTTCTATGCTCCTCCGACCGCGTAATATTCGTAAAAAAGAGTACAAAGTTTTAGCTTCACGTATTATTATATAGATTATTTTCATTTCTCTGCTCTGGTAAGGTAATGGGTGGTGTTTAATTCTAACACTGAGCCCGCAATGGACTGAATTTAGGTAGAAAGGGAAACGGAATGTCGTGACACCATGTTTTCTTTAACCTTGCTATGTGAGATAAAGCGTGAAGTACAATAAATTATTACTATTGAATTATTCTACAACTATAGTATTAAATTATAAATGAAAGACTACTTTAGTTGTTTATACATAAACTAAATTAGCGGCAGCCCATATAAAAGCACTCTCAAGTTTCTAACCCCGTTTATATTGTTTCTTAGAAAACTTTACGCGAGTTTTTGTTATTATGAAAATTTTATCATGTTTAATACAAATTATGCGTTATAACCTTAAGGGGTAAAATAAGTGGAGTGATTTGTCTCTTTGTCTTTTTTTACTTTGAGCGGTAAAAACGAACCCACAACCAGCCGCGTTCGCAGTCAAATGCTGTCCCACTGAGCCACAATGCCCTCTAATTTATTGTGGTACTTGAGGAAATAGAAAATAGAATTCTTTTGACGAAAATCGGAGAAAGGAGTGACTTGATTTTAATCACTCTCTATCTACCATGTTACTTGGCAAAGTGTTTTTTTTTTTATTGATAATAATATCGTAATACGCCTGTCCAAGTAAATTCAAGACTAACCATTAGTCTATTTATAGTCCGATATTTTAATATTTATATTTCCAAAGCTATAAAAAATACTAATTTGATAGGAAACTAGAGGAGTGTCTTGGCGGAGTGTCTAGACACTTCTCTATTTACCCTCTTACGTGAGGATAAAGTAAGAAACTACTTGTTTTCTTAATAAAAAAATAATTTCATAACAATCTAGTCCAGTTAAATCTTCGTCTAACCACAAGTCTATTTATAGTCCAATATTTTAAGATCTATCCATCCATATTCATTATATTATTCCAAAGTTATCTTACAAATTCCATATTAGATTTCTTTCATCCCCTAATTTCGTTAGCTATAAAAAATACAAATTTCACCCTCGCACTGTAATTTTTTCCACGGAATGATATCGTCACGTTCTGCCTAAATTGCTCGTCTACGTAAAATCTTTTGTGTAATAATTTCAATTCTTTATTTTATATATATACTTTTTTTTCATAAATCACTTAAATATCTGTCGTTTTTGGGATATTATTTTAATGTATTTGCTTTTTTCTTGTTATTTTTATAATTATTTATATAGATTGGAACTTTTTTTACTAAGTTTCAAGTGTTAAGACACTCCATTCTCCACTTTTAGACAGTGAAAGAACTCAACGCCGCGGCTTATCTTATATGTGAATTATTTTCATTTCTACTCTGGTAATACTAAACGCAGCGTAGAGTTGTGCCACTGAAAATTTTGTGTCTCGAATCTTTTTTTTTTTTTATACCACGACGGTGGCAACAAGGCACACGGCCCACCTGATGGTAAGTGGTTACCGTGGCCCATGGACGCTTGCAACACCAGGGACATCACTTACGCGTTGCCGACCCTTCAAATTCCGCCGGAAAGTGGAGGACGGAAGTGTATTGAAACTAGACTCTCTCTGATAACCATGCTATTCGGAATAAAGCGTGAAAATGTCGAAAAAAGTCATTATATCCTAAATTTGATCCTAAACCAATCCAAATATCTTTTAAACTATTAAAAATTAATAGCTCAGATAGAAGTCGAACCCATGATAGCTCTTTAGATTACGTACCTAGATCTATTTCTTTAGCTTCACACTGTATCCCGCACATAGCGGGGTACGCAGGCAACCAGAAACCTAGTGCTAAAACACTCTGTTCTCTTTTCACATTTCCTTTCCCCACTTTCCGCCGAATTGAGGCATTCCGTGTTGAGTGACGGAACTTAACGCCGCGCTTTACATTATTACCAGAGCGAGGAAATGAAAATACTAAATATTATTTATTATTTTTCATTTCCTGAAATAGGAATCGAATCCACAACCTGTCTCGTTTACAGTCGCACGCTTGTGCCTCTGCGCCACGACAGGCATCATATATATGCATATAACTACATGTATACCGTACAAAGTGTTTTTCACCTCATACCTTTTCAAAAGCGAAGTATAAATAGAGGGGTTTCTTTAAAGCACATGTTCAATCTCACGCATAGCACTAACATAATAATATATTCATATTGCAAGTCAGCGACTAAAACACGTTTCAACGTTAAAATATAATTTTTTAAGTAAAATGTATGGCACGAGCGTGCGACTGTAAATGCGATAGGTTGCGGGTTCGATTCTCTGTCCAGGAAATGGAATTTTTCATTTCCTGGGTTTGGTATCAAGGCAAATCGCAGCGTTGAGTTCTGCCACTCAGCACGCAATGCCTCAATTCGGCGGAGAGTGGGGAACGGAGTGCCTTAACACTAGGTTCCCTCTGCCTACCCTGCTATATGCAGGATACATCGTGAAGATATGTATGTATATATTTTTAAGTAAAATCTATGTAAAATATACCTTGAACACTCGTTCCGTATGGAGATAGGCAATAGTGATAAGTTTCTCCCTTTTTAACCGATTTTTTTTATGTGTGTTACCCCATAACTTTTTACTAGTGAACGAATTTTGATGATTTTTTTTTATTTGATAGCTAGTGCGGCTGATGGGGTCTCATTTAAATTTAGTTAAGATTTGACGAGGTTTTCGAGTTATTCGTAATAACGTTCTTTTTAGTGCATTTTATTATATACTTTAATGGCCAAATTTTTTTTTTTTTTTTTTCGAAATGATACACATGCTGTTCACCCTTGCGGTCTTTACAGCGACACCGGGGGGGTGAGGGAAGAGGGTGCTCAGTCCCTGCGAAATGCAAGCACTAACTGGCTGCTTGAGAGGATGCCGACAGGCGCAAGGGCGCCCCCTGCGGGTAATGGCCAAATTACATGAAATCTTTATATAGTCCTATACGTAATTTATAAGCTAGATTGCTAGTAAAGTTTTAAAATCTAGACGCGTTCTGTAGTTTTTTCGTGGCAGACTAACAAAATGTTATGCATAACAATTTATTAGTCCTTAATTTTTTTTTTAAATGCACACGGAACCCTAAAAGGGTTAGTGAAAATTATTTTTACTTTTCATCGCATTTAATATTCATCGATAAAGTGGGTACTAAGAACAAGGAGTTAGATATGATATATACTCCTATACTTACTATAAATCGCGGCTATTTGCGACAAAACGCAGTATAGAATTCCAGGCCAAATTTGTATGGAAAATGGAAAACGGAGTGTCTTGACACTAAGTTCGTTCGTCTTACAGAAGTAGTCATTATTGTAAAAGTTGTATATCCTTAACCGATAACAAAAAAGGTAGAGTTCGCAATTCAACTGTATCTTTTATGTGTGTTACCGGATAACTTTTTGCTGGGTAAACAATTTTTTATGATATTTTTTGTATGTGACAGCTAAAGTGTAAATTTAGTTAAGCTCTGACGAGTAGTTTTTGAGTTATTCGTAATTATTTTATTTGAAGTCAGTTTTCTATTTTTTTTTTTTGTTAAAATGTACCACTTCTGAAATTATTTTATCTTTGCATATGACTTATTAATAAGCAAAGCAATAGTCGCTCGATTTAGAGGCTTTTATGTTTTGATGTAAATTCTCTCAAATAGCAATTATTCAAACACTTAATACTCTAATAACTGTGTAATGTATGACATTATTGAGGGGAAATTCATTTTTATTATACCTTTAGTATACTTTAAGTATAATTAAAATATATCGGCCATTGTTTTTTTTTTTAACTTCACGCTGTAACCCGCATATAGCAGGGGGAACCAGAGAACCTAGTGTTAAGACACTCCATTCTCTTTCAACAATTCCGTTCCCCACTTTCCGCCGAATTGAGGCATTGCGTGTTGAGTGGCAGAACTCAACGCCGCGCTTTGCCTTGTTACCAAACCCAAGAAATGAAAATACTAAATTTTACATTGCTTGGAGTGGGAATCGATCCCACAACCTGTCGCGTTTACAGTCGCACACTTGTGCCTCTACGCCACGACGACGACGACGATATATATTTTAAATTTCGTTATTAAAAGCCTTCACCTTTTTTTATCTGTCAATCAAAAAAACACATAAACATCAAAAACTGACTACAGATAACAAAAAAACATTAATATCTAAAATAATCCTTCTAAAAAAAACACTTTGAAAAATAACCTCCGGCGAAAATGTGTTGAACACCTCAGAAGTTAATACTAATGAATTCCTTTCTAATTTTCCGAGAACTCAAGAATTTCTTGCTTTTCTTTGAATGTAACGTATTTTTTTGGGCTTTAGTGTAGAAACCTCTTATCTTATCATGTTGGCACGAATTTATTACAATTGTGACTTTATCCTACGTTTTTACTTATAATTGTATGGATAAGGTACTTTTTCTGGAAATAATTATTAATATTATTTCATGTGGAATTATATTAACCGGATTAATCGCGTATAGCATTTTCATATTCATTAAGTATATTTATCGTAGTAGGTTCAAATCCTGTCGGAGGAATACTTATTTTGACTTATTCATATATAAATTACACGTTTCCTTAGCCATGTATATCATTCAAAAGATTATATTAAACATATGTCGGTGTAAGTAATATTTATTTTATAAATGAATATTACTTTTTTAAAAATGGCGCAGGAAATTTTAGAGAACGGAATGTCATAATACTAGGTCTTCAGGTTCCCTCTACCCTGATATGTGTTAATACAGCGTGAAACTAAAAAAAAACCACATTATGTGTTTCTAATGCGGTATTATAAAAAATATTGGTTTTCTGCATTTCTTTTCCATGTATACTATACGTATGCCAATTTTCATACTCCTCACACATAGTTTTCACAAAAAGGAATCCAAAAATTTGCCTTCGCGCATTAATATAGTGATAATATATAAATAGGTACTCTCACCTGGTTTCTGTCCCTACCAGACAAAATGTAACATCGATTTCCGGGTGCTGAATAAGCGGAAATGATTTTAAATTGGCATACTGGGGACATGGAAATATTTTAAATATACCTCCACTCCGTTATATTAAGACAAAGCACGGCGTTGAGTTCCGCCACTAAACACACAACGTCACGATTTCTGGCGGAAAGCGATTTCTAGGGAATGGTACTCCATTTAAGACACTTTGTTCTTTCTAAAAACCCTGCTATGCGGAAAAAGCGTGAAGTAGTGTTCTTTTTATTATTTTAGCTTCACGCTGTATCTCTATTATGTAATATTTACTTACCTAACTTCACGCTTTATCCCTAAGTAGTCAGAGAGAACGGAGTGCCAAACGCTACAGTCTACAGTCATTAACCTCTTCATGCATACCCTCCGGGGGGTACTCATGCTTTTTACGTAACCTTCCTCCAGTATCATTGGTAATGGATATATAATTAATATTTATTATTTAAATTTCTTAGAGTGGGAATCGAACCCACAGCCTGTAGCATTTACTATCTGCGCCGAGACCGGCCTCAATTCTTTATTCTAATTTTCAATTTCTCAATTTAGGTATACAAATAATAATCATCCAAGGGTAATAAGTAGGATTCGAACCCACAACCATAGCGTGTCCTACTCGTCATGGTATCTTCAATAACCCAAAATTAACTTTTTCATAATCGATTTGGGAATTGGATAGAAAAACTGTAAAGCGCTTCGGTTAAGTAGTTGGGGCGAGGGCGTATCGCCGCGCGCCTGGTACTAACTTGATGGGGATACTGGGAAATTGTGGTGAGATTTCATTTACTTCTTGCACCTTTAATTGGTGAAGTTGAATTTAATTTTGTATATAGATGTGTTATTTGATTGAAATTGAAGTACAGAAATGTGAAAATGGGAGCCAATTTATTACGAATATGTTTGGTTGTTGGCTTCATAATAAAAGAATTCACAACAGTTATGATTCTGATTAAAATGTATCTAAAACAACATACATACATACATAGTTTCACGTTGTATCCCGCATATAACAGGGTAGGCAGAGGGATTCTAGTGTTAAAACACTCAGTTCTCTTTATGATTTTCGTTCCCCACTCTCCGCCGAATTGAGACATTGCGTGCTGAGTGGTGGAACTCAACGCCGCGCTTTACCTTGTTACCAGAGCGAGGAAATGAGATATGTATCTCATTAACATAACTACTCCGTTATTCACTGAGTTACTAATAGACAACGCACAGCTTTTTGCTGTGAGTGTTAAATATTGAAAATTACCATATAGTTTCCTTGAGGAGAGAATTTCCTGAAATTATTACAACAACGGGAAAAACGGTAAATGGTTCATAAAATCCACAAAAAACGAAGTTGCGAACGAAACCTAGTATTTATATATTTATGTAACTTTAACATATAACTGAGTTGTTATTTAGCTGTGACGAAATTCTCATACGGACTCGAGTCCGGGGTTCAAATTTTTATACATTTTCCAAAAATATTTTCGATTTCCTAAATGTCTTAACGCTTTAAAAAAATACCTAACATATATTAGTAAACCTCAATATATCAGAGATTTGTAAAGATAAAAGTTCCAATTCAACCCGAGACAGGGTAATAGATGATCTACCCACAAAACATAACCTGTAGAAATTTCCAGAACGCCTAGTCACGTAACTTTCAGCATAGTTCAGTCTAGGCTAGACCCATTTATCTAGTAATAAACACTAAGCTAATGGCGGTAACAACCCTGACGAAGCAATGAAAGAGCTATTATAGTTTTAGATTTTCTAGGTCCCCAGTTTTGAAGTAATAGCGAGCGTTTTTTGCTACAATTTCGTGTCATTTTTGCCATTTTTCTGTGAATTGGCAGAAAAATTATTTTAATGTTTTTTTAAAAGGGTTAATATCGCCTGTCGTTGCGCAGAGGAACAAGTGTGCGACTGTAAACGCGACAGGTTGTGGGTTTGATTCCCGCTCCAGGAATGGATTTTTTCTTTTCCTGGGTTTGGTAACAAGGCAAAGCGCGGCGTTGAGTGCCGCCACTCATCACGCAATGCCTCAATTTGGTGGAAAGTGGGGAACGGAGTGTCTTAACACTAGAATCCCTCTGCCTTCCTGTTATATGCGGGATACAACGTGAAGCTATGTAGGTATATATGTATGTTTTTTTTAAAAGGGTTGTTACATTTAGTTTAAAAAAGCATGTTAAGTAATATTAAATAATATTAAGTATTATTACTTTTAAGTGGCGGAACTCAACGCCGCATTTTACCTTACCATAGCGAAATGAAGATAATTTAAATATAATCATACCCCCGAGTGGGAATCGAACCCACAACCAATGGCCTTTATAGTCAGACCCTACTGCACCGCAATGGCTTCTACACTTATATATATTAAGAAAAATGCGTGAGGAAAATAATTTAAGAAAAATGTATAAAAGTTTAAGCGTAGGATTCGAACCTGCACCTTCTTGATATTGTCCAAGTGCTTTTTTTGAATTCAGTTAACTAAAGCTTAACGTAACAGATACATCACCCAAAGAATAACACGGGTTCGATTCCCATAACATTATATACCAAACATCTATCTTCAATAGCAACGACTATTAATAAAAACGCGCACCCATCCAGCACACGACCCTCAACATTTAAGCAACATTTTATTTAAAATTTCCAATTTCCAATATCGTTTCCCTCTAAAATTACATAACATTCATTTGACATCTTCCAAAGAAAACGCCAGTCACACTTTTGATTAAAACCAACCCCTGTATTGATTGATCGAACTTTATTACTATAGACGTATAGAAATGAACTGCCTACTAACAGACGCTAACTCTACTGAGTCAGCGGGGTCATTAAGCGCCTGAAAGCCTTTAAACTGTAATGCTGAATCACAAAATTCTATTATTTCTTTGTTAAGGTTCATCTATAGGAATATTCTTAGAAATAATCTTGCTTAAACGCCTGTCGTGGCAGAAGCGTGCGTGGGTTCGATTCCCTCTTCAAGAAATGGAATTTTTCATTTCCTTGGTTTGGTAACAAAGTAAAGCGCGGCGTTGAGTTCCGTCACTCAGCACACAATGCCTCAATTCGGCGGAAAGTGGGGAACGGAGTGTCCTAGCACCAGGTTCCCTCTGCCTATCTTGCTATATGCGGGATACAGCGTGAAGCTATGTATGTATATATTATTAAAATGGTAGTTTATAACAGTAGGAATTTAACTCCATTAAACCAATTTATCCAGTTCTAGAGCATCGATGTATGTATTTATATTACCCTGAATGTGTCGATTGAGAGATCCCACGTACAATTGAATGTGCATATCAATCGACTGTGTAGTGATGTCCATTGCTGTTTATGTATCGGTTTTTTATTATTATTTTTAAGTGATTTTAAGTAATGCGTATTTAATTTTTTAATTACTATCGTGGCGCAGTAGGACAGTGTTTGACTGTAAATGCGATTGGTTGTAGGTTCGAACCCTACTATGAAATGATTATATTTAAATTATTTTCATTTGTCTTCTTTGGTATAATGAAAGGATGAGTTGAGTTACGCCATTTTTCTTGATATCAGAATCTTTATACCTTGCTATGTGTAAAAACGAGAAACTGCTTCTTATAAAGTTAATTATTCTCAATGTGAAACTATAAAAAACACATACAAACAATAACGAAAAAGAACCTGTTTGTAATAAAACAAAATATACATAAAAAATGAACGTACATTTGTTTACTAGGCATTTGCTATAATTCAAAGCTTCATTTATGTGTAAAATACAGTTAGTACTATTTTTTTTAATACAAATATTTATTTACTGCACTTTTTTTATATGTATGATAATTATCATCTATCATGATAAAAGGTATTTACAATTTTTCCTAACCTAACCTAACTTAACTTCACGCTTTATCCCTAGCGGGTTAGTCAGAGAGAGTTTTTCCTTCACGTATTAATAATATTTTTTTTATACAAAAAAATATTATCGATACGGTCCCATCACTAGCAAATCGCGGGCTTTAGAGCGCATTCCGCGGGCCGACATTACCATGTCAAACGCGCCGCCGCGGGGAAAACGTGCATTTTTAACGGAACAACCCTACACAGTTACAGTGTATTTGTAAGTCTTTAAAATAGAAATATATATATGACATATAGTTTGTTTTATTCTTGGCTTTTTTTTTTAACTTCACGCTGTATCCCGCATATTGCAATGCCTATCGTGGCGCAGAGGCACAAGCGTGCGACTGTAAATGCGACAGGTTGTGGGTTCGATCAACCCACTTCAGGAAATGTAAAATTTAGTATTTTCATTTCTTGGGTTTGGTAACAAGACAAAGCGCTGCGTTGAGTTCCGCCAACACGCAATGCCTCAATTCGGCGGAAAGTGGGGAACAGAATTGTTGGAAAAGAATGGAGTGTCTTAACACTAGGTTCTCTGGTTCCCTCTGCCTTTCCTGCTATATGCGGGTTACAGCGTCATGTTCTTGTTTTTTAATAGAGAAAACTTAGTGTTAAGACACTACGTTGTCCATTTTTCCTCCGAATTCGATATTACGTGTTGGGTGACGGAACTCAATGCTGCTCAATGGGCTTTGTCTTGTTACTAGAGCAAATGAAAATATTATTATTTTTTTTTATATTCTCATTTCCTGCAGTGGGAATCGAACCCACAAACTGCCTTTGCGCCACTACTGGCCTCAATCTTAAGGAACGATTCAAATTTAATCAAACAGCTCATTCACAATATTAAAATATGAATTCACGAGGGGTCTAAATCGAATCCTGATCACGCGTGTCTTTACAACCCTTAAGCCATACATATAGATTTAAAACTTTCGTAGAAAAAACGACTTTTTCTCTAAGAAGTTAAAAGCTAAGATCGCAAAAATCTTTTTTGTGTCTTATAACGTTATAGCAACGTCTTGAGGTACCTTTGAACGTGTAATTATGATGAAATTTTGGTAAAATTAATACGCAGATAAGCTGAGTCGGATTTTGCATAGATCTTGAATGGTTATTAAAGATTTTCGATTTATTTTTTATCGATTTTTTTTTTCGATTTTGTTGAATATTTTTTGAGGTCTTTTTTCAGTTTCACGCTTTATCTTGCTTGGTTGGGTAGATGGAGAGAACCTAGTGTCGACACTTAGCTCACTGCATTCTACCCGAATTCGAAACATAGCGTGTTAAATGGCGGAACTCAACGCCGCACTGTGTCTTACCAGAGCGAAGAAAAAAATATTAAATATTATCATTCCCCGAGTGGAAATCGAACCTACAACCAGAAGTCGTCAGACGCTGTTCCGCTGCACCACGACTATGTCTACTTCATAGGTACCATTGTCACTAATAAATATATGTAAAGCATTGACATTGAGTTTGGTAACAAAGCAAAGCGCGACGTTGAGTTCCGCCACTCAACTCGCAATACCTCAATTCGGCAGAAACTGGGGAACGGAATTGTTGAAAGAGAATGGAGTGTCTTAACACTAGGTTCTCTGGTTCCCTCTGCCTACCCTGCTATGTGCGGGTTACAGCGTTAAGTTAAAAAAAAGTCCCGCTGAGTTTCTTGCGCCGGTTCTTCTTAGGCTTGGGGCATTCAATTTAGTTAACCGGTGGTAAATTATTAGACGTTCAAAAAATGGAGCTTGTAACTTCTTATTCTGAATAAAATTATTTGACTGTGACTTTGACGACGGCACCTAAACTTAAAAATACTTCATGCCGTATGCTACATAACAGAGATAAGAGAGAATCTAGTGTTAAAACACTCCGTTCTCTTAAATAAAACTACTTATATAGAAGCCAGCGTGAAATCTTAGTAGAGGCAGTCTGTAGGCAAAATCGACTCCCCTAGCAGCGTTAATAAGTTTCCATTATGCGGCAAATATCTAATTTGCGAGCGACAGTGTTTGTAAAAAAGGAACTTTATGCTTTCACGCTATAAAAATACTTGATTTTTAGTACTTTAATAGTTATTTTAAAGTGTTCTTGTTTGTCTGTTCGTTTCTTAAATGTGTTTTTTTTAGAAATTTAATATAATTTAACGCCGATCATGGAGTAGAAGCAAAGTGTGCGACTGTAAACGCGACAGGTTGTGGGTTCGATTCCCCCTCCAGGAAATGGAATTTTTCATTTCCTGGGTTTGGTAACAAGGCAAAGCGCAGCGTTGAGTTCCGCCACTTACCACGCAATGCCTCAGTTCGACGGAAAGTGGGAAACAGAGTGTCTTAACACCAGGTTGCCTCTGCCTACCCTGCTATATGCGGAATACAGCGTGAAGTTATGTATGTAATATATTTATCTTAAATGTTATAATTTTAAATGTCGATCTATCTTTACACGGTATAAGTGTACGAAGAAATATTAACTTTGATACAATTATGTATAAGTTAGTATGGATAAGAAGTGTAAAAAGCTAAAATTTTTTTTTTATAATTGAAAAACTATATCTAGAAAGATCAGCTAACCAACGTTGACCGTTTCTGAACAATCTGAACGAGCAAGTTATTAAGTTACTACAAATACTACTGTCCCCGTCGACGCGTTAACAACGCGTTGTTTTTAGCAATGTATATGTCAATTTATATAAACATAGATGTCAAATTATGGTAGTGTGTGTAACATTTATTTTATTAATTTAATATAATTTTTGTGCATTATTTAAAAAAATGTTAGCATTCTGCACTCCTTCTCTATATAACTGCTGTGCCAAGTTTCATGCTCTACCGTCCGCGTAATTTTCGTACAAAGTTTTTGCTTCACGTATTTATAAATACATTACTTCTTATATAATAAATTAATAATTCCTACTAATAATATAACATCATCAATTTAATTCCAAAGGGATTTGTGGTACAAAATTTAATCTTTTTAAGCAAAATGTAATTCCGCCATTACTGACTCCCGATCTCCCCTCATGGTTTAAACAGACATCTTATTTGATAATAATATTAAAGTATAAATCTTGGCTGGGCTTAAGAAAAAGCAGGAAAGGCTGATAAAAAGAGATTTTACTTGTCAACCTGTAAGAATATATTTAAATTGGTTTTTATATACATATATGTATCTGAGGGCATGTACATACACCTATAGGGCTATGCCTATATCAGAAACACTAGCTATCCATATAAGAAAAAAGACATCAGAATTGGTTCACGCAGCAAAAAGTTATAATCTCCTTTCATGAAGTCGGTTAGACAGATTAAATTTTGAACCACAAATCCCTTTAGAATTAAATTAATGATGTTATATATTAGTACGAATGATTAATTTATCATATAATAAGTAATAAATATTTAAATTATGGTAATTTACATAGAAATGTATATTTTTGGTTTAACTTAGGTGCATCGTTAGTACTGTATAATAGTACTGGAGAATAATTGTGGTCATAGTAGCACAGTGGGCAGCGTTTAACTGTAAACGCGATTGGCTGTGGGTTCGATTCTCAGTCGAAGAATCTATTTTCTATAGTTTCAACTCAATGCCAAATATTTAGACGGAAAGCGGACCATAGCATATTGATTTGTGATTTTGATTTTTAATATATTTTTTTCATGTTTTATCTCACAACGACAGGTAGTCAAAGAAAACCTAAAGTCAAAACTGTCCTCTTTCCTCTCAAATTGGAGTCACGGTATAATGAGTGGCGGAACTCAACACCGCGCCAATAATATTAATAAAAAAGTATTTATAGTATTATTACATACATTAGTATGTTATGTATAGCATGTTTAAATACAAAAAAATATACATTATTTCCAAATTTAACACCCAAAAAACCATTTAAAGCCACATAACTCCTCCATCTTCGAATTCAATTTCATCTGAAAATTACATTGAATTCAATCCGAACACACTATATATGTAAAATTGTAACATTTCACTTAACCCCGTGTTATCAGCGACGGAGATAAATGACCCGCCACTTAGCAGGTACGTGCTTAATGGTTAAAAATGTAATCACTCATTCTGAGAATATTTTGGTATTATAATTATTTATACATACATACATACATAGCTTCACGCTGTATCCCGCATATAGCAGGGTAGGCAGAGGGAACCTAGTGTTAAGACACTCCGTTCCCCACTTTCCGCCGAATTGAGGCATTGCGTGCTGCGTGGCGGAACTCAACGCCGATAATTATTTATTGAAATCGGATTTCTGTAAGCGCGACAGGTTGTGGGTTCGATTCCTACTCCAGGAAATGAAGGTATTAAATAGTATTTAGTATTTTCATTTCCTTGCTCTGGTAACAGGGCAAAGCGCGGCGTTGAGTTCCGCCACTCAGCACGCAATGCCTCAATTCGGCGGATAGTGGGGAACGGAAATTAAAAAGAGAACGGAGTGTCTTAACACTAGCTTCTGAGGTTCCCTCTGCCTGCTATGTGCGGGATATAGTGTGAAGATAAAAAAATATATATGAAATCATCGAGGTGCTGTGGTTCGATTCCCACTTAACTTCCCTAAATATTTGTACTGACTTCCCTAAATATATGCTGGCTCTTCTAAATTTACCGGCTTGCCTAACTAAAATGTACACCCCTCGCCACTAGAACTTAGTGTCGAGACACTCCGTTCCTTCCGTTTATATTGAAAAAAAGAATTCAGACACCTGCTTTCAAGTAACCCATTAAGTACAGCTATAGAAAGGCGTATACATTATAAGATATAAAATCGCCGACGATTGTATGGTAGCGCGCCTTATACGGACTACAGCCTTCCCTACTTAGCCACTACCAAATGAAGGAACCAGTACGGTGACAGGTTTCGAAACGTTTTATATTTATGTATGTATGTATGTTTGTTTGTTTTTATTATCATGCCTTAAACTAAACTAGAAAGTCTTGTTTTTTCATGTACTTTCCTATTTTAGAGGTACTTTATATGAGACATGTGGCATTTCAGTTATATGTACATTTTTTAACTACGAAAACGAAGGATGTTCTGAATTTGAGTGTTTTTTGTGTATGGGACATCACAAGCACTAGCAATCGTAAATAGAATAATCATAGTTGGTTCACCCAGTTAAAAATTATGTAGCACATTTGATATGTAACGAAAATGCGACACGATAAAGAAACAAACATAAATATATACATAGGATTAAGACGGCAAGAGTGAGAGATCGCTTTAAGCGATAAGGCCGCCTTATTGTACGCTATTACTACGAGTACTTCTATGTTATTTGTTTGTTTGTTTGTGCAATAAAGAATATTTGTTTGTTTGTTTGTTTGTTTGTGAGATAGAAAATACGTTACACATCCTAGAATGAAAACAGGAAATTTTAATAATATATAATATAATATGTAGTATATATAATAATTTATAGTAAATTATATAGATATATTCATCTCATTCTCTCGTTATATTTTCTTTATCTTCACGCTGTATCCCGCACATAGCAGGGTACGCAGAGGGAACCAGAGAACCTAGTGTTAAGACACTCCGTTCGCCTTATTCCGCCGAGTTGAGGCATTGCGTGCTGAGTGGCGGGATTCAACGCCGTTCGCCTTGTAACCAGAGCGAGGAAATGAAAACTACTAAATATTATTCAATATTTTCATATCCTAGAGTGGGAATCGAACCCACAACCTGTCGCGTTTACAGTCGCACGTTTGTGCGTCTGCGCTACGACAGGCATTAAAAAATAGGCGGAACGGAGAGTCTTAACACTAATTTCTCTCTACTCTACACGGCAAAAAACTACAAATTCAAAAGTAAAATTAATATCTAAAATACCTCCAAATATTACTTCGCACACATAAATATGTTTTAGTACGCACTAAAATATAACGAAATTCAGCCGAACAAGATTCCCGAACCCAACAGAAAGGGTTATATGAGATTGTAATCCGTGAAAGTAATATCCTTTTGGACGCGTTAACTCATATTTTATGAGGAAAAATTTTACTAGGAAAAAACATGTTTGAAATGTCATAGATGTTGTAAATCATAGTGATGTTAATGTCTAGAATTTGGTTTATCTAATCTTAGAATCGATGATTTAGGCAATTTTAAAAAGACATTTGTTTTTTATTTCGTTAATTGTTTTGTAACATACGGTGGAACTTAACACCGCTCTTTGTGTTACCATACCGGAAAAATGTAAATAATAATTATACAATTTTTTTCTCTTGAATAAGGATCGAACCCGCAACTAACCGTGTTTAAAGTCAGACCCTATCACATGATGCCACGTTGGTCTAGTGAGTATATAGTGCAACATTGCGATCATCTGGAAAGCCAGGCCAAGCAGGCCTAGAAGAAACTGGGTGTCATCGCCAGAGCTAGATAGTACTTCACGTCACACCGTTTGGCCCTGTATAGGGCCCAGCTTCAGCCTCTTATTGAGTACTGTGACCTCTGGCAGCAATCACTTACCATCAGGTGACCCAAACGGTCGTTTGGCTTGTCCTTTCCATATAAAAAAAAACAGTTTTTTTACGTTTATTCCATTTTAGATACGATACATATATTGAGCAGCTATACTTATCTTTCATATTATGGTTGTATTGACGACTAAGCTATGTTTTATCTAAATCTGTTCAGTAGTTTTTGCTTGAAAAATTAACAAACATCCATCCTCTACTCTATATCTTCTCTTCTTATAATATTTATTACTCACCACTTAACAGCTTTACGTAATCTTTAAAAAAACACATTCATATACACAATAATAAACTTCTGTCGTGGTGCAGAGGCACAAGCGTGCGACTGTAGACGCGACAGGTTGTGGGTTCGATTCCCACTCCAGGAAATGAAATCTTTTATTTCCTGGGTTTGAGTTCCGCCACTCAGCACGCAATGCCTCAATCCGGCGGAAAGTGGCGAACGAAGTATCTTAACACTAGATTCCCTCTGCCTACCCTGCTATACGCGGGATACAGCGTGAAGCTATGTATGTATGTATGTATGTATGTAGTCTAGGCGTTAGTCTAGTGCACAAGTTATGTTACTGTAAAATCTAGATCCGTTTAGTAGTTTTTGTTTGAAAGAGTGATAAAAATACTTCCGTCGTTCCTCACAAACTTTCAATTTTATAACATTATTAAACTACAGGATTATAATATTTATGACTCACCACTTAAAAGCTTTACGTAATCTTTAAAAAAATACATTCATATACATATGTAATAGGAGATTACTTCATTCCCCTTAAAATAAGTAATGATATTTCAAAAGTAAATAAAATGATTCTCCATACCCATATATATGTATAAAGTTTTATTTCTGTAAAAAAATAATTAATTATTGTAATTGTAAACCCGTAAAAGGTGAAGCCATTGCATAATGCTCCTTGTAAGAACAAAAAGCTGGGTGCGGTCTCCTTAACCTACGGTCTTACTGTATGCTATATACTGCTAAAGTTATTTTTTTTATAGCTTCACACTTTTTTGACATAGCAAGATAGAAAAAACATAGTGTTCAGACACTTCGTTCTCCACTTTGTACCTAAATTATAAATATTGTGTGCAAAATAATTAAACATTAAACGAGCAAAATATTTTTTTTTACCGTCACACACTTGCTATTTTTCTTTTTGTGTTTTTTTTCTTATCCTATTACTATATTATTCGGACATAGGAATTTATTTTGTTTTAACTAAGCATGATGTATCTGCCTATAAGATTACGTCCTGTAGATTAAGTCCCGTGTACTGAATATATTACTTGTATGTACTGATGTAAACAAACGTTGGTGGATCAATAAATAAATAAATAAATAAACATGATCATTGCGATCCGATAATAATATTTTCTATATTATTTTCATTTTATGAAACAGATGCCCTGGCTCATAATTTGAAGCGTAATCATTTTAGTTTCTTGTCGCGGAATAAAGCTAGTTTAAAAGCAGCTTAAGTTTTTATCCCGCATAGCAGCATATTCAGAGAGACCTACTAAGACACTCCGTTTACCGTTTTATAAGTATCGTAACTAAGTCTCTGTCTTACCAAAATAGAGATTGATATAATTTAAATATAATCATACCCCTCGAGTGGCAATCGCACCTACAACCAATCGCGTTTACAATCGCGTTTCCAGTGCGCCACTCGCAGCTATTTTGCACCCACTGTTAAAGCTAGTTTAAGCTGTAAAAAGCTATACATATAGCTTCACTTTACAACAGCAGCCTTACATGTATGTATGTATACGAGACATCGAAGATAAACGCCAACTCCATATATAGCAAGCAGCTAAGGAGCAGATAGCGGGACGACCATTTTAATTGCAATCTTGTTATTTAAGAAATCGATGCAGTTTTATTTTATGTTGTAACGAATACATTTAATGTAAAGAAATTACTTCACGCCTTATCCTTACTAGTATTGTAAATGAGATAGTTTGTGATGTTTGTTGGTCTGTTACGTTAAAACTATTTAACATATTTAGCCTGTGTTAACGCGACAGGTTGTGGGTTCGAATCTCACTCCAGGAAATGTAAAAGATTTAGATATTTTCATTTCCTGGGTTTGGTAATTGGGTTTCGCCACTCAGTACGTAATGCCTCGATGCGGTGGAAAGTGGGGAGTGTCTTAACACTAGATTCTCAAGTTCCCTCTGCCTACCCTGCTATATGGAGGATACAGCGTGAAGCTAAAAAAAAGGATTTAGATGAAACTTTATAATAATATAGTTTATACATTAGAATAACAATTAGGCTACAATTTATGAAGATTCTGTTTAATTTAGTGACGTTGATTTCCACTCAGCACGCTATATCTCAATTTGGCGAAAAGTGGAGAACGGAAGTTTTAATAGAACGGAGTGTTTTAACACTAGATTCTCAGGTTCCCTCCATTTCTTACCAGTTCTATGACTAATCTTGCTTTTAAAACACTTTTTTTTTAATGCACATATAGACACAGAGAATAGGAACTGTCTGTCTTTCAAATAACAGTTTTGTGTCTTTATAAATTATAAGTCTTTTCCTGATATATAAGCTATATCACTGCAAAGTTTTATCTAAATACGTTCAGTAGTTTTTATGTGGCAAAGTGACAAACATCCTCATTCGCATGTATAATATTAGTAGCATAAAGGTGATAGCCGTGAGTCATACACCATCTGTCCGTTATGTTGAATTGAGTAACACTTTTATTGAGTAAGAAGTTGTGTAATGTTGTGTGTTCCAAAACTGTTTTTTTTAACTTCACGCTGTATCCCGCATATAGCGGGGTAGGCAGAGGGAACTAGAGAACCTAGTGTTAAGACACTCCATTCTCTTTTCCGTTTCCCACTTTCCGCCAAATTGAGGCATTGTGTTCCAAAAATGTATCATTATATTAATACGTGAAGGAACATTGGATTCCTTTTTATGAAAATTATGACAGAGTTTAAATATTCGGCATACATATAGTGTATGTGGAAAAGAAATACTGAAACTTAATATTTTTTCTAATAATGTATTTGGAATATATTATGTAAATTAATAAAATAAATATTCCTCACACTACCATAAATTTGATATACACTTTTGTAAAAACTTACATTTTAACACGTTGCTAAGGCATACATATACATAACTTCACGCTGTATCCCGCATATAGCAAGGTAGACAGAGGGAACCTAGTGTTAAGACACTCCGTTCCCCACTTTCCGCCGAATTGAGGCATTGCGTGTTGAGTGGAACTCAACGCCGTGCTTTGCCTTGTTGCCAAACCCAGGAAATGGAAATAATAAACTTTTTCTTTTCCTGGAGTGGGAACCGAACCCACAACCTGTCGCGTTTACAGTCGCACGCTTGTGCCTCTGCTTCACTAATTCAGTTTATCTACAAAAAATACCTTCATTTTAGACATTCCCTTCAATAGAAATAACCTATAAGTGAAATACAAAATTATGACATACACTATAAATCTCCAAATAAAAAAATAGGTCCAACATTCGATTCCCGTCTTAACGTGACTCACTGTAGATAACTTTACAATCGACGACAAATCGTGATCGACAGTCGTGACGCGTCGCACGTGTTAGGAAGTTACTGTCACGAACGCTTATAAATAGTTGAGTTTTTGTTCGGCTTAGCTGTCTTTGTGGGTTCTTGTGTCTATTTCTTAGGAAATGTATGGAAAAAATGATTATTTAGCTGTTATTTATTATTATTTTGTTTTTATCATATAACTGAACGGTTAGTCGTGGGTTCGATTGCCAGTTGAGGGAGTGAATATATTTAAATAATTTTTGTAGGAGGTTAGGGTAAATAAAACGATCATTCGGTTTTATAAATTATTTATATTTCACCGAAAAGAAAGAGTACTCGAAGAGACTGCTTTTCGACTCGTAAGTTCTTACACGTAAAGAACACAGTATAAGTGGCGGCAACCATTATATTGTAAAAATCAAAATACATACTAATTATAGAAGATTAGTTTTTGTATAATAATCAATTGACAATCTATAAAATAAATTGATAATTTAACAAATCAGTTGACCAACTATAAAATCAATTGATATCCCAACAATTTTTACTTCCCCATGTTGTTAGAACAAGGCGCGGCGTTGAGTTCCGCCACTAAATATTCCATTTCCAATTAGTGGGAAAAGCAGAGAAATTGGTTAATTTGCTGATTTTTTTAATTAAATTAATTATTTACTCTATAAATAAAGGAATTCTCATCAATATATTGATAACAACGCGTTGCCTAGCAACATATATATTCACTTTGTATAAACATGGATGTCAAACCTTGGTAGTGTGTGTAACATTTATTTTATTAATTTAATATATTTTTTATGGATTATTTTAAAAAGATATTATCATTCTGCATCTCGCTATATAACCTATAAGTGTGCCAAGTTCTATACTCCGCCGTCCGCGTAATTTTCGTAAAAAGGAGTACAAAGTTTTTACTTCATATAGATAAACCACTATAAATATACATATATAAGAAATATTTAAGTTAAAATAAACGCCTCTCGTAACGCAGATGTGCCTCTGCTTGCGACTGTAAACGCGACAGGTTGTGGGTTCGATACCCACTCCAGTAAATGGAATTTTTTATTTAGTTTGGTAACAAGGCAAAGCAGCACGTAATGCCTAAATTCGGCGGAAAGAGGGGAACGGAGTGTCTTAACACTAGGTTCTCAGGTTCCCTCTGCCTAGCCTGCTATAAGCGGGATATAGCGTGAAGCTAAT
>JAKGSA010000768.1:320459-345622 GCA_033558755.1 Philaethria dido
TATATATATATATATATATATATATATATATATATAACAAAAATAACTATACAAAACTTACGTATATCTCCCAAAAAAACCATAATAACAGGGTTTCCCAACGCGGAACGCGGAAAATTTACTTTACAAATAAAATAAATGAAAAAAAACATCGAAAAAAAAAATTTACACATATTTATTTTGCTAAAAAAGCACTCGTCGTATTTCGTGTATTGTGATGCGGGGCAATGACCTATCTGTATAGAGATTTTGTTACTAAAGAGGAGAGAAAGCTTTTGTTGGAAACGATCGAATAACTTCGCTTGTATTGTTCAGTTCGCTTTACTTCCTTTTAGGGTATACGTAATGTCAAAGTGTTAGGAACTGGGATATATTTTTGTAGTGATTTTTCTCTCCTGTCGTGGTGCAGAGGCACAAGCGTTCGGTTATGGGTTCGATTCCCACTCCAGGAAATGTATTTTTTCATTCCCTTTGTTTGGTAACAAGGCAAAAGCGCGGCGTTCAATTTCACTACTAAGCAGGCAATGCCTCAATTCGGCGGAAAGAGGGGAACAGAGTGTCTTAACACTAGGTTCCTTCTGCCTACCCTGCTATATGCGGATCTCTTTTTTTTCTCTTTTTTTTGTTTTTTAGTTAGGTATTTCTCGCAAAAATAATCATATATAAAAAATCAACTTCACGCTTTATTCCACATTTCAGGGTAATCAAAAAGGGTTCGTTTTCGACACTAGGTTTAGTGTCGAAACACTGTGTTCTTCACTTTTCGCCTGAATTTGAGACATCAAAGGCGAAACTCAAAGCCGCCCTTTTTTTTCTAAAGCAAAGAAATGAAAATCATTCCCCCCAAAGGGTATCGAACCCGGAACCAATCGGTTATACAATAATATATAACATAGAAAGGAAAGATTTGATTTACTCTTACTAGTAAAGGCACTAAAGAAAATACTATGAACGTAGTGTCATATCACTACATTCTCTCCAACTTAACCGTGTGAAATTTAAAAGATAATAAAAAAACAAGTTCTATAAAAATAGTACAACATTTAGTAAAACCAGTGTATTTCATTCATTCGTGAACTATTTGCTCAGAGTATTAGACTCTATTGAGACGGGTATTCTAAAGAGTAATAGTAAACTGGGTGTACTGTCGTGCACGTTTTGCGTTTAATAATTTTATTTTTATTAGGTAAAAAATATTTTTTTCTGTATGCAAGTGATGTATTGGTGAGACAAAATACGGCGCTGAGTTCCGCTCCCAAGACGCATTGTCTGGATTTTGTAAGTATATTGGTAAGAAATGCGACGTTTAGTTTCGCCAATCAACAGGAAATATCTCCATTATGGGTGGAAAGTGAAGAACAGAGTGTTTAGACAATAGGTTGACTACCCAACTATGCGATAAAAAGTGACACTAAAAAAGAAACACTGTTTATGTACACTATCTTACTCTTTCTGTTGTTAGTGCCGCTGTTTGTTTAGTTTCACCACGTTTTATCTCACCAGAGCGAAGAATTTATATCATTCCCCTAAATGAGAATGGAACCTACAACCGCTCGTGTTTACAGTCAAACACTGCCACTGCGCAACAATGATCTTCATACAGAATGTTCCTATTAATTTAATAAAAAAAGTTTTTTAAACCATATTAACTCGAAATTTCGTTTTCGAATTTATTTATATATCACCAATTTCTGGACAAAAAATTAAATAATTACTAAAAAAAATATTAACTGACTTAAAAACACCTGAATTCGAACTCCCACCTCTATCCACCTCTCTAACCTTACCACTTTACAATTTATTGGCCTCTTATTCAAAATTATTATAACAAAATACAGTAATAACATTTGTACGTAGCTACACTAAGTGATGGTACAAACGTCCCTTCAAGCAATTAACGCACAAACCAGCGGCGCACATCGCTAAACAAACTAATTGGATGTTTTATTTCAATGGGAGCAAGTCGATTGTATTAAATTATACTGGAGAATCGATTTTAACCGATTTTAAAAAAAGAGTACTCAATTCAATTATTTTTTTTTATGTGTGTTACCGCATGTAGGTATAACTTTTTACAGGATGAACCAATAATGATAATTCTTTTTTTTAATGATAGCTATTGTTTCTTATGTGTTCGTATTCAATTTGAATGCAGATTTGACAAGTAGTTTTTGAATTATTCGTAATAATATTTTATTTAAAATCGATTTTCGTCTTTTGTTTAAATCTTAACTATCTTATGAAAACCTATATATATAGCGTTACTGAGTGATTGACAGTGTAGGCTCCTTTGGGGATGTCGGGAAGAACTAAGATGATGGGGAAACGGGATTTTAGATTTTATAGTCCACCCAAACGAAATCGCATGATACAGCTAGTTAATTGATAATTCAGAGGCTATCACATAACGCAGTTGGTATGGGTACGGTTCCCACTTGGGGAATTAACTTCAAGCTAAAGAGCGGTGTTAATTTCCGCCAATTATAATAACATTCTTTGTTTCGATTCCCTAGCTACTTTCTTAGATAGAAAAAAGCGTGAAATTGCAAAAAGGTATACAAATACTTGCACGATTGGTGATAAAAATATATCAAAACTTTATTTAAATCTTAAAATATTTTCTTTTTTTATAGGTATGCTGAGATCCACATTCGACCGACCAGACCACGAACGTAAGTAAAGAAACTTTCACATGAAAAATGTACATTCCATATACAGCGTGTTGAAAATTATATACATAAAATAATTCAAATTATTTGTTATTTTAATAATTAAAATATAACACTTCACGTACCTTTTAATTATGAAAATGTAAGCTTAAAAAGTAAATTGTACTACATTACTGAAGTCCATTTCGTTAGGGGAGGCCATAGTGGTGTAGTAGAACAACCTCTGATTGACACCTTGGTTGAAGATTCAATCCCTACCCTATAGACTGTTTCATTTTATTAAGATAAGCCACAGCGTTGAGTTCCGTCGCTGAACACAAAGTGTATTGACTTGAGGCGGCAAGTGATGAACGGAGTGTCTTGACTCTCTGTTTCCTCTGACTTTCATGCTTTAATAGTATTTTTAGGTAAAAAACGTAGTGTTCACACACTTAAATCTCGATATTCCCCTAGTTTTGAGATATTATACTCTAGATGATGAAATCAAACGCCCGATCTTTTCTTACTTAGAAAATAATATAATATACATTATTTCCAAAATCGCTTTTCCTTGCGATTACCGCATGTGAATGGAAAGCTGTACCCGTAGCGGAAAAGTTGACTTTACAAGTAAACTCGTAGAGAAGCTTCCGCATAATGGACGCCATTTTTTTCCTTTAGACGCTTTGTATTGGTAGAATCCATCACCTCCACTTTTACTAACTTACAAATGTAACCCATTCCTTCGAAATTGTTAAATGTATTAATTTATATTATATAATTCCTTCTTTTCATTTCCTAGATTTGGTTACAAGGCAAAGCGCGGCGTTGAATTCCGCCACTAAGCACGTAATGCCTGAATTCGGTGGAAAGTGTCTTAACATTAGGTTCTCAGGTTCCCTCTGCCTAACCTGCTATATACAGCGTGAAGCTAAAATAAAAAAGAAATAATTTTTAACTTCACTTTATCCTACATAGCAAGATTAACAAAGTAAGACTCTCCGTTCTCCTCCAAACTTTATATAATTTACATACATAGCTTCACGCTGTATCCCGCATATAGCAGGGTATAAGGGAATCGAACCCACAACCTGCCGACGTTATAATTTATATACAAAATTAATATTAAACATAATAAACAAGTTACCAAATATTCACGTTAGTTTATTCGTCTGTAATATTCAATATCTAGTGAATCAATTTCTGTTCGTCCTCAAAACTTTAGCATTGCGTCGTCTCTATTTAACGCAGACATAACTACACGTACAACTTTGTCCTCGCTCTGCATACATATGTATGTACCTATATATGATTTCACATTAAATGCCTCTAACTTACTTAATCGAGCTTTATGTTCTTCTGAAACTAGAACGGTGACGTTTTTAGAATTATCCTTACTAATATTATAAATGTGAAAGTAACTTTGTCTGTCTGTTACGCTTTTACGCCTAAACCACTGAACCGATTTTGATGAAAGGTATAAAGATAGCACTGAACTTGGGAAAGGACATAGGATACTTTTTATGGTGAAAAAAAGGATGGAAGAGGGTGAAATAGGGGATAAAAGTTTGCATGGAAGTTCCTTATTGTCAAACATAAAATCATGTAAGATTGTTCAACTGTTTAACACTTTCACACCTAAACCACTTAACCAATTTTATACCGATATAACCGAGTTCCACACGGGCGAAGCCGCGGGCGGAAAGCTAGTAATGTATAAATCACACACTTAGGATTGAAAATTCAATTTTAGAAAATAAGTTCAATTTTTTATATATTTTCCAAAATATATACAATGGGTCAAATAATCAGTCTTTCCCACTTTTCATGTTTTTGGCATATTATAACGCTTCTTACTAAATTTAAGAAATGTACATACATATTTAAAGGAACGAGAACCAAACCCAAAACTATTCAGTGACCAGAATTAAGTGCAACATTATTGTACATTTAATAACCAAAAAACCTGCATGCTTTATTTTAAAGTTGTTGGAGAGAATTTTGTGTTAAGACAATCAGTTTGCCACTTTCCGCTTTTCCGTTGAGTGATGGAACTTAACGCCGCGCTTTGTTTTATTAGAGCGGATAAATGAAAATAGTACCAACTCAGAACCGAACCCACGATCTATATTACAATTGGACGCTGTCCCATTGAACCAGTATGGCCATAAAACCAAAGCCCACTCAATTGTAACATAACAAACCATAATTTACCCAACTACAGCTACAGTAGTTACGTCAATACGCCACGTAACTATAGTAGTAACGTTATATGAAGCATAGCCAACTACCTAGGAGTACCTAACTCGCGTCAACTATTCACTACCTCATTACACTATAACGGGCAAATTACGTTAGAAGCGATTGTTTACTAGTTTGATGGTAAGTTTGCGATTTTCACAAGTTCCGAGCACCCTGTACAAAGTTGGTGCGCTCAGAATTCAGGTGGATTAAATTAAATCACCCTGTATTCAGTGAAAATGACATCGTAAATGATGAAAATGTTTTCGGAAATGATGATAGTGTGGTATGATATTGGTTTAGGTTATAACATACATACATACATAGCTTCACGCTCTATCCTGCATATAGGGTAGGGAGAAGGAACCTGTGTTAGGACACTCCGTTCCCAACTTTCCGCCGAATTGCGGTTTTGCGTGCTGAGTGGCGGAACTCAACGCCGCGCTTTGCCTTGTCACCAAACCCAGGAAATGAAAAATTCCATTTCCTGGAGTGGGAATCGAACCCTCGCGTTTACAGGTTATAGGTTATAATATTTAGTTTAATATGGAATGTAGAGAATTTAATAATAGATTTAGTTTTATGCTTTTCACCACATAGCAAGGTAGTCAGAACGAACCTAGTGTCAAGACACTACATGGAGTCACTTTCCATTTGAGTTTGAGACACTTAATTATAACGCTTCATAGTAAAAGCTTGCAAGTGTAGTGACTATTTATTTTCATGGTGTAAAATAAAGAACAGAGAGCGGAGACTTATTTAGTATATATTTCTATATATTTTCCAAAAAATTTAAATAGGACAGTCATGTAAAATTATACTATATTATTAATACCTGGAAAGCAAAGACCTTGCCCTTCAAAAGATTTAATTTCGTCTTATAAAATAAAAATATAAAGGAATTCTTGGCTAATCCAATATTGTAATTACGTATAAAGCGAATCTTCAATAGACTTTGTTTGGAGCTTATATTTTAAGGTAAAATATATCTTAAAATTGATTTTGAAGTTTCATACTCTATCCTACATAACAGGGTAGCCAAAGGGAATCTAGTATCCAGATTCTCCGTATTCCGCTTTCCACCTGAATTTGATTTGCATTGTTTATTTTGGTTTTTAATTGCTAAAACACCATTCTGGCTTCTTGTGATGCTTGCATACGATGATTCTTAATTCAATACCCACTCGAGGACTTTTTTATTTATTTATATATTTTTTACCAGTTTACAAGAAAAACTATTGATAAGCGGGGAGCAGAGTGTATCAACACTAGATTCTGTTTGCCTATATTAGATAATATCCCGCATATGGCAGGACAGGCAGAGGGAAGAGTTATTTCACCTAAATCTAATTCCCTTATTACCTTAAGACATAGTTTCAATATTATGTGTGTAATCTAAATACAACCTATGTTGAGAATATTTATTTAGGTCTAACTAGTTCTAAGGAATGTTTGGACTAGAGATTAGTTTTAGAGGTAGGTATAGAAAAATCGGACTAATATTATAAAGGAAAAGGATTGTGAAGTCGATGTTTGTTGTTATTTCACGCAAAACTACTGTTTTTTTTTACCAATCCCGGGAAATGAAAATACTAAACTAGTTGTGAAAGTAACTAACATCCATCCATATATTCTCACAAATTTTCAGTTTTTCTAATGTGAGTAGAATAAAATATTGTACATCATGTATATCTACATCTATGTATTATTTTTATTTAATACGTACCATTGCTTTCAAATTATCTCAACAACAATATATTCCCGTGGGCTCCATTCTGGAACGGAATGACAGGAAATATACTAAGATTTTCTCTTAACATTTGTATCAATATTAGAAAAAAATGATTACAAATCAACAAAAAATCAATAAAAAAATGATATTAAGTGATGTAGAGAATGGCTCGGACAGTGGAGAAGGTAATGTACATTTTAAAGGGGCCCCTTTAAAACAATTGGTCTACAAGTCCTAGGCATTGCTCCGATCTCCTCTCTGCAACGAGATGGGCCTGGCACTGAATTCAAACATGTTTCATTGAAACTTACCTGAATAGAGTACACGAAAATATACTATCGTAATTTATATATATATATATATATATATATATATAGTTTAATTTTTAAACTGTGTTGTTCGGATGCTCAAGCTAACATAAATTATCATCTAGATCCGTTCAGTAATTTTTGTGTGAAAGATCAATATCATGACTAACTATGAAAAAAAATACAGAAACCAAGAAAATGTAGACAGTTGACATAATTTCTTTTTTTTTTATAATACAATATTTTTGCGATGATTGAACCTAACCCTGCATATTGTCAAGTCAAAATAGAATAATATCTGAATTTTGGCCTATAATAATATAATAACGCCTGTCGTGGCGCAGAGGCACAAGCGTGCGACTGTAAATGCGACAGGTTGTGGGTTCGATTCCCACTCCAGGAAATGAAAAATTTAGTATTTTCATTTCTTGGGTTTGGTAACAAGGCAAAGCGCGGCGTTGAGTTCCGTCACTCAACACGCAATGCTTCAATTTGGCGGAAATGGGGAACGGAAATGTTGAAAGACAATGGAGTGTCTTAACACTAGGTTCTCTGGTTCCCTCTGCCTACCCTGCTATATGCGGGTTACAGCGTGAAGTTAAATAATATAATTAGTGGTCACAAAAGAAAACCAAAAACCTAAAAAGCCATTTTTTTTATATTTATTTCAAGAGAATCGAACTGCAAATCATCAAACACGTCACAACTGAATCACAATAGCTTTAAAAATTAAAAATACAACACAAAATGACCGAATATTTCAACTTGAAATCAAAATAACCCGAACATTTCCTGAAATCCTCCTTTTAAAACTTACAATAACCATTTAAAATACAGGGTGTAATAAATGAACGAACAATAATTACTATAAAATCTGTTAATTGACTTAATCAAAGAATCTCAGAGCGTTCGCTTTAAATGGTGCATAATATAAAATTAAAATCTTATACATACAAGTTATTTGTTTTACAATATTTTCGTTTTGTACTAAATAATTAAGAATTTATTCCTTTTAATTATGCTTGTATTACATATAATATAAATTGAGCTTTTCCTTATATCAAATATTTTTGATTTCTTTATATTCTTTATACATGGTGTTCTTCTTCGTACTTATACATACATAGCTACACTCACATAGCAGGGTAGGCAGAGGGAATTTAGTGTTAAGACACTTCGTTCCCCACTTTCCACCGAATTGAGGAATTGCGTGCTGAGTGGCGGAACTTTGCCTTGTTACCAAACCCAGTAAATAAAAAAATCCATTTCCTGGAGTGGGGATCGAACCCACAACCTGTCACGTTTACAGTCGCACGCCTGTGCCTCTGCGCCATGACAGGCGTTTATGTCAAAATATTTTAGGTTTTTTTATAATCTTTATATATGCTGTTCTTTTTCGACTTGTCGTTTTAAACACAGCACGGTGTAGAGTTCCGCCACATAGTAAGACAGTAGGTTTTCTTTGACTACCCTGCCCTACCCAACCTTACAGTTTTTATGATAATGTAACCCTAAATTCTTATGTAAAATATTGTTATCACAAAATGGCGGCAACGACAAAATGGTGGACTAATATTTGTACATTGTATATATAACCTACCCAGTATGGTAGGTTTCAAATGAAGAAGAAAGAATTTAAATTGTAGAATATTAAAAATATAGTTTCTATTTTTTTTTATAAAAAGATCTTTCAGGGTTTCATACATGTACATCATTTGAGTAGACTTATCTTCTATTCCACTAAACTCACTTCTTCCTTTACACATATTACTCAGAATTTTCAAATTAAACATACAAAAAGAAACATTCTCCCCAATCATAAAGAAAATTAAGTAAAAAAAGCTAAACACAAAACAGTAAAACGTGAGATGAGTACCAGTTTTACACAACGAATTCACAAAGTGCAATAACTGTTTGCAAGTACTTGTACTAGTAGCGCACATAAACGCAACTATGTTGGATTGCAATGTCAACTACCTACTTTAACTAGGGCTTGTTAAATTTTATTATTTACTTCTTGGTAGTTAACCGGAGTTTTTTGGTATATTTTATATTAATGAGGAAAATATCTAATTTCGATTAACTGATAGTTAAGGCCCAGGCGTGAATAAGTTGATAAATCGACTTGCATATACATTTTTTCCAACTTGGCCTTACATCCTTCTTGATAGTTAAATAAAGATTTTTTGTATATATTAAATTAATATTAATTAAATTAGTACAAATCAAATTTTGGTTAACTAATATTTGTGTCTCCGTTCCGGGCGTGAATAAGTTGATAAGTCGACTTGTATATACAATTTTTGCAATTTATAGCAAAGTAACAACATTTTATCCCGCAAAGCAGGGAAGTCAGAGAGAATCTAATGTCAAAACACTCCCTTCTGATCTTTTTGTCTCGATTCGAGACATAGCGTGTTAAAGGGTGGAACTAAACGCCGCGCTTTGTCTCAACAGATCAGTCTTTAAATTTAGACACTTACGATTACATAGTATATAAATTTGCCTAATTTGTATTTGAGTCCACTAACGTACGTGACGTAGTTCTTAAATGTCTTTGTAACATTTAAGAACTACATCACAATATCTAATATATACTATCTACATTATGCATCAGATGGATGGATGTTTGTTACTCTTTAACACAAAAACTGCTGAACTGATTTAGATGAAACTTTATCATAACATAACTTATAAACCAAAAAGAGTTAAAATCTACAATTAACCAAACAAAACCGGAAACACAAGCTAGTACATCACAACATAAAGCGAAAAAAATATGAAATCGCTTCACAAACGATTACCTTACTTGCATATCTGCGTTCCTACAGAATGTTAACAGCAATAAACCTTTCATTGTACCTCGAGGAGTCTCATGTCGGACCAAATCGCGGACTAACGAGGCGATTTCGCTTGATGCCTGCTTGCTGCGTTGTATCTGTATTGTCTGGCTGCTTCTATTGTGCAGTCAAATCATTGGAATAACCGTAAGAGGAACTATTTAAATTTATGACGGTTTTCAAAGCATAGATGTTTACTTTAAAAACAATAATAGATATTAAAAATGAAAAAAATATATATGTTTTTAACTTTACCCTGTATTCCGCACCTAGCAGGGTAGGTAGAGGATACCTGAAAACCTAGTGTTTAGACACTCCGTTCTCTTAAGATTTCCGTTCCCCATAATTCGGCAGAAAGTGCTGAATTATTTTAAAATAATAAAGACATAAGTCATAATAAAATAGTCATCCAAACTGAGCTTACATGCTTTCATATCTCCACAATATATCGAATTCTGACAAGAAGGTGAGAATAAAGTGTCTTGACAATTTGTGACTATCAATTTAACTACCCTACTTTGCGACGTACAGTGGTTTTTGCGAGAGCAGAGAGATAGTCTGAAATTTATAATTTAATTTTATTGTTTTTTATTTTTAAATCTAGTCAACGTAACTTGGAAAGCGAGGTACGTATGTTGGAAATTAAGAAACGGAGTGCCGTAACACTACATTCTCTCTCTTACTTGAAAAAAAAAAGCGTAAAATTGCAAAGAAACAGTCACTAAACTTGTTTTTTTTAGCTTCACGCTGTATTCCGCATATAGCAGAGTAAGCAGAGGGAACCTGAGAACTTAGTGTTAAGACACTCCGTTCTCTTTCAACAATTCCGTTCCTCACTTTCGGCCGGATATAATACAACATAATAAAAATAAATAATCTTCCTTCATCAATGGAGTTTAACAAGGAATGTCCTTTTATTAAACTATAGAGTGGATCAGATTTTCTATTTTATCGAGCACGAGGCGTTCCTGACGCGACTGGATGAAGCCCGTCATTTACTACGCTTTTATTTTTCGATACCCAATCACTGTCCGCGGCAACAAATAGTTCTGTCTTCCAAGTTTTTCTTTGTTATCTATTGATTTATAACGAATTTTATTTTTTTTTTAGCTTCACGCTGTATCCTGCATATAGCAGGGTAGGCAGAGGGAAGTCGAGAACCTAGTGTTAAGACAAACTGTTCTCTTTTAACATTTCCGTTCCCCAATTTCCGCCACATTGAGGCTTTGTGTGCTGAGTTGCAGAACTCAACGCCGTGCTTTGCCTTGTTACCAGAGCGAGGAAATTAAAATACTAAATATTATAGCGAATTTTGATCTTTAATAATAATATCATGGCTTCTTATGGCGCAGCTACCGTTTGACTGTAAACGCGAGTATGAGTTCGTTTCCCACTTGGGGTATGACTATATTCAATTACTTTTGTAATTCAGCTCTAGTTAAATAGATCGCGGCGTTGATTTCCGTTAATCAACACGAAATGTCTCCATATCGGGTACTAGGTGCATTGACTATATTGCTATGGGAGAAAAAAAATAAGCTGATAAAAGACTTATAAAGAACAAAATACCCAACTGAACCTCAAATTCTTCAAATTTAGGAAGGTAATACAAATAAAGTGAGCTATAAAAGCTAGTTATATGTTATATATTTGAAATGTGCTAATTAAATCCATTTGATATGCCACACGGCACCCATCAACAATTGTTTTCTTTTTATTTATGATGTAATTGCCTCTAGAGGGCGCCATATTGAATTAAGAGTGACGTCACATATCTAAGAACACTTAGAGTATCAATACCTATCTAACATCACCTTAATTATATAATTCGGTCCAGGGGTTCGGAAGATATGAGGTAATAAAGAATATTACAAAAGCACATGATACGCGCGAAAAACATAACCTTCCTCTGCCAGTCGGGTAAATAGTTTAAATTTTCGTTATCCAACTTATTCATCATACCAACTTGTGTACAAGAAATATTTCGATGCAAACAAAACCCTAACAAAGGCAAGTTAACAACTAATTTCAAACAAATATTAACGAAGATCCACATTTAGATTATACTTCGCACAATCATCTATACGTACCTAATTTGAAAAGTTTAAGTTAGAAAACAAGCATTATTCTAATCCATGTTCAAATATTTCCAAGTAACATAATAGCAAGTATGATTAAGACATTTAATTAGTAAAAGTTTCAACTAAACTTCTACTATCGGGTCTCATTAGGGATTTCTTACAAAGCGATCAAAGACGCTAGTAATATCGGAACTATGAACAAAGATTCGAAGGCTTGTCAATACAATGCAGAGTGTCGCTTCTATTCAGGCTGTGTAGATGATTTCCTGTGATTTTGTCTCAAAATGTATTAATTTAAAAATATTGGAATCTTTAATACTAGATATTTATCATTACTAATGGCCCCGTTGACGCGTTAACAACGCGTTGCCTAGCAACGTATATGTCACTTCATATAAACAGGAATATCAAACTTTGTTAGTGTGTGTAACATATATTTTATTAAATAACGATATTTTATATGCATTATTATAAAAAGATATTATGATTCTGCACTCTTATATTATATAGATTAAAAGTATACCAAGTTTTATGCTCCTGTGTCCGAGTAATTTTCGTAAAAAGAGGTACAAAGTTTTTGCTTCACATATTAATATATAGATATTATAGCCAAATTACACAAAATCATTATGAATATGTTGATGTAAAAGCTATATTACTGTAAAGTTTCATATAAATTCGTTCAGTAGTTTTTGTGTTAATGAGTAACAAATATTCTTCTACCCAAAAATAAGTTAACTTGAGTGTAATGAATAAGGAATGTAAAAAATTGTATCATAGTTCCATTGTTTTAGTTTTCTACGTAAGATATTTTGCATGTTCAGTGATGTAACCTAAAGCCATTTTTTTTAATTTGACTGACAAGTATATCAACCTTTTTTATAAATGGACCTATTTGCTTTGTTATTCTATCTATATAGGTATATAGAGCAACAACAGTAATTTCTATCTAATCTTACTATATTATAGATAGAAATAAAAATCAGCTTTCCAAAATATCCAGTATTGCAAAGAAGTTTGTGAGAGTCTAATACCAAGACACTCCGTCTTCCACTTTTCACCTAAAAAGGCCACCTTTTGTCTTACCAGAGAAAAGAAAATGAAAATATTTTTAATATAATAATTTCCGAAGAAGTTCCGTCACTCAGCACGCAATACCTCAACTTGGCACAAAATGAGGAACGGAATTGTTGAAAGAGAACGGAGTGTCTTAACACTAGGTTCTCAGGTTCCCTTTGCCTACCCTGCCATATGCCGGATACAGCGTGAAGCTAAAAAAAACCCTTGAATCAAACCCACAAACATTTACAGTCAAACATTCCCACTGCGCTATTATGGCCTCGAACCATACGAGTATAATAATAAAATTCTTTGTTATCTACAAGTATAAGGAAAGATTAACTAATTCATATATTAATTAACGCCAAGTGGCGTAGCTTTACTTAATTAGAAGAAGTTGTTAGATATATTGTATTCGGAGATTTGGGTATTGGGGAGGCTCGCTACTTATATATTATGTATTTCTTATACTAATACTTAATTGCGTATAGACATATATAAGGTACGGCCATACGTATTTATAGTTGTTATTATTTTTTTTTTATCTTGACTGTATCCCGCATATACAGGGGTAGTGAGGGAACCTGAGAAACTCCAGTGTTAAGACACCTGCTCCTTCTAAAACAATTCCGTTCCCACTTTCCGCCAAATTGAGACATAGCGTGTTGGAAAGTGGCGGAACTCAACGCCGCGCTTTCTCTTTAGCCACATTGTCGAACCCGTGAAATGAAAATACTAACATTTCTTTCTGGAATGGGAATGGAAAGCTACAACCCGTCGCATCTACAGTCGCACGTTTGTGCTCTGCGCCACGACAGGCGATGATATTGGATAAATAAAGCAAAAAAATAATATGGTTAATTAAAGCATACCATTGTTATATAACAATATATATTTAAATAAAATCTTTTGAAGGACTATTCCTGTCGCTTGTCTACAATTAACGCTCGCTTCAAGTCTTTTTGTAAGTGCAAAATAATTGCGATTGAGTTGCGAATTTCGCTTTCGCTATCTGACGCCAAACCGTAATTGGTGCTTAAATAGCGAATTATTACTTGGAAACATTGAGGACACGGTGAAAATGATACGTCTATTTTGATTGTGTTTTTGTATTTTATTAAGGTAGCTTTCCGCTTTTTTTTTTTGAAGGAAGAGATTAGTGTTAAGACACTCTTTTTTCCACTTTCCACTTGAATTTTAAGACATTGTGTGTTAAAAGGCGGAACCCAATTTCTTGTTTCCCCTTACCGCAGCGGAATAAAAATATAAATAATATCTATTTAAAATAACTTCACTTGCTATATAGCCTCACGTTGTGTTCCGCACATACCTGCTATGCAAAAGTAACCAGAAATCCTAGTGTTAAGATATTCCGTTAAATAAAAATAATTTAATTATAATAATTCCCTCGAGTGAGAATCGAATTCACAACCACTGCGCCTACATGCCCTCATTTTACACATATATTAAATATATTAGTTAAAAAAAATACTAAAAAACCAATTAAGCATATAAACATAAATTCTAGGGCCAACCGAGGTGACGCCATTAGCAATCTCCTCGGTGACTGTGCTCGTCGCAAATTGAAGCAATTACAATGCACAGTTGTTTTAGTATACCCCCCTCGAACTCTAACAAAGTAATCCCGGTACCAATACCGTGACGCTCAGCTGACAGATTATTAAGAGGGATTCGGAATTTTGTATCAATTTGCGTAATTGCTAGTTTTTATTTAAAAACATACATACATATACACATAGCTTCACGCTGTATCCCGCATATAGCAGGGTAGGCAGAGGGAACCTAGTGTTAAAACACTCCGTTCTCCACTTTCCGCCGAATTGAGGCATTGCGTGCTGAGTAGCGGAACTTAACGGTGCGCTTTGTCTTGTTATCAAACCCAGTGAAATGAAACATTCCATTTCCAATAACACATTACTAAAAAAAGTAAAAATAATAAAAAAGCTCCCGCCACTCATGCACGCGATGCCCAAATTCAGCGAAAAGTGGGGAACGGATGTTAATAGAATGGAGTGTCTTAACACTAGGTTATCAGGTTCCCTCTGTCTATCCTGCTATGTGTGGGATACATTTCACAATGTATCCCAGACCGTTACCTATAAAAAAAGTTAACATTAAAAAAATAAATCTAAAAGAAATTTCGTACGTTATTCATAGCATAATGTTAGGTATATAAAAAATGAAAAAATATTAAGCGTAGCAAAATATTTTTCTTTCGAGTTATTTCAAGTCACTGACGTCTAAATATTAAATATTTAATTTGCGCCGTAGCTTTAAGTTATGATGTTTCTATTTATTAACCCGCGTACTTTAGACTTTGAAAATAACTTGCCATTATAATTTATTAAAACAAAAATTATTTTATTTTAAGTAATTGAAGATGTAACCGTTTTACTATAAATACGATGGTAGCAGATTCGATTCCCACTCTAAGGAAAGATTATATATATATATATGTACACATATATTCCCGCATATAGCAGGCTACGCAGAGGGAACCTGAGAACCTAGTGTTGAGACACTCCGTTCTCTTTCAATAGTTCCGTTTCCCACTTTCCATTGAATTTACGGCATTGCGTGCTGAGTGGTGGGAACTCAACGCCGCGCTTTGCCTTGTTACTAAACCCAGAAAATGAAAATACTAAACTTTACATTTCCTGGAGTGGGAATCGAACCCACAACCTGTTGCGATTACAGTCGCACGCTTGTACCTCTGTGCCACGACAGGTGTTATACATATTTTTTTTATTTTTTCGCTTAAGTAAGACGAAATGTAGTGTGGAACTGCGTCACTTAACATACAATATATCGATTTCGAGCGAATATTAAAGAATGGAGTGTCTTTACACTAAAATTTCTTTGACTACACTTCAAAAACGACGAAACTACAAAATCATTAACTAGCTCTTTTAAAAAATTCAATGAAACCCAAAGATATAACCAATTCGGCGGGAAGTGGGGACCGGAGTGTCTTAACACTAGGATCTCAGGTACCCTCTGCCTACCCTGCTATATGCGGGATACAGCGTGAAGCTAAAAAAAGATAACACCAAAACAAAAACTAATATAAATAAGAAATAAAAGAAATTTTACAAAATTACAATCTAAAATTTCACCACGCTCATATTTCCTCCCAATAACATGAACAGTACAAAACAGCAGAAGGTGTAGTTTACTATACCCCGTATAGTATAGTAAAAGCAACGCAGATGGCGCCACGTGATATATTAACTAAATTTAAAACAGGATTTCGAGTACTGCGAAATGGCCCGTGAAAAATTTACTATCGAGTGCTCTCTAATACAGCTTACTATGCATATTTGGAAATAATTATTTTAGCATGTTTGTTGATATTTCCTAATATATTTAAAACGCATGTCGTGGCGCAGAAGCACATGCGTGCGACTGTAAACGCGACAGGTTGTGGGTTCGATTCCCACTCCAGGAAATGTAAACTTTAGTATTTTCATTTCTTGGGTTTGGTAACAAGGCAAAGCGCGGCGTTGAGTTCCGCCATTCAACACGCAATGCCTCAATTCGGCGGAAAGTGGGAAACGGAATTGTTGCAAGAGAATGGAGTGTCTTAAGACTAGGTTCTCTGATTCCTTCTGCCTACCCCGCTACAAGCGGGACACAGCGTGAAGTTGAAAAAATAAAAATTGCTATCTATTATATTATAAAAACAAAAAACAAAATGCCCCCAAAATCAGATTTGAACCACCAACTATCGTGGTACATCAAGCCATTACATAAATAAGCTTAATCAAGCTAAGCTATTAATTACGTATACACTAATTACGTGACGAACCTCACTGGTGTCGCTGACTCCTACGAGTCATATTTTATTCTCTCTAATTAACGGGATTTCTCGTGCAATTCCAAATTATTTAATGCATTCTGGTCATATTCTGTGTGGTTCTGTGATAACTTTGAAAAGGTTACCAGTTCAATTTTTGAAAGGTTTTTTTATTTAAAACTTTATGTAAAAAAAAGTTATGATTAATATTTGTAAGTTAGCCAATAAACAAAGGAAGTATAACGACACTTAAATTCTTTAAATTCTTTTTCCATACTTCTCATTTAAAAAAAAATAAAAATAAAAAAATATCCTGCTCTGGTAAAATAACGCGGCGTTGAGTTCCGCCACTCAACGCACAATATCGCGAATTCGGTCGGAAAGTGGATAACGAAGCGTTTGACTTGATATAAGTTTCTCTCTGGCTAGATATTATTAATACAGCATGAAACAGGAAAAAACTAAAATATTTTTTCCGCATTCATTTCAGGAAATGTAAAAGTTTAGTATTTTCACTTCCCACACTTGGTAACAAGGCAAAGCGCGGCGTTGAGTTCCGTCACTCAGCACGCAATGCCTCAATTCGGCGGAAAGTGGGGAACGGAGTGTCTTAACACTAGGTTCCCTCTGCCTACCCTGCTATATGCGGGATACAGCGTGAAGTGTATATATGTATGTATTTTTCCGCATTTAACAGAGATTAATTAAAAAAACGCCACATATTAAATTACAATCAATTTTACCCAATTCTACCCATTTTTTAGTCTCATGCAGATAGTTCCAAGTGATAAAACACTCCGCTCCCCACATTTATACAGGATGATCGTTTAAAAATATATTATATTTATAAGGTACAACACTTAGCGCTTTGCCAGCATTCGAGACCTACTTTCGTCTTTGCATTTGAATCCGAACGCTGCATTACGTTGAATTTTTTATTCACCTCGTTTTTTTTCTACGCTTTTTTATAATTAATTAGTAGTTTCCAACTCGGTTTTTTATGGCTTCATTTCTATCATTAAAGTAATTTTTCTTTTTGATTTTTTTTTAATTAGAATAAAAAATCTATCTAGGTCTTAGGAATAAATTTTCTTAATTCCTCTATGGAATAACATCTGACTGTAATCGCGGTGGTTCTGGGTTCGATACCCACTCGAGAACATGATCATTTGGTATGATAAATCGCGGCGTTGTGTTCCCTCACTCACCATGTTGATGTTTCGAATTCGGGAGAAAGTGAGGAATTGCTGAAAAAATTCATATAATTATTACCCCGAGTGGGAATCGAACCCACAACCAATCACATTTACAGTCAAACGTTATCTTACTGCGACACAATGAGGGATATTTTTCAATAGAAATAATTTTCCTATAGAATTCGAATTCACGACTATCAAAAAAAGGTACCACAAAGCAACACCAGCGTTTCTTAATTAAAAATAACCTAAAAATTTATTTTTTGTACCAAAAAAAATAAAAACAAGATACTAATATTACAATTTCCAGCAAAACAAAAACACTTGCTACTTGAGAGTAATAAATTTTTACAAGCGCGTATGCTCTTTAACGTAACAGCTACGCCGTAGCATAAAGCTACGTACTACGTAACCGCGTAGAGAACTCGTAGCACCTATTTTAGCTGAACGCCCGCCCTATATTTTGTTAATCCTTTTTGCTAAAGTGATTTTTAAACTGACAACGCTAAAGAGGATCTCGCTCTAAAACTTATAAATTACTATTCTAGTTTTTTTTTCGTGAGCTCACACATCACCACAAAGTAAGGTTAGATTTTAAATTTTTAAGTAGTTGTGTTTCTTTAATATGTTCATATATATGGGCATATAAAGGTATATTTTGTATGTAAACATACATAGTATGTTATGTGCCATACAGGCCATCGTAGTGCCAGTAGTACAGTGTCTAAACGGGAACGCTCGCTGGTTTTGTCTGATTTCCACTCCTGAGGAAAAAATTATATTATAATTATTTTTTGTATTTCTTTCGCTCTGGGTTAGCAAAGCGCGGCGTTGAGTTTCACCACTAACATGTAAAGTTACTGTCAACATGCAAAAGTTAAGAAGGAAAGAAAAAATTATTTCTATACAGAAAGGATAGGGAATGTAGCATATACACTACTTTTCCAACTTTCAAAGCAATTTCTAGATGATTTGAATTCATTACTCCTTTATCGCCTTTAACATTCATCTAACTCATATAGCAACTTATTTAAAAACTTAAAAAAATTTCTCTTTAATTCTTAAAAACTCTCGGACATATAACGTTAATGTTTTTTAACAATATTCCCTACAATTTCCTAGTAATCCATAGAGACAGCCTACGCTCAGTGTGTATTTAGTGTTGCGCCACGTACCTGGGTACTTTTGCCAACGAGTAAAACAATCGCTAACTCTGATTTTAAAGGATTTTCTGGCGGTAAAAAGAAAATGCGGGCAATGTATTGACAGTATTGTATACAATATATTATATGTATGTATGCATATTTTACATATGGCAGCAAGTGAAGATAGTAAAAGTATGTTATAGTATATTTAGCGAATGAAATACTATGTTAAATGTATGCATATGATAGAGAGCTATATAAGTCACGCTTAATATCAATACAGTAAGCGATAATTTTGGAAATTACTCCCTTGTGATTCGCCATAAAATAAATCAATTTATATTTAAAAAAGGGCGCAAAACATTGACTATTTTGACAAACCAATAGAAAATGTGGTGAAAAATCACTCTTTTTCCCACTTTTCGTCTAGACAAAGCTAATTTTAATTCCATTAACCTACACTGCCGATATTCTCAATACTTCGACTTACGTTTAAAAATATAAATTCCGGCTATATCCGGCCGCGTGCCAAAATTTCTCAGTCACGTGCTCTTACGTAACCCTCTACCCGTTGTAATTTTAAGAAGTATATTGGTTTAGTTTTAACTTTGCGAACCGGGTAGAATTAACCGGAGTTGCTTTATTGCGATCCTGCGGTCTGAACAAATAGTGTGGTGGATGTAACCAAAACTGCACTAAATACAGACTTTACTTTGAACAACTTGCTTTATTTAATTTATGTTTCTTATAAAGGGGATATTGTCTTATAAAGGGGATATTGTGTTTTTTAAAATATTTGTAACTTCACGCTTTATCTTAGTAGGGTAGTCAGAGAAGCTAGTGATAAGACACTCCGTTCTCCGCTTTCTGTCCGAATTTTAAGCATAGTGTTTTAACTGGCCAAGTAATCCCGCCGTTTACAGCCAATACTCTATTCCAATACGTCCTTAATGGCATCTATTTTATGTTTATCATATATATACATATAACAATAGTATTTTTTACACCTAACCTAAACAGTCCAAGAAATCCATTCCAACTTGGTCCCTTACAAATTTACCTACAGTAGTGTAGAAACAAAGCGCTCGTGATTCGATTTAGCGAGGAACGAACGATATCGTCTTTGATGTACGAATCAAAGGCAGCGATCCGTCTGTAATACACTTAGCAAGGCCATTTCAGCCCCTTCTACCCTTAACCCGGGGGCTGCAGGCCCAATAAGATTTTCATTAAGCATTGAAAAGTTTTTAATGAGCACGTTATATACCCCTATTCGATGTAATATAGTTGGATACCATTTGTATTATCTTAATTGAATGCTAAATGCAGTAACGGTCTATTTCTATTCATGAGTTTACAATTCTTTTGGAGATTGTGGGGGATTAAGTTATTCAATATAGTGTTTGGGCTTTTTGTGTCTATGTTTTTTTTTGTAGTTTCTATGATGATTGTTTGTTACTAGTCACCTATGTTATATATTATTAACCACTATCGTGGCGCAAAGGCACAACCGCGACACTGTAAACGCGACAGGTTGTGGGTTCGATTCCCGCTCCAGAAAATGGAATTTTTCATTTCCTGGGTTTGGTAACAAGGCAAAGCGTGTTTTGTGTTCCGCCACTCAGCACGCAATGCCTCAATTCGTAGGAAAGTGGGGAACGGAGTGTTTTAATATTAAGTTCCCTCTGCCTACCCTGCTATATGCGGGATACAGCGTGAAGCTATGTATGTATGTATGTTACTACTCATGTGGATATTTAAATTTTAATGGTAACTTTATTAATTTATTTATTATTACTATAATGTTTGAAGCGTCGGATTTAAATCCTAAATATATTTTCAAATACCGATTGAATTACTTGTTAATAAAAATTATTTCATTTAAAATTTTCTGGAATCATATTTATATTAATATGTAATGAAAAATCTTTGAATACCTATATAATTTACGAAAACTATGCGGGTCGGGGAAGATGAAAATAGACATTCATGGAAAAGTGCAAATACCAACTTTTTATAATAATGTATGAAAAATACATAAAATTAATAAATTAAATATTACTTGTACCTCGATATACGTTTTTTTAGCTTCACACTGTATCTCGCATGTAACAGGGTAGGCAGAGGGAACTTGAGAACCTAGTGTTAAGACACTCCGTCCTCTTACAACAATTCCGCTCCCTACCATATATTTGACACACTTCAAAAGAAACGTACACGTTGCCAAGGAAACGCATATTTTACACGTTTAATAATACTAAAGTAAGAACAATTATAAATACCAGTACTTCCTAAAACAATAGCCACAACAACCGCCTTAGTAAATACAAAGGTTAAATATTTCCACGCGAGCTGCAGCCACGATGAAGGCATCAATCAAGTGGCGTGGCGAAAGAAACACTATCAGATCTGGCCTATTTGCTACTTATGAGTAATTTCCTAGAATCGATTCGTTTACTCAAGCTATGTATATCAGTATATCGTGCTGAAGGAACTATTAAAACGTTTGACTGTAAACATGAGCGGTTGTGGGTTCGATTCCCATTCGGGAGAATGATTTTTTATTTTTAGCTTCACGCTGTATCCCGCATATAGCAGGGTAAACAGAGGGAACCCGAGAACCTAGTGTTAAGACACTCCGTTCCCCACTTTCCGCCGAATTGAGGCATTGCGGGCTGAGTGGCGGAACTCAACGCCGCGCTTTGCCTTGTTACCAAACCTGCAGCTGTGAAGCTGTTTTTTTTCAAACAATAAATTAAATAAAAAGTGGTAAAATTTGATTCGTTTGCTTAAGAACGTAGTAATATCGTGCAGTTTGAAGCGATTATAACGTTTTAATGTTTGATATGAAAGTTTTTCAAGTCACGCTTTAATGGTGTTTGAATTTTTAGCACGTACTTCATACATATCGATGGAGACGTGGATTTTTTTTACTTGCAAAATTTTTACTTTGAATGCACTGTTTTTAATAATATTATAGGACATATACACAGAACAGAAAAAAAAACTTTATTCACTTCTCGCTTTTTCTCGCATAGCGATATAGGCATAAATAATCTATTATAAAAACATGGCTCAACTCTACGCCGCTCTAAGGCAAAGACCTAAAATAGACGTGTCGAGTGGCGAAACATAACGCCGGAATAACAAAAAGACATACAAAAATAACAAATAAATCATATTTTCATATTCCTGTATGTCAAATCGCAAAAAAACAGTTTAACGCTTTATTCCGCATATCGGGGTAATCAGAATGAACTTATTGCCGAGACACTCCGTTATTCGAGACGTTGCGTATATATAGAGGAACTCAAAGCCGGGCTTTGTCTTCCCATAAAGGAGAAATTATAATATAAGCATTCACCAGAGCGGGAATTGAACCCAGAACCAATCGCATACAGTCAAACGATGTCCCTGTACCACGGTGGCATTTAAATAAAACATATTTAAGTAAAACAAATTACACCTACCTTACAAATATTCTCATAATTCGTCCAAAAGACAGCTAATCTGTTGGGAAGTCGTTCCCATCAAAAGTCCACGATTAAGGTTGATCAAAAAATAATTTCCTTCGCAGCCTTCAAACGTTTACACTAAAAACGTAAATTTTAATATTTTTCAATTTCATTAGCTTTATTTAGAACGAGCGACATCAAACGCATAAGCGTTATAAATATAACGGATATAAATCTGTACCAGGCATGAATATAGGCTTAATAAGTCGATTTTTTTTAGCTTCACGCTGTATCCTGCACATAGCAGGGTAGGCAGAGGGAACCTGAGAACCTAATGTTAAGTCACTCCGTTCTATTTCAACAATTCCGTTCCCCACTTTCCGCCGGATTAAGGCATTGCGTGCTGAGTGCCGGAACTCAACGCTGCGCCTTGCCTTGTTACCTGACCCAGGAAATGAAAATTTTTTGGAGCGGGAATCGAACCCACAACCAATTTTCTCCATTTTCATAAATACATAACAGTTATGTATAATTTGACAGAAAATCTCTATAGAATAAAAAAAATGTTATGTACATCTAGGTTATCTGGAAGAGATGGATAGCCATAAAACCACCTTTTCTACATTTTTTGGTATATTTTTTAATTAATTCTTTTTTTTTCACTTTACGCTGTATCCCGCAAATAGCAAGGAAGGCAGAGGGAACCAGAGAATCTAGTGCTAAACTCCATTCTCTTTCAACAATTTCGTTCCCCACTTTCCGCCGAATTGAGGCATTGTGTGTTGAGTGGCGGATCTCAACGCTACGCTTTACCTTGTAACCAAATCCAAGAAATGAAAATACCTTTAATTATATATAGCGTACAAATAAAGCAATAACAACAATAATTTTGACCATTAGATTAGAACCCAATACCCCAAAAATACAAATAAACCAGTAAAAAATCGTCAATACAACAAACAATACAGATTAATAATAAAATATATATGAAAATAAAACTATTAATATGGCACTGGCATATACTCGCTCAAAGTATCCGTAACTCGACCGCAACTGCAAAGTTATTGCATCATGAGAAACATTTACATGGCTGAGGTATAAATTAACAATATATTTTAACACCGTAGTGGCACAGTTGTTATGTACTTTAATTATTGAGATAATAGTAAATTCAATTTGTTTAAAAAACCTTTAATGTGTTAGGAAATAAGTGTCTATCTGTAAATGTCTTTGGTTGTGGGTTCGATTCTCACTTGGAAAAAATATATATTTATTTCTGTTTCTATTTACCTGCTCTGTGTAAGAGAAATTTAATAGTATAAATTGCACTTTTCACAAAAATAAAAGTATTTAAAGAAAAAAATAAATCTCGAGCTCAAAAGAATTCGAACCTACTACTTTAATCAAGATAGTCTACATTTTGAAAACTATAGTAGTCTAGATAGAGAAAACTAACATTAATAAATTATATACATACACACATAGCTTCACGCTGTATCCCGCATATAGCAGGGTAGGTAAAGGGAACCTAGTGTTAAGACACTCCGTTCCCCACTTTCCGCCGAATTGTGGCATTGCGTGCTGAGTGGCGGAACTCAAAGCCGCGCTTCACCTTAAACTATATGGCAAACGAAAATCTTAATAGAACGGAGTCTGAACACTAGGTTCTCAGGTTCCCTCTACGTACCCTTCTATGTAAGGGATACAGCGTGAAGCTAAAAAAAAAAATTATAGCACTATAATAAAAAATAAAGTTATTATAACAATTACGAGATAGCGACCCAGAAACCGCGATGAGGCGAACGCTTGTTACACAGCATTATGTTGTGAATTTATTCTGTTGCGGTCTGCTTACGTTGGGAGCTTTTGTGGAAGTTTGCACTATTGTTACTCTTATGCCACTATCCCAGTATCCCAGTACCCTAGTACCCGACTACGCTAGTACCCCAGTACCCTAGTACTCCATTACCATAGTGTGTTCTGTCGTGGTACAAGATACCATTAACTTAGTACCTTGTACCACGACAGCCCAAAAACTATATATAAACGACCTCTACACTCAATCGATACATATACTCGCAATGGTTGTATTTATGCTATAGTTGGGTTCGATTCCTTGATATATATTTTTTTTTAATTTCACGCTGTAACCCGCATATAGCAGGGTAGGCAGAGGGAACCAGAGGGAGAACCTAGTGTTAAGACACTCCATTCTCTTTCAACAATTCCGTTCCGTTCGTTGAGCGGCGGAACTAAACGCCGCGCTTTGCCTTGTTACCAAACCCAAGAAGTGAAAACACTAACATTTCCAGGATTGGGAATCGAACCCACAACCTGTCGTGTTTACAGTCGCACGCTTGTGCCTCTGCGCTACGACAGAGGTGAATTCCGCTACCCAACACGCAATGTGACAAAAATATAGAAAGGAGTGACTTAACACTATGTTTTCTGTACTTTGCTACATTGACTTAAGATTCGTGAAGCTAAAAAAAACTTAAGCCTTGTTTATAATATAATATTATGACACTGTTCCAGTGCGCCTTGATGTGTGTGTCTTGTCTAGTTAATTAATGTACGGCGTTAAGTTACGCCGTTACGTAAATATCAAGAAGTTACACGAACTGGTAACCTCTATTTACAT
>JAKGSA010000768.1:348626-393972 GCA_033558755.1 Philaethria dido
TGTAGAACGGAGTGTTTTAAGACTAGATTCTCTTTCACTACAAGAAAATATGTTTATTTATGTGTGACACTGTGGTATATAGTATATACCTTTAGTAAAGATCGGCAATTAACTCCTTTCGTTAAATTTGTAAATTTGCGAAAAGTAAACAGCCTGTATCACTTATTACCTTTGCCTAATCAATCAGATACTTAGACGCCGAAAAATATATGAAAAAAATATATTTATAACGCCTGTCGTGGCGCAGAGGCATAAGCGTGTGACTGTAAACGCGACAGGTTGTGGGGCTCGATCCCCACTCCAGGAAAATGGCATTTTTTATTTCTTGGGTTTGGTAACAAGGCAAAGCGCGGCGTTGAGTTCCGCTACTCAGCACGCAATGCCACAATTCGGCGAAAAGTGGGAACAGAGTGTCTTAACATTAGGTTCCCTCTGCCTTCCCTGCTTTATGCGGGATACAGCGTGAAGCTACGTATGTATGTATATTTTTAACCATGCTATTTAGTTCCACATAAATAAAAAAACGAATATTTTCATCAATTTTTACGATCAAGCCTATGCAGCCATAATGGTATATCGAAAAATCCTGCGATGAAAGCAGAATTTCAACACGTAAATAAAATATAGTTTCCCATTGGCTATCAGTAACAGGTGACAAATATTCGGCACACTGTCCACTCGCATTATGTAGCCAATATAATTTATTTGGATTAGGGGATTTTTTTTGGTAAAAAAATAACGATTTTGCACCACGCTGGGCTCGAAGGACCAGTGAAATAGATACTGTAAATCATCTATGAATGCTCTTTGATACGGTGTTTGATGAATGTTATTATAATATTACTTAAAAGGATAATATGAAATTTGTATAGATACAGAACTATATTGTATAACTTCTGTGTTAAATTATAGGGTTTTTGTTAGTTTTCACAGATTCATTAAAGGTACATATAATATATTCATGTGTTCCTTTTATTCACGCTTATTTCACATCCTATATTAGTTGGTATAAGATTTGTAACTTCACCTTCCACTTAGTCTTATCAGACTGGGCTATATTAAAAATAGAATCATTGCTAACGCGAAATAAATATATATAATTTTTAAATTAAGAGAAATAGTACAGTAAATAAAACTGTACATAATTTGCCCAATAATATATTTTTTTAGCTTCACACTTCTTTCGTTATAGAAAGATAGTCAGAGAGGACTTAGTATTAAAACACTCCGTTCTCCTTATTTCGCCTTAATTCGAGAACGGAGAGCCAGAGCACTTACAATCAATGTTTCGGTACACCACATAGCCCCAATAATTTAACCTAATAAATAAAAAATAACGTTTGAACACACAAGGCCTCAATTCGTCGGAAAGTGGGGAACGGAATTGTTGAAAGAGAAGGGAGTGTCTTAACACTAGGTTCTCTGGTTCCCTCTGCCTACCCCGCTATATGCGGGATACAGCGTGAAGTCATAAAAAAAACAACATTCGAAGAAAACTCTACAACCTAAAGAAAGCCTCAAAATTCAATAAACCAAAGTAAACGACATTAGTGCCTTCTTATAACTACTTAGGGATTCAAAACAAGCGGCGGTAGGTACATTAGAGGCTAAGTAAAAATAAACAAAGTACATAGATTGTAGAAATGTAGGGCGGCACGTGACAGGTGCCTTTAGAGCTTAGAATTGGCTGGCTAATCCGCGGCCTGGCTTATCCGATCTCAAGAACAAATAAAAATACTGTTTTTTTCTTTTTTTTTAATTTCACGCTGTATCCCGCATATAGCAGGGTAGGCAGAAGGAACCAGAGAACCTAGTGTTAAGACACTCCGTTTCAACAATTCCGTTCCCCACTTGCCGCCGGATTGAGGCATTGCGTGCTGAGTGGTGGAACTCAACGACGCGCTTTGTCTTGTTACCAAACCCAGGAAAAGAAAATACTAAATATTATTTAAAATTTTCGTTTCCTGGAGTGAGAATCGAACCCACAACCTGTTTACAGTCGCAAGCTTGTGCCATATAGCAAGGTGGGCAGAAGGAACCTAGTGTTAAGACACTCCAATCTCTTTCAACGATTCTGTTCATCGTTTTCTAAGTGCGTGATTAACACTTTTAACTTTAAATAAAGAAGAATCATTTTCCCTGAGTGGGATTCGAACCTATACCCATTCGCATTTACATTCACGATTCCACTGCGCCATAAAGACTTTGATATTAGATAGTAATCACGAAGGAAAATAAACACAAATTAAAAAAAATCTCTTATCGTATCGACGCTAAGTAATAAGCTGTCGTATGCAATCAATACCGTCTACGAGATCGGGGTTTAAGAGGATAATTCTGAAAACTCGAGGTACTATGGCGAATTTGAAGTTTAACTTTTAGTAATTATGCATACTTCATACACAGTTAACCAAGTACAAGTTGTTGAGTGTTAAGACAAGTTGGAAGTTTGGTTAAAATGTTATGGAAAAATACAAAATTTTAAATAAAAGTATAATAAACGCGAACAATGTTTTGGAGTTCAAGCCAAAGGTGGAGAACGGAGTGTCTTTTCACTATATTCTCTCTCTACCTTTGCGAGAGAAAGGGTAAGGCTGCCTTCAGTAGTAACTTTTTTTTATAACATCACGGAGACAAAGAAATTATATTTTTATCATATACTTCTTTACTGATACGACTGTAAACGCGACAACCTGTAGGTTCGATGCCCAGTATAGGAAATGAAATATTGAATAGTATTAGTATTTTCATTTGCTCGCTCTGGTAACAAGGCAAAGCGCGGCGTTGAATTCCGCCACTCGACACACAATGCCTCAATTCGACGAAAAGTGTAGAACTGTAATGTTAACTGACAACGAAGTGTCTTAACACTGGTTTCTCTGGTTCCCTCTCAATACCCTGCTAATACGAGATATAGCGTGAATCTACTTTTTATTACCTATATATTTTTTACCATATAACATAATAAAGGCGTGGCACTGTCTTTGATGTTCACCATTCAACAATCATCCTAATTATCTGTCACTTGATGAACGAACACTTACAATACATTAGCAATAACAATATCCGTTTTTTTCTTTTTTTACAGCTTCGCACTTTTTTCCCATAAATGAGTAGTGAGAAAGAACCGTGTACTAAGACAGTCCATCCTCCTTTTTCCTCCCGAATTTAACACATTGTGTATTGAGTGACGAAACTCAACGCATCTCTTTGTTGCATCAAATTTATGAAAATGATTTATACGTATTTACCTCGACTAGGGGCCGAACCGACAGCCATTGCGTTTATGCACTAACAAAAACTTGATAACTGAAATATTTTAATATTTTTTCATTATTGTATCTGTATATTAAACTTCTTCGTTACTGAGTAACGAAGAAGTTAGAACAGTCTAAACTACTATAGAATGCTGGATTTTTCATGTGGGCTTCTTGAGGGGGTTGTTTGGGAAGGCTTCCTTCCTGGGGGAGGCTCCTTGCAGAATGTAGTAGAGCACTAAAAAAGGATTTTCCAGAATTCCTGCGATAGTAACAAAAAAGTTTAAATACTACTTGCTACCAATTAATTTATTTTTATAATATATGTATATTTTTACTACATCCCTTCTCACGTACACAAACTAATACTTTCAATATCCCATTATAATTCCCATACTTTTACATTAAAATGACCACTGACACGAAACATAGTTCCACACACAGTGGCTTGTACATATATATTATAACCGCTAAACCAACAGGGCCGTTTATATTTAGGGCTACAGTTAATCCGTATTTCATCACACGCTGAATCTATCGTCATGTGGACTGTGAAATTTGAAATCATTTTCCGGACCACCAGCCAACTTTCCCACTATTTAGGTATCAAATATGCGAATGCTCAATTCTCATTACGATATGATTTAATTGTGTTGATGGGTATTATTATTAATATATGTTATTTCATGAAGGTATTTTGGATGTGTGTAAAAATTGGTATAATTAGGTTCATATATTATGAAGAAGAAGTGCAGAAAGCTCATATTTTTTTATTGTTTACACACTTAAGACAATAAAAATAATTTTTAAAAAACATATAAATATATTATTTGATTTGTAGTGAGATTGGAAAACATGCATCTGATATAACACGATAAGAACGTATGGTGTAGTGGATAGAGCGTCTGAACGATTTTCAAAAGAAGCAGATTCGAGACCCGCTTCGTTCAAATATTTATACTTCTTCTTAAATTATACATTTCTTCTAAAAGTGTGAATCTACACTGTAGTGTAAATAAACCTGTGTACAAGTCAAATATAACTATACAACGAAAGTGTCTAATTATTATAGTTCTTTACCTTCAGTTTTTTTGCCGCATAATTAATCTATAAATACTACAAGAGCATCCAGTGACAAGACACTCCATTCTCCATCTATTATTATTTATATTAATTCCAGACATTAGAACAACTAAACGCCATACTTTCTCCTAAATAATCGAACCCACAATTATCGCCCTTATAGCCAGATCATCTCGCACTGTGCCACAGTGTTTTACACTACATTATATAATATTATAAGCAAATTATTAATATAATTTTGATATCTATTAATGAAATCAGTGTCGGCTGCAAGTGTCAAGCTGTCTTGATGGATGACGTCATTACCGTAATGCAGTTAGCGAGACAAAATGGCGGACACAGATAATGAAGCGTTACGTAATAAAATGTTTTTGTAATAACTTTAAAAGGACAGATAATGATATTGTTTTCATTTATGTTGATTTATTATATTATTATTGTTATATTTTATGAAAATAATAAATTTTTAAAGTAAATTTTCTTTAGTAAAATTAGGATTTTCTAAGTGAGGAACGGAAATGTTAAAAGAGAACGGAATGTCTTAACACTAGATTCTCAGGTACCCTCTGCCTACCACTATGTACGAGATACATCGTGAAGACAAAAAAAAATGAATAAAAAAAGAAATCTTTAGAATTGTTGTGATTTGGGAGTCAGTGTAACGAAAATGCGTTACGATAAAGAAACAAACACATAAATGTATAGGGTTAAATTGGTGAGAGAATGAGATAGAAAATACATTCCACAGTGTTTTATGTTCTCGCTATGTAATATAATTATAGAGACACTACGTGGCATAAGTATAAATATATTAAATTAAATACTTATTGCCAAATTACCAAAATCGTTACAAATTGTAGCCTATGTGTTATTCTGAAATATAAGCTATATTACTTATATAGTTTCACCTAGATTCGTTCAGTAGTTTTTGCGTGAAAGAGTTACAAACATCTATCCTTACAAACTTTCGCATTTATATTAGTTGAATATAAAGGTCTATTTGAATGAGAATTATAACCACAATAACCGCAATCGATATAATAAATATTTAGACTATTATTCAAGTTTTGAGGCCTTCGTAAATGAGTAGGACAAAGTCTGTCTGTAAACACGACTGGTTGTAGGTTCGATTCCCACTCAGGGTAATGTTTTACATTAAAATTATTACTTTTTGAATGTTCAATATTTTAATTTCCTCGCTCTAGTAAGATAGCTAAGCGCGGCATTGAGTTTCGCCACTAAGCACGCAAAGAAAGCGGGTAACGAAAATCTTAAGAGAACGGAGTGTCTTAACTCAGGTCGTATCTCCCTACACTGCTATATGCGGTATAAAGAGTGAAACTGAAAAAAAATCTTTTAAAGCTCGCTCTAGTATATAAAAGCACGGCGTCGAGCTCCGCCATTTAACTTGCAATATCGCGATTTTAAGCGGAAATGTGAAACGGAGTGTCATAACTCTAGGTTCTCAGGTTCCGTCTGCTTACTCTGCTATATGTGAAATACAGAGGGAATCTAAAAAAACTTTTCAGCGCTCTAGTATAAAGCGCGGCGTTAAGCTCCGGCACTCAAACCCCCAATATCTCAATCTTGAGCGGAAATTAAAAAACGGAGTGTGTTAACACTAGCTACTGTATTGTTATAATAAAAAAATACAAAATTTTCATTTGAAAGCTCGTAAGCTAGTTGTAGATAAAAAAAAATCAATATACGTTTCTATTTTCAACTAACAGCCAGTTACTACGGCGGAAACGTAGCTACGTCTTGGGACATGTACTATACGGCTGCCACGCGAATATGTAAAACTATGAAAATGTGCACTATATTTCTTAAAATACGCTATTTTCTTTGCCAATTTGTAGAAAAGTTTACTTTAGCGATACTATAGATAGAAAGCGTATAGATAAAATTTGGGGTCTTTCCCTCAAGTTTAATTTAAAGTAAATATGTGTAGTGCGTGAATAAATTGATAAGTGGAATTGTATATAGGAGTACAAATAAGTCCGTTCCGTTTTATTGTAAATGGCGCGGCACGGAGTTTCGGTTAGCTTTCGCAGATGATAACCGGCTAAAAAAATAGTTTGGACATTCAAGAACACCATACACCATTTAAATAAATGTATATTACCGTTCTTCTATAATAAATATTTAATTTGTGTTAAAAACGGCGGAAACTTATTTGTACTCCTAATATATACATTGCTTTATTTATAAATTGGATACTATTTTAGTTACTTATATGTTGCTTTGTACTGAATGTATTTAATTTGCTTTACATTTTCGTATTTAATAGTTTGTTCAGCCTATTAATATTTCAACAATTGTATATACAAAATGACTTATCAACGTATTCACACGTGGTACGAAAATATTTTTCTTAATCGTTAATATCAAAAATAAAATCATTTTTGCACAAGCGTGCGACTGTAAACGCGATAGGTTGTGGGTTCTATTCCCACTCCAGGAAATGGATTTTTTCATTTCCTGTGTTGGGTAACAAGGTAAAGCGCGGCGTTGAGTTACGCCTTTTAGCACGCAATGCCTGAATTCGGTGGAAAGTGGAGAACGGAGTGTCTTAACAGTAGGTTCCTTCTGCCTACCCTGCTATATGCGGAATATAGCGTGAAGCTATATTCTGCTGTATGTAAAATATATATTTTTTTAGATTCACGCTGTATCCCGCACATAGCAGGGTAGTCAAAGGAAATCAATGAATCTAGAGATAGGACACTCCGTTCTCTTAAAACTTCCGTCTTGTCTCGGCTTTTTATTGTTACCAGAGCGAGCAAATGAAAATACTAAATATTATTTAATATTTTAATTTTCCTAGAGTCGAAATCGAACCCACAACCTGTTACAATTACACTCATATTACATTCAAATATAATGACACTATATTAATTTATATAAAAAAAGGTTCTATAATATATTATGACAAAAACAAACATAAACATAAATTTCACACGCAAAGTTTTACCATACAAATGGTTGGGTCATCCCATTGTCATTTTACGTATCAGGAGCACTATTACGCCCACTTAGATGGATGGAGGACGGAATGGGGATAGGATAGTCCCGGGATTCAAGGGTTTCCCGTTTTTGAAAATATGTTTTTAAAAAAGGATAGTAATTTATTATCCTTAAAGTATCTTTGGCTGTATAGTGGAAGATCTTGTACTATTTTTTAAGTATAATTTTAAAAATGAATAATAATAATAATAAAAACATCTGTCGTGGCGCAGAGGCACAAGCGTGCGACTGTAAACGCGACAGGTTGTGGATTCGATTCCCACTACAGGAAATGTAAAAGTTTATTTTTTCATTTCTTGGGTTTGGTAACAAGGCAAAGTGCGGTGTTAAGTTCCGCCACTCAACACGCAATGCCTCAATTTGGCGGAAAGTGGGGAACGGAATTGTTGTAAGGGAATGGAGTGTCCTAACACTATGTTCTCTGGTTTAATCTGCCTACCCTGCTATATGCGGGTTACAGCGTAAAGTTAAAAAAAAATCTCTTTATTACAAGAAATAAAAAATAAAAAGATTACACGTTATACAAAAAGTTAGGAAAAAGGCGGCGTTATCACGAAAAGTAATCTCTTACAGGCAACCTTTTATTAATAGTGAAACCTAATAGGACACTAATTAGCGGGAGGCAGAGCAAAAACATTTCAAAATAAATTTCTTATTTTCATATATACATAAAACATAAAATTATACAGATAAAATTATATATATACTTAGATACATACATACATAAAAATAGGTTTTATTGTTAAATGAATACAGATAATATAAAAATATTCGTATTCTATACATACAAAAATTTTACAAGTATGACAAAACAATTATATTTTTAAACTTTAATATTTGACGTTGTGACATAAATATGTAATATGCTAGTTCGGTTTTGAAATATATAATCATCTTATTTAATGTAATAAACTTTAATAAGTGAATCGTGGACTTGTTATTTTTCATCTGTAGTTACTAAGCCTATATAGATACATAACTAACTATACCGCGATAACACTTTCGCTAAGAATTAATTTACGAATCAATAATAGTATTGATATACTTGATAACTTGATAAGGCCATCGTGGTGCAGTGCGACTGTGTCCAATTGTAAACGGCATTGATTGCGGATTCGATGACTATGTAAGACAAAATACGGCTTCAAGTTCTGCAATTCAATACGCAATATTACGAATTAGGGCAGAAAGCAAAGAACGGAGGGTCTTGATACTACGATCTCTCTGAGAAAAAACTTAAATCATCTGCTTTACTATTAAAAGCTTTCTCATAAAAAATACAGCTCAAAAAATCTGAAAATTTAATTTTTCCATTAAAAAAGGCCCCGATAAAAATCTAGACGAAAAACCTGCATACATAAATCAAAGTGCCATACTTAATCGACACCCTCCGGAAAAAGCTTTGAAGAGCAAAAACTTGGGAAGACCCTTGCTAATGCACGTACTATCTGTTTGAATACAAAGGCAAGTGTGCTTGACCTCAGACTCGGGTCACCCGATCGGTCAGATAGGCTCTAAATAAACTATAAAGAATATTATTTGCGATAGAACCGTATTTACTATTTTATCTGTGCTTACTATGTTTTATATAACAAAGAAGAAAAGATTGAGACCCTTGTGGCATAGTGGGGCAACGTCTGTAAACGCGCTTGGTTGTGAGTTCTATTTCTACTCGGAGAAATGTACATATTTTAATTATTTTATTTTTTACGATCTTGCGAGACATTTGCTTGGCATTAAATTTCCAGTCAAATAAACCAGGTCGGATTAAGAATTTCAACCGATAGATGATATCACTAAATTGCTTGATCTAAAAAATATGGTACAAAAAATCAATTTAATTTTTGAGTTTTTTTCATAATTATAAAATTATTTATCACAATCAAACCAACATCACCTTCAACTTGACAGCTTGCACCTATCAAATGTCAACTGTCAACGTCAATCCAATTGCGCCATTTTGTTTTAAAATGCTAAAATGCAGATAACGTAACTTGAACCCCCAAGGCGCCGTTACTGAGTGATTTATTTCATAGCCGATATGATTTACCCGCAAGTAACCTCGTTCCCCTTGCGATGCACTAGTTTAGTACCGTCACGCAAAATTAACCCCTTTTGTTCTGTCTTATACTAATAATACGTATAAATGTGGAACATTACTCAGATGTGAGATTATTTATTTATGTTTGTTCTTCTTAAAGATTTTTCACTTCAATCTTTTTTGCCCAAACAGACATTACGTTTGAAATGGTGAAATCCATCACTATACTTTATTTTTTTTTTTTAACTTCACGCTGTAACTCGCATATAGCAGGGTAGGCAGAGGGAACCAGAGAACCTAGTGTTAAGACACTCCATTCTCTTTCAACAATTCCGTTCCCCACTTTCCGCCGAATTGAGGCATTGCGTGTTGAGTGGCGGAACTCAACGCCGCGCTTTGCCTAGTTACCAAACCCAAGAAATGAAAATACTAAATTTTACATTTCCTGGAGTGGGAATCGAACCCACAACCTGTCGCGTTTACAGTCGCACGCTTGTGCCTCTGCGCTACGACAGGCGTTTCTAATAATATAAGAGAATTATGAATTCAAACTCAGCTACCAGTTGTCCACCCTTTTAGACTTCATAATATATGTAAAAGTATTCCCTCCAACTCCGCCCGATTCTCTTTGCACATTCTGTACCATATAGTAGGGTGATAGAAAGAACCTAGTCTACACTTTCCACCCGAATTCGAGATGATGCGTGTTGAGTGACAGAACACAGCGCCACCAGATTTACTAGAGCGACGAAATATATATATAATAATTTAAATATAATCATTACCCCAAATCCGAATCGAACCCACAACCACTCGCGTTTACAATAAGACGCTAGTGAAGTGATTATTCAACACAGTAGGTACACTTCATTAGGTTTCTCCAAAAACATTTTTTTATAAAATATCATTAACAATACGCATACGCTTGTAACAGATAACAAAAAACACTCATTCATCACACCACAGATAACCTATATTTCAACAATAGTACAACCGAACTGTCATAATTTTATGAATAAAAATCATTAATTAAAACAACCGCCGCACACAACTGAACTAATTATTTAATATTAATAAATTATAGAGCTTTGTTCAAATATTGCTTACATTAAATACGGACATAAATAATGTCATTCACTAACCGCATGAGCCGCTAAAATAAAACGCGGTAGAACAAAATTGTCCGAACAAATTTTAAGTTCACTAAATTTAGGACGCCACAGAATATTAAACGCAATTTTGGCAGCGAAATTATAGATAATGCTTCTACTACAATTATTGTTTGAAATTCACTTGTTTAGGAAGAATGCTGTTTGTTCTTCGCATTAGTTTAGCTGTCACATTTCTAATTTTATTTTATTTTTTTAATTTATTTTTTTAACTTCACGCTGTATCCCACATATAGTAGGGTAGGCAGAGGGAACCTGAGAACCTAGTGTTAAGACACTCCGTTCTCTTACAACAATTCCGTTCCCGACTTTCCGCCAAATTGAGGCATTGCGTATTGAGTGGCGGAAACGCCGCGCTTTACCTTGTTACCAAACCCAGGAAATGAAAATACTAACATTTCCTGGAGTGGGAATCGAACCCACAACCTGTCGTGTTTACAGTCGCACGCTTGTGCCGCTGCGCCACGACAGGCGTTCATTTAATAGTTAACTAATTATGCCTAAGTAAATAGAATAAAAGTGTAACTGACATAACGTAGGCTTCTGTTTCAATATTTTTTTTAGATTCTCGGTTTCTTGCGCAAATTGTAGTGAGATACTCCGTTTGCGACTTACCGCCCGAATCCCAGACATTGCGTGTTTGACTTACCAGAGTGAAAATGAAGATAATTTAAATATAATAACGAATCGTATCCATTATCACTCATGTTCACTATCATACATTTTTCCATTGCGTCACAATGGCGTGTAATTTTTTTTAACGTTAGTAATTATAAATTATTTTTAGTAAATAATAATAATAAAAAGAAGTATATATATGTAAAATTGGCCCGATAAGTCCAATTAATTTTGTTTGTTGTATATCTAGATAAAAACACCAACTACAAATATTCCAAAAGATCAATTATCCTCAAACACGTCACAGATTACCATAGTATTTACTCGCATCCGTAAGAAAACGTCCATCACGCTAAATTTGGATATATGCGCTATCCTTTGCGGCGTAATCGTGTGCACAGTACACCCTTAAACGGGGAGGTGGGTGACCGATCATCAATCTCTATCACGGCGGCGAAAAAGCGAGAAATATGACCCGCTTTACAACGTGTCACATAGGAAATATATGCTAATATGGGCATTTTTTTCGACTTCCTAATACGTGGATAGGCAAAGAGAACATAGCGTTAAGACACTGTGGTCTCCGAAACTAAAACAAATCCAAACAAAAAGTCCAATACTAAACGAGGGCTTTCCGCTCAAAATTGTGATACTACGTGTTGAGTGAATACAAGCAGTGGAACAGTGGAACAGAATCTGATTAAACAAGATTGGTTATGAGATCGATTCCCGCTTAGGGTTATGATTTTTTTAATGGAATGGTAATGATTACTTTTAAGCTATTTGTATTATTTCGCTTCAGTGAAACAAAGCACGGCGTTAAGTTCCGCCAGTTAATACATTTTCTCGACTTTGAGAAAAGTTCTAAAATTCAAGGAAGGCGAAAGTGCCAGAAAAACAGTGAAACTACTTTTAACCGACTTCAAAAGGAGGAAGTTATTCAACTATATCATTTTTATTATTTATAACTTTTTACTGAACCAATTTTGAGGTTCTTTATTTATATGATAGCTAGTGCTTATGGGACCACCATTTATATTTAGTTAAGATCTGAGGAGTAGTTTTTGAATTATTCATACTAATTTTACCGTTTAATACGTTTTACATGAAGTCGGTTTTGTTTTGTTGTTTAAATTTTAGTTATTTAAAATTTCGCCACACTTCTATATTATACATGTATGTAACATACATAGCTTCACGCTGTATCCCGCATATAGCAGGGTAGGCAGAGGGAACCTAGTGTTAAGACACTCTATTCCCCACTTTCTGCCGAATTGCGGCGTTGCGTGCTGAGTGGCGGAACTCAACGCCGCGCTTTTGCCTTCTTACCAAACTCGGGAAATGAAAAATTCCATTTGCTGGAGTGAGAATCGAACCCCCAACCTGTCGCATTAGGAATCGCACGCTTGTGCTTCTACGCCACAACAGGCGTATATAATAGATTGAAAATTTAATAAAAACAATAGATATAAAAGGTCGGGGTCTAACCTGTGACCTTGTGAGACAGGCCCTTCTTCCGTTGAGCTATTGAGATAAATTTGCGGTGTAATCGCATGAGTTTACCCTTAAATAGGGGTGACCAACCATCAATCTCTATCAGACATGCTAAAAAGATATATGGCCCGGTTTAACATGTGCATATTTAGTTATGCAGTTGAATTTATCAAAGACAAACGTTAGCCAACTTACACAATAGGAAATTATTAAAATTAATTTGTGTATGGTGGAAAGTAAGGAACGGATTGTCTTAACACTCGGTTCCCTCTGGCTACCCTGCTATATGCGGGATACAGCGTGAAGCTATGTATGTACGAATATGTATACCATTACATTAATTTACTTTATATTAAAAGCACATTGTAAAAAAAAAACAGGTTGAATTGTATTTTATAAGTTCTCTTTCATTTGATACATATATTAGTTAGTTAAACAATAATACCTAATCCGCCATTTTATTATGGCGGCCATTTTGGATTAAAAACAATACTCTTTATCACAACAGGTGATCCGAGAGAACCGTAATGTCAAAACACTCCGTTCGTCGATTTTCACTCAAATTCAAGACGTTGCTAAAAGATAGAATCCAACACCGTGTTTATTATACTAAAGTGCAGAACTGGAAATTATATAAATATCAACTCGGCGGAAAGTGGGGAACGGAGTGTCTTAACACTAGGTTCTCAGGTTCCCTTTGCCTACCCTGCTATATGCAGGGTACAGCGTGACCCTAAAAAAAAAAGAAAAAATAATTTCAATATAATTTTATTATTCATCCAAATGGGAATAGGATCTACAACCTATCGCGACATAATGGCATGCTGTTCCACTGCTCCATGATAGCCTCTAAATCTTGTATATAAGATTTTCTTAAATTACCCTAAAAAGTTTCTCGATTTGCAGTTGAAATGTCTCTGAGTTCACGATGATGTCGAGTTTAGATCTCACTTGGGCTGATAAAATAAATTGCGTTTGTGCTTTTTTAACAACGATCTTAAATGTGGAAGTGGAAAATAGAAAGATGTGTCTCTATTCTTTTTGTCTATTAAATTAGGATGCGAGTGTAAACGCGACGGGTTGCGGGTTCGATTCTAACTCCAGGAGCAAAGCGCGGCGTTGATTTCCGCCACTCAGCACGCAATGTCTCAATTCGGCGGAAAGTGGGAAACGGAGTGTCTTAACACTAGGTTCGCTCTGCCTACCTTGCTATATGCGGGATACAGCGTGAAACTATGTATGTATGTATGTAACTATATAACCTTGTGGGTCGTAAAAAAATAATATATTAAATAATGAAAAGATAACTAGTTAAAAACATTGTAACCTTATAAAAGTTCATCAGTGGGTACATTAAGGTTGTAATAACAATTAATATTTAATTCAAAACAAGCCGCGAGCATTACTATATTTATATTGTTTTTATATTTTACTTATATTTTTTATATACTTTTGGCGTCATCCAATAAGCAATACCGCTTTAATAAATACTACGAACGAATTTATTGAAAGAGAACGGAGTGTCTTAACACTAGGTTCTAGGGTTCCCTCTGCCTACCCTGCTATACGCGGGATACTGCGTTAAATTTAAAAAAAAAAAAAAAACTAGCTCTAGCACGTTATTCACAAAATGTCACAAATGGGTCCAAATAGGACTCAACTATCTAACTGTTAATCAGAGGAGTTTGTTTTTGTAAAAGGTAATTAATGCTTTCAGCCAAAGGTTAATGAAGTCGTGTGTTATCGGCCATCTCGAGTGTACCGAAACCTCGTAAAACCTAGACCACACAGGATCATCTCGCTAAGTTAAATAAAATTTAAGTTTTTAAGGGAACTAGTGTCCCCGTTGACGCGTTAACAACGCGTTGTCTTTACTCACGTGTATATGTCATTTTATATAAACATTGATTTCAAACAATGGTAGTGTGTGTAACATTTATTTTATTAGTTTAATATACTTTTAATGCATTATTTAAAAAAAATATTGGCATTATGCACTCCTTCTCTACATAAAGTATAAGTGTGCCAAGTTTCATGCTCCTTTGTCCGCGTAATTTGTGACTTAGCTTGTTAAGTGGCAGTTCTCAACGCCGCGTTTTGCCAGACCAGGCCAGAGAGAAGGAATATAAATACTCTTAATATAAATATAATCATTTACCACGACTGGTAATCGAACCTGCAACCAATCGCATTTATATACACTGTCATACTATGGCAATAATTGCAAAAAATGTATATATATTTTAGCTTCAGGCTGTAACCCGCATATAGCAGGATAGGCAGAGGGAACCTGAGAACCTAATGCTAAGACACTCCGTTCCCCACTTTCCGCCGAATCGAGGCATTGCGTGCTGACTGTCAGAACTCCACGCCGAACTCAAAACTCACTTTGCCTTGTTACCAAGCCCAGAAAATGAAAATACTAAACTTTACATTTTCTGGAGTGGGAATCGAACCCACAACCTGTCGCGTTTACAGTCGCACGCTTGTGCCTCTGCGCCACGACAGGCGTAGGTTAAAAATAAATAAAGTTACTGTTTTTATTTCTTACTGAAACCTGAAATGAAGTGACATAATATAGTATGAATTATAATATTTAGTATACAAGTTTAAAGTATACAAAATTTTATTCGTTCTGTATCTCATACATAATGGAATGTTCTGTGGTTCATTTTCGACAGAATTCAAAACGACTGTGCTTTGTTTCATTTGATATAACGTAAAAAAAAAAAACAGAAATTGTTATGCTTCACGTTATTTTAATATTTAGCAGGGTAGTAAGAGGAAATCTAGTGTCAAGGTACTCCGTTCTTCTCTTCTCGCCCAAATATGAGATATTTTGTGATTGCGGAATATTAAGACAATAAATGAAATCCTAAAATAATTAATACGCCCTGGCGTCGCCTGTCGTGGCGCAGAGCACAAACGTGCGACTGTAAACACGACAGGTTGTGGGTTCGATTCCCACTCCAGGAAATGTTAGTATTTTTCATTTTCCTGGGCGGACCACACCAATGCCTCAATTGGCGGAAAGTGGGGAACGGAATTGTTGTAAAGAGAACGGAGTATCTTATATTTGCGAGATACAGCGTGAAGTTGAAAAAAAATAATAATAATTAAATTCCCCCGAATGAGAATTGAACCCAAAACATGATAGACAATTATACTCAAAAACTCATGAATTGTTGACTTATATTTTCTTTATTTTAATACATATATTTCGAAGAAATCATAAATTACTCTTACAAAACAATCCCAACTGAAAGTTTCGGACACACCTTAGTAAAAGTCACAAAGAATTTCCCAATTTGGCGTCCCTAATCGCCGCAATGACACGTATCAGGCCCCTCAAATCAAGGCACGAAAGAATCCAGTCACGGAACAACTGCATTCTTCCTCAGCCAATTTGGCGCCCCATTTTCGTGAAACTCCGCATCCATCAGTCGCCTTCTAGCCACTATCGAAAGATTCAATGAATGATAACGAGCCTAATAAATACCGTCCGCTCCTAGAATGGGCCGTAATTAATTTAATGGATTTAGACAAAGAAATATGTACAATAAGATAGTAAGATTAATAGTTTTCTTTGTTTTGGTCATTAACAGATGTTGGGACTTGGTGTCGGGTTACACGGTAACAGTAACGGTAACGGTAACGGGAGCCAATGGTTTTTTCTTTTCCGTAAACTCTAATGAAGGAGCGCCTCTAACGAGCGGAACGACTATCCTTATTATCAAACTCGGTAATCTCTCTATATTTTGCTTTGAAGTCTTTGATCTGTTCAGATAAAATGGTTCGCTTCCAACTTTGTTGTAATTACAAATAAAATGTTTTTACTGTTTCTTTTATGGGTATCATATTATTGTTAAATTATTTACTTATGTAGATAATTTAAAAATAAATTCATTGTTAAAATCTATCAATATTACTTATAATGCGTGAAATATAATTCCCTTTTTATAACCCTTTTATATATTTTTATTAACCCTTTGGATCACTTTTTACGAAAATTACGCGGACATAAGAGTATGAAACTTGGCACACTTATAGTTTATATAGAGCATAAAAAGTATTTTAAATTAATAAAATAAATGTTACACACACTATCATGGTTTAACATCCATGTTTATACTAAAATGACAAACATTACTAAAGACAACGCGTTGTTAACGCGTCAACGGCACTAGTTATAAAATTTGAATACTTTTCGAATAAAAATTCTTAAAAGTACTTCTTATACCCACTTCTACGATATCGATTTCAATTCCTAATGCATTCAAATTCGCATTTAATGCTCGTGCAATGCAAATTTTGAATGTCTCTTTGTTACCATTACCATAGCCATAAAAAATACCGACTTCACAAGGTGGCGTCGTCCATTCGCCTTATATCTCGAATCGCAACATAAATTAGTGCACTGGTCGCGTGACGTACTGACTTAGGCAACGTCTCCTTATCGCCGGAAGCCGCCTCGCTTCTTTCTACAGACGGAAAAAATATTCTAATACTTACACCAAAAAGTTCACTTTTCCCTACCACTGTACTAGCGGAACCCGCGATGGTAGTCCAATTTCAACTCTATTTATAGCTAGCGAAGATCTAAATTTAGAACAAACACAAGCAATGAACGGCAAATAAGGTAACATTGCCAGTATGTTGGCATAAATAAAGCCGAGTGTCCTTTAACGAAGCAGACGTTGACGTTGCTATACTAATAACAACAATCCAAGCAATTATAGACTCTATTTTCTAAGTGTTATGGTCCCATTCAACCCGATCTAAAGCGGGTAGCAATGAAGGCTCGCATTTAGCGGTTATAGTGATATGGGTGGACTTCCTTTGTCTAGTAATCTTATCATTGCGCCAAGCGACCGTTCCTTGACTTGATACATTGCTCCTAGTATATATTTACATGGTTTTAATTGTGTATTTAAATTACTGAAAATTTAATCTGCAATGCGTCGTAGACTCGCCCTGTAGTTTATTGCTGGCACGTGTACGCCTTTAAGCTGATATAAAAATACAAAGTACTTTTACTAATTTCATACTTAAAATGGTAAACGGAGTGTTTAGACACTAGACACTATCTAACTACCCTGTTATAAAGAATAAAACGTAAATCTAGTTATTTTTTTAGCTTCACGCTGTATCTCGCATATCGCAGGGTAGGCAGTGGGGACCTAGTGTTAAGACACTCCGTTCCCCACTTTCCGCCCAATTGAGGGATTGCGTGCTGAGTGGCAGAACTCAACTTTGCCTTGCTACCAAACCTAGGAAATAAAAAAAACTATTCCTGGAGTTGGAATCGAAGCCACAACCTGTCGCGTTTACAATGCGCCACGACAAGCGTTAAGGCGTTTCCAGATTTATTTAACACTTAAAATGATTTTACATTAAACATAAAAAACCAAACGAAGCGTTCATAATCTGTTAGTGTGGTTAAGAGGTGCTCGAGAACAAGTTATTACATTATAATTCTGAAAGCATTTGCGACGGTACGCAAATCGCATTATTCAATAGAAATGAATTTAAACGCAAGCTGATAAGGCGTTATATTTAACGAAACCAGGCCAACTGAAAGCCATCGATTTAATACATGCGTAATATCATTACGGCGGGGCGATTTTCCTCGTAACCGGAGATAAAATTTCGACTTCCTCTAAAAGAATTTTACGTTGACGCTGCGGAATTGTTTGTTAATATCGAGTTCGCTGGTATTTAGAAGATGGTGGGATTCTTTAGATTTTAGATCTTATCTGTCATGATTATGATATGATTTGGTCTCTTTGTGTGATTATGTGGGCGTATTTGTTTTTCAGGAGTTATAAGTAAAAACGCCTGTCGCGGCGCAGAAGCACAAGCGTGCGACTGTAAGCGCGACAGGTTATGGGTTCGATTCCCACTCCAGGAAGTGGAATTTTTCAATGCAATGCCTCAATTGGGTGGAAAGTGGAGAACGGACTATCTTAACACTTGGTTCCCTCTGCCTACCCTGCTATATGCGGGATACAGCGTGAAGCTATCTATATATAAGTGAAAATTGTTAGACATGCTATCGTGGTATAGTGGAAAAGCTTCAGACTGTAAATGCGATTGGTTGTGGGTTCGATTCCCATTAAGGGAAATGATTCAATTTATATCTTTCATGTCTTCGTTCTGGTAAGACAAAGTTCAACTTAAAGTTCCATGCAACGTCTTGAAAGTGAAGAACGACATCTTGCCATTAGGTTCTAGCTAAAAAGTAAATCTTTATCAGTCATCAAACAAAAGCTTGTCTCAAAAACTTTAAAAGCTACACTCACATTACAATAGAAAGAACTTTTAGATATCAACATTTTTTGTTCGAACTCTCATCGATTGAAATTTTCGTATATAGATTGGTAGCATCGAGTCAAAGACGGTCCCAGCCGATCTCATCACAATCGCAAACTTTGTGAATACCTCTTTCGACCATCGAAAAGTTTCCCATAATGGATTCGTTCGAGGACCCAATTGTTTCACGATGAATGGGTACTAATTAAAACGAAGTCAGCGACGGACCAAGTTTCCAATTGTTCCTAACTATAAATCGCAGTGCTTTTCCCATATAAATATTGCACATTCTGATCCCAACTTTTGGTGCTTTAATTCGATTCTAAATCTATTCTAATGTGTTTGATATGTGTTATGTTATGTGGGGCATATGTTTATTAAGGTTTTGGAAGGAATTCATTAAATTTTGGTTCAGTGTAAATAGTATTCTAAGTTAGAACCTATTGTCGAGACACTTCGTTTCCTACTTTCCATCTAAAACCCACTAATTCTAAACATTGCGTGTTAGTTGACGGTACTCATCACTGTTCATTTTATACCAGAGTGGGTAAACTAAATGGAAAAAACTATATAAATACAATTTTTCCCCCTAATGGTAACCGAACCCACAACTATCGAAACACCGTGGGGCTTTTATAATTAGACATCTCAATGAACCCGAACAGCCTTATTTATTAAATTAGTAAAGCGATTACTAAAACTATGATAATTCGAAGACTCTACAATCCAAGTAATCATATGATTGGCATTAAATAATACCCATATTTATATTTAAATCTAATTTTTCAAACACACAACTAAATAAAAAATACGTAAACACAAAATTGCCACTAAAGCTTGGTATAACGAGCATAAGATAGTCGACACGTGTGCGGCAGCATCTCTCGTGTTCTCATATAACGTAAATGTGCCAGTAACCAGCGACCGCGCTGTGTGACGCGAATCCAAACTGCACTGCCATACATCAACGTCCCAAGTTATGAAACGACTTGAAAGAGATATTTGTTTGACAGTTTGACTGTAAGTGTGATAAATATGGCTTGCTTTCATCTGTGCCCTGTCAACGAAAACTGCCTAAATACTATAAATACGTGATTCTAAGGTGTATGTTACATGGAATTTTAAATAATAAGCTAAGAGTATTGCGGTAGAGTTAAGAATTTTGCTATAAATGATGATTGTATCGATTTACAATCTAGGGAATGGTAAAAAATGTAATTTATATATATTTTTTTTAACTTCACGCTGTATCCCGCATATAGCAGGGTAGGCAGAGGGAAACAGAGAACCTTGTGTTAAGACACTCCATTTTCTTTCAACAATTCCGTTTCCCACTTTCCGCCGAATTGAGGCATTGCTTGTTGAGTGGCGGAACTCAACGCCGCGCTTTGCCTTGTTACCAAACCCAAGAAATGAAAATACTAAATTTTACATTTCTTGGAGTGGGAATCGAACCCACAACCTGTCGTGTTTACAGTCGCACGCTTGTGTCTCTGCGCCACGACAGGCGTTATTTATTTATAAATTCTTCATTTCACAATTAAAAAAAATATATGTAAAAAGGCGGGCTTAACGCTAACTAGCATTCACTTCCAACTAATAATGAATATATAATATATAAAAATTATACTTCATTCTTTTAATATACTGAATGTAAGAGTTTATGAGGTTGAATGTTTGTTATTCTTTCAAACAAAAACTACTGAACATATCCTAAATGAAACCATAATGTTGCTTATACATCAAAAGAAGATAAACTACAATTTATAAAAAAATTGTGTTATTTATCCACAATTAGGGATAAATATTTTATAAACTAATTCGATCAGATATATTTTAAATTCTGCTACCATGTAGGCAATACCCAATACAAACAACTAACGAAGCAAACAATTCCTTAAGACAAGAAAAATAATAAAACATAAACGTATAAAAATAAAATAATAACTGAACAAGCGCATTTTTCTATACTGTAACAAATACAAGTAGTAATGGATTTAATCTTATTTGTCGGTTTTATAAGAGCTCTTTTATTATGAGCTTCGTCTGCTCATTTTCTATTTCCAATAAGAAATCACGTTTGATCGGGCTCGGGCTGAGCTCGGCCGCAAATGAGCCGAAACACGCCGCTTTTATCTTCCAATAAGTAACAGAGCTTTGGTTTTTCAGAAAGGTTTCACGGGAGGAGGCCACATGGCTCGAAAAATATAAAAACAAACGAACCGAAAAACCGATAGTGCTACCGTCTTATTGTTATTGAGTTCCGCACACACGACACGTCAAGCCGAACCATCAAATCTGAGAACAGATGTAAAAACATACTTTGTTGTAAGCCTTAAAGTTGGCAATTTGGTAAAAACTTCGACAAATCCCACAGCGACATTCAAAATCGTGTTCCCTTTTAAAGTTGAGACGATTCGGTTAACGAGTGTCGAATTCTCAAACTCTGGGGCCCCTTCTAGAAGACAAAGTGTCCCCGGGAGGTGCCCCGGTAATTACCAGCCATTACACACAAAGACGCGGCTCGTCCGATTACCATAATTCCTGCTCCCGGGACTCGATATAAATGGACCGCATTTTGTTTTTGAACGCAGACTGACGTGTGTATTAATGACTATACTTGTCCTCCTAAATTAGGTAAGGGAGGTCGAGATTTAGTTTTTCACTGAGTAGAGACTACCGACTAGACGGTACATAACTTGCCGTATTAGTTACAAAATAAATTGCCCCGTTTTATCCGCGCTTAGCTCGTTTAACATATGCTAATTAGAATTTACGTAATAACAAACAAGCGTAAGTATGTTAAAGAGCTTGCATATTATTTTTGTATGTTATTTAAAGTTCCTCTTCGAGTAGAATATTATAGCAAAGTCTGTCTGTTTTAATTTGGTCAGCGCTACTGGAATTTTTGTTTCACAAAACGTGGTAAATTCATTACTCTCTAATTACAGGAGAATCGTTCAAAAGGGGCCCGCTTCAAAGCGCCAAGCATTGTAGAGAGCCAGCTTTCTTTCGCGGAATAGAGGGCGATCGCCTAAAAAAAAACAACATAAAAACCCTTTTAAAATTAATTGAGTTTTCTTGCGGCTACATCGCCCGCTACAATAAATTAATTAACGCTCGAAGGAATCCTTAAAATTTGTCGAGGATCAAAAGTTGGTCGGAAGATAGGGTGGTGGGGTAGATAATGCTTCGATTTTCCATTAACTTATATTAGCGATGGGAGAGGCCGCCGCGCCCCGCGGTTCCGCCGATAGCTCCCGATCTAATATTCCTTTATTAAGTAACTGCCGAAACACGCGAACTCTGATCCATTTTCATAGGCCTTCTATTTGTTTATGCGTCGTCACTACTATTTAGTTCGAATTAATAAAATTCAGTTTGTTTGTTTGTTGTGGATTTTCAAAAAAAAACGCCTAACGCCTAGCGTGCAATTATAAATGAGACAGATGTGGGTTCGATTCCCACTCCAGGAAATGTAAAAGTTCAAGGCAAAACGTGGCGTTGAGTTCCGCCACTTAGCACGCAAAGATAAATATAAAGTGGATAAGGGAATGTCTTAATACTAGCTTCTCAGGTTCCCTCCGCCTACCCTGCTATATGCGGTATACTTAAAAAACTTTTATTAAGAAAAATTACATAAATTAAAAATTATAAACCATATAGATATTTTATAATTTAATTTAATACTTTTACTACATTTTATGTCTGTATTTGAGATTGTCTATCGAATTGAGTTTTATGATACAAGGGCGATGAAAGCGTGCATTAATATTTAAACAACTCCTTTCTACGCTAGTCATTATTCAGGTGCGATTTTGTTCTCACCAGAGTAATAATTTATAAGAGGAATCAAATATTTTTTGTAATATGAAATATATTGTTATTTATATATATCATATTATGAACATCACTTTTATGAAATATTTTTATTTTTCTTCATGCAGTGATATTTTCACTTTTTATAATTAAGATTTTAACATAAAAGAAAACCGACTTCTAGTAAAATGCACTAAAAAGTATAATTATTACGAATAACTCAAAAACTAATCATCAGAACTTAACTAAATTTTAATGGAACCGGATCGTCTGCGCTCCTCTCTCTACCTAACCAAATTTGAAAAGATTCTACTAATGCCGCCTTCGAAATATGTGCTAAAAAACAACTGATAATCGTTCTACAAAGGCCGAGATCTTTTAATAAATAGAGATATAGAGAGATTACGCTGTTATACCTCTCGCGCCTACCTCTACCGCGTACAAATTAACTCTTAAAAATTAAATTAATTAATTATAAAACACAGTAAGTGATCCAAGAATCAATTAAGTTCCCACATATGAAAATATTAAATACTAGTGGTGCCCGCGACTTCGTTCCCGCTAAACATAGGATTTTTCACTTATTTTCATGTTAAGTACTGCCGTATTTAATTTTTACAACTAAATATTCGCCTTGCCTCACCAAATCTTTCTGGTTACACCTTAACTTTTCACAATTATTTACCTTTTTCCAATTATTAAGTCTGAATATTCTAATATATAAATATATCCAAATGTTTGTAAGTTTAATCTTAGAAGTATAATTAGGTAATAATTAGTAGACGGAGAGAGCCTATCTGACTGCGTCACGATGGTCACAAATACTATTTACTGTACTAATGGTATTTTTTATATTATTAAAGTGTTAATCACATACTTAGGAATAGAAAACCATTTTTCGAAAAGGTATAAAAAATTGAACGCAGCAAGACTCGGACCAGTGCCAGTCTCGTACAAGCACTATGACCGCTAAGACATACGTTCTTATTAAGCCATGTCGAAATTCTTAGACACTTATTATATCTTATTTTTGTTGTTAGCATCTCGGTACAGAGATTTGAAAAAAAATGTTTTTAAGATTATTTCTATGAACAATCATTTGGCAAGAGAGAATGCTGTTTATTAAATATTTTGATATTTCTAAGTACATACAACACCAGGCGTGGGTTTCATTTCCACGTAAAAGTTTTTATATGCTTTGTAATTTTTTTTTATGTAGCGGTATTGTTACTAATTTTTTTCTCGAATATAAATTAAATTTGAAAAAAAATTGGTTTTACTTGCAATTTTGTAATCAATATTTTGTATTTAATTTGACTGTTTTTTCATTTTTTCCTATATCTAATAGGAAAAATTCTGTAGCCTTACATGAATAAATTCGATTCACGCATGTAAAATCTTCTAAATTACAGTCCTAAGTTTTAGAGTAACAAATATCGTCCAAGTATTTGAGTTCCCAACTTTCACATTAATAATGAGAATAGGATAATTGTTATTATATTTACTAATAAAACATACTTTACGTTACCTGTGTCATGTTGTCTCTTACTTTATGATAACACTTTCCCATAAATATCTAAATGAACACAGTTTTAACTTCTTACAATTAGAATTTATTATTATAAAAGATTTTCTTAACAAAATATATTCCGTCAACTAAAACTTTCTATTACCCTCATAATATGATAAAATAAATTATCATGTTGCCAATAAATAATAATTCCATTGTGTCTTACACAATTTTAAAACTTAAATTATTTTTATTATACTATATTAAAAATTTCACTTAAATAATCATGAAAATATTGAAAACAAATATAAAATTATTATATTACTCATTATGCGACTCTTTATGGATTGATGAAATATATCTAAAATCGATTATATGATTCTTATTAAATAAATGTATATTTTTTTCTCTGTTACTGTGCCAAAATTCATTCATTTCTATCCAGTAATTATCCGCATATAAAGTAACTTATCTATGGAGGTTTTTTATTTTTTTCATGAAAACTTAATCGAATGACAGGATAAAAACTATCCCATTTATGCCTCCAGACTCTAAGCTATTACTGTGTCAAAATTCATTCATTTCTATCCAGTAATTATCGGCACATAAAGTAACTTGACTATGTAGGTTTTTTATTTTTTCATGAAAACTAAATCGAATGACAGGATAAAAGCTATCCTATATGTACCTCCAGACTCTAAGCTATTATCATGCCAAAATTCATTAATTTCTCTCCAGTAGTTTTTGCGTGATGCGCGTTCAAATATACAGACAGACAGACAGACAGACAGACAGACAGACAGACAGACAGACAAAAAAAAAAAGACAGACAGACAGACAGACAGACAGACAGACAGACAGACAGACAGACGATATATTAACGTACCCAATTGATATTTTTAAAAAAAAATTCATGTACAGAATTTACTTTTCTGCTCTTTTATTATATATATAGATTACACAGATAATACATGTAATACAGTAATTATCATTTATTTTCATTTTTTTTAGGTTGTTTGCTCGAAGGTACCCGGCCACCTCCAGATGTGCCACCTCGCAACCCGACTATGTCCCGTCTGAACGGACGCATCACCGGCAACCCGGCTGATCTCGCGGACTTTGAGCCATCGTGTCTCGTTCGAACCCCTTCTGGAAACTTCTACGTGCCTTCAGGTATGAGTTCATGTACGTGAGTTTTATTATCAATCTAGATGTAAGTAGTTTTATCTTTAAAGTTTACATTTTTGTATTAAGAGGCTTGTCGGGGCGCAGCGTTACAAACGTGCGATTGTAAACGCAACAAGTTGTGGGTTCAATTCCCACTCCAGGAAATGGAATTTACAAATAATATTTAGTATTTTCATTTCCTCGATCTGGTAATTATGTAAAGCGCGGCGTAAAGTACCGTCAATCAACAGGCAATGCCTGGTTTCGGCGGCAAATGGGGACCCTGCCTACCCTGTTATTTCCGGGATACAGGGTAAACCTAAAAAAAAAAACAGAAATTCTATATTATTTGATATAGATGATTCACTATATACTATGAAAACATTAAAAGTAATACATTTTAAATTATAATTGCTGTTATACATATATATTCACATAAGTAAACTTTCAGGGGACATACAAAAGAATCCGTCTATGGACTATAAATCCAACTCATCGTGTAGTAGTCCAGGAAAACAAGAAAAAAGTACTTTAGACAGGATGGACCGAAGTGACAGGCACCCTGCCTTCGGAGCCCCAGTACCTGTTCTACCTGTTAGGAATAATCTCAGGGCGACTCATTTTCCGCCGACCTCCTCAAGATTCCACTTTAGAAAAGGCCTTTCTTCGAGATGTTCTTGGAAGTGCACGGCCATCGTGTTTATAGTGTTATTTGTTCTTCTATTATCTATTGCCTCTTATATGTCAGGTTAGTGCTTGAAAACTTTAGCTTATGTTATATTTATGTGTATTTTTCTTAATAAGACAAATGAAAATATATCTAATAAAATCTATTTTTACAGCTTCCTATTTCACTGACAACTGGTCATATCAAAACGCTAAGCCATGTTCAGTGTTAGTCAGTGAAACGGACAAATTCCCCACGTCGAAAGCAACGACGCTTGAATCTAGTAACAAATCATTATCAAAACCCTCCCAGAGTTCGGCAACTTCTTCAGGTAAACAAGAACATCATTCACGCCCTCGTAGAAGTGTAGATGGGCATGCTTCTTTATTTGTTTCTTCTTTAAATTCTGTTTCTTCCGTGGACTCTTCTAATATAGATATGCATGAAAACACTACACCTTTGACCACTGTTAGCTTAGTGCATGGTGTGTCAATAGAACCATCTACAGAACAAATGGGAAGTACTGTTGCTTCTAATGCTTCTATGTCTACCTCTGGTAAAACGGTTAACAATGGTAATCTAACTAATAATAACAGTACGCTTGAAATAAATACTTCAACTGTTAGTATCGAAACGCCTCCGACTGTAAAACCACAAGAAAATGTGAGAACAATAACTAACAAGAATTTAAAAACTAAATCCAAAGAAACTAACATAGATAATCCTCGTGAAATGTCGTTTGATAAAAAAGATGACATTGCATATGAACCTAAATATATGCAAAGTGATTCATCTTCCATTTACACATATGGATTACAAAAACTTCAATATCTAAAATTACTAACCAGATTAAATGAAGTCAGCGAGGAGCTACACATATATTCAAATGATCCTACTGAGAGAGAAAGTAGTTTAGAAAAATTTCATTATGAAAATGAACACAGCACAGTCCCGAATATAAAACGAGACCTTCCTAAAACCACCAATTCTCTTAACATATCGCCTAACACACCAAAGGAATTGGAGAAATCTGTTTTATCCGAAAGCACACCTGTTTTTATAACGCACAAACCTAATTTTGCTACTGACCATAAAATCTTAAGCAAGTCTGAAACTGTGGAAGCTTTCACAAAGATACCACATATAACAAAGTCACCGTCTACAGAAAATGCGTTTACCACACACAAGCCTAATCAAATAAATGAGCATGTATTGTCAATAACTGAGCCTTCACCAAGTGTTACTAACTCTACAGATATTGTAAATATAACTGGTTCCCCAACTCAGCTAAAAACTGAAACTGAATCATCTACTATAAATGTCGCTTCAGAATCAAAAGCTCAAGACCCTGTGTCAAGTGCCAAACACGTTTTGATTAACCTCACTATTTCTGCTGATGATGCTAACAATGACTCGTATAAACCTTTATATTCATTGACGGTAACTGTTCCCACAGTTGGTGAATCAAACGAAATTCCAACTGTTAAAATCACTCCTATGAGCAGTGAACCTACAATGCCCACAAACTTTAATAAACCGGTGACAATCGATAGTACAGCAACGGCTAAAAAAGTTAACATGGAAAATTGGGGAGGAAGCTGTGAATGTTCATGCCCGACATGCGAAGATGTAAATAGTTCTGAAAACCTTTATGATGACTATTCAGACAAAAGTACAACAATAAGTGAAGATGCAAACAAAAATGTTACAGAGAACACAATAGAGCTAACCACTGCTTCTAATGAAAATAATGATTTTGAAACCTCATATACACTAACCGATTCTACTACAGACGTGACTACAGGTAATAGGCAACCTGATTCCTATGAAACTTCCACTGCCAATGAACTGAATACGTCAACCTCCAAAGAAGTAACATCAACAGAAAGTATAGAATTTTCATCGACAACTCTAGAACCGGATACTTCTACAACAGATTTGCCCAAATGTGTATGTCCCAAATTAAAGCCTCCACCAATTCTAATATTGGAAGGTGAGGTCTCAAAAGTTTGCGTTCCGATAATTTACTAACGATCACCAAACATATGCCGGATATACGCAACATAACGTCTTAGATATTTAACACACTAATACGCATGCTCTATTAGTAAAAGAATTTTATTATTTCTATCCTTAATTTGCATGGCTTCAATAAATAGCATTAATCCTTCATGTATTGATTTCATTTCTTAATAATATTTGAATCTTCAATATAGGTAGTGAAGATAGGTTTTTATTCATATCATCTTTTAAAAAATCTCTGATTTAAAAAAAAACATATTCCAAAAACCCTGTCTAAATTATCTATAGCATATTACATTTCATTGCATGATTTCCAGCGCACACAAGTGTTACGTATGCTCTAATCAAATTTACTCCGCAGGTGCGCGAACGTTCCCAGCGCAGTCGTTCCCACCTGATGGGACGACGTTCAAACAAATAACTTTAGGTGAAAAATTATCAAAAGAAATCCTTCCGTATAGCTATTGGAACATGCAGTTTTATCAATCCGAAGCGGCTTACGTCAAATTCGAATATATGATACCGAGGGGCGCGTCTATAGGTGTTTACGCGAGACGGAACGCTTTGCCGACACACACTCAATATCATTTCTTAGAAGTCCTAAGCGGATTTAAAGCTCGAACCACAAGGGCTTCACATGTAAGTAAAAGTAGAAATAAATTTAACCGAAAATATTCAAGTCAATTTACTTTTACTGACTTACGAGTATAAAGTATTTAATATAACCAAAATGAGAAGTCGTTTTTGTATTGGAATATTATTTTCAGCCCTTTTAAGATTAACATTTCAATTTATTTTGTAGCCGTCCGTAAAGAAAGAAGTAACACATTACATGGAACAAGGTCACTGGTTCCTATCTCTGTATAACGATGATGGGGATCCTCAAGAAATATCATTTATTGCGATGGTCGCCGACGATATGACCCATAACTGTCCGAACGGCTGTTCTGGGAAAGGGGAATGTTTGATGGGACACTGCCAATGTCAGCCTGGCTTCGGCGGAGACGATTGTAGCGAAAGTAAGTAATAAAGTCTTGTAATTACTTCGAATTTTGAGCTCTTCCATTATTAAAAAGAAAAATAATTTTACTAAACATTTTTTACAAATAGTATATGCTTAGAAAATTAAAAAAATATATTTAAGCATTGACATTATAAATGACATTTAATAAATAAATATGATACTATTATCATTTCATAAAACAGACCCATTATTCCCAATTTATCATTTGCTGTGTCAAAGTGAATTTGGTTCAGAAATAACAATGAAGGCAAGTAATGTTTTAGTGTCTCTCATATTAACTTCAAAGTTATTACGTCCTTTAAAACAAACACCCACATTTACTTTCATCACATTGAAAGTGTAATTCCATTTTGCTTTTAGTTGATTGAAACAAGTTTTAATACGTTATTACCTATTTTAGGCGTATGTCCAGTGCTTTGCAGCCAGAGAGGAGAATATATAAATGGGGAATGTCAGTGTAATCCCGGGTGGAAGGGCAAGGAATGCTCGTTACGACACGATGAATGCGAGGTCCCAGATTGTAACGGACATGGGCACTGCGTTAACGGAAAATGTTCATGCGTTAGAGGCTATAAAGGCAAATTTTGCGAGGAAATCGATTGTCCTCATCCCACGTGTTCAGCTCATGGCTTTTGTATCGAAGGTTCTTGTGTTTGCAAAAAAGGTTGGAAGGGATTGGATTGTGGAACGATGGACAAAGACGCGTTACAATGTCTGCCGGACTGCTCAGGTCATGGCACTTTCGATGTGGATACACAAACTTGTACATGTCACGCTAGGTGGTCGGGAGACGACTGCTCTAAGGGTACGTTTATAAAATATAAATTGCCTCGAATGCAACAGACTGTATTAATAATACATATTGTTACTCTATTTTAAAATTGTGTATATTTCTTATAAATATATTATTTTAAGCAATATATGTTTGTATAAGGTTGTGATAGCTTGTATTATTACAACTTATTTAAACATTTATTTCCCTTCAATATTTTAAGAAAGTAGGTTTAACTTGTCATTTAATGTGTCATTTACAGAGGTATGCGACTTAGACTGCGGTCCCCACGGTCGTTGTGTCGGAGAGTCCTGCGTCTGCGACCAAGGATGGACCGGCGAGTATTGCACATCAAAGCTTTGTGATTCAAGATGTAGTGATCACGGGCAGTGTAAAAACGGGACTTGTCTTTGTGTTTCTGGATGGAATGGAAGACACTGCACCCTCGAAGGTTGTCCACGAGCCTGTGCAGGACATGGCCAGTGTAGGGTTGCTAATGATGGACATTGGGAGTGCAAGTGCTTCGACGGCTGGGATGGACCCGATTGTACAACTCTGAAAGAGCAAATATGTGATGACTCCAAGGATAACGATAAAGGTATTTCAAGTCCATATATATGTATCACTATATAGTGATTATATAATACAAATTTATCTAAAATCCTTGTTACAACACATTGATATTTGTTCCACCACATTAACGTTTTTATTCACTAACAGGACTGAAATCACAAATTAAACTCACACCATAACATTATTATTACATATATTTACTGTCATGTTTATCAGATGGGCTGGTCGACTGTGAAGATCCAGAATGCTGTCAAAGCGCCGCCTGCAAAGGGAGTCAGCTCTGTGTCTCATCTCCTAAACCAACAGATATTCTTCTCAGAAAACAGCCTCCAGCCATCACAGCGTCTTTCTTCGAAAGGATGAAGTTCCTTATCGACGAAGGTAGTTTACAAAACTACGCGAAACAAGAAACGTTTAATGAAAGGTGAGATAAATGTTCGGTGTTAAACTAGGTTTAAGTATTGTCAGATCATTTGATGGTGTCATCAGATGATCTAAACAAGTGAACTATATATAACATACGCAATGTTGTGCCCCAGTCAGTCCTGTTTATTTACATGAAATTGTATTTATTTTTTGTTTCACCTTATATTTAAGATTTGTTTTAAACTAATTCTAATAACGGATAAATGCTAAATTGGCACTTGCATGTACTTTATGTTTACAAATATTTTTGTCATTATCTCTAACATGTTCTAACGTTTCTTCCTTTATTAACAATGTATCCAATGATACTTATTGTATGTAATTTTTCGTCTTTTCGCTGCGCAGTATGTTTTGGAACCACTTCAATACGAGGTAAGATCTAGAACCGAATATAGGTAGGACTTTGTGTGTCTTTTCATTTGTTTTGTGTTTGTGCTAAATATTTCTATCTGTTTCATTGGCAAAATATTATGTGTTTGAACATGCATGATACTGTGTAGTAAACCTGTATATGTGTCCTGTGAGATTTGTGTTACGCTTCTTATAAATATTTATATTTTATAACAATAATACATTTTTTAGTAGTTTTAGGTATCACATTTTTGGATCGTAGATAATATTGAATTTCTATAGCCTTTTGAATACTCTAATCCTTTTCATTTAATTGAACACTAATTAAATTTGATCAAGTTAAAACAATTATAAACCTGTACAATATGTAGTAAATTCGTTTCCATTTTGTATACATTTTACAATCCTATATTTTTAACTCGTATGGTATTTTTATCTTTAGAAATATCTAAATTCCCTCGTAGTTCAAAACCTTTGTGTCCGAATTGCGAACAACGTAATTTATCGCTAATTATTAAAGATTTACCTTACTCTGTATTAATTGAAATATAAATTCCAACTTTGCTTTAATGACTTATATTAAAAAATAAAATTAACATGTAAAAATTCAAAGAAATTCTGCTACTTTTAGCGTGCAAGCATTTCAATTAACGTTATAACCTTTCTATTACGTGTACTTAGCAATAATTAAAGCTCAAATTGAGAAGTTTGATGTCATAATTTATGGCAACAAAATGTCGTATTATATTTCTTAAACTATACTATGATCGTGACAAAACACGTCATGTAATAAGAAATACAGAAAAGTCGTAGAAGATAATTATTTTAAGGTTTTGATTGAATTTGCACGAAATAATTTACGACTTAGGATAACAGAACATACAGCTATTGTTAAAAAATTTCAGCCGATCTGCAGTAATTAGGGGTAGAGTGGTAACATCCCTCGGGTCTGGTCTGGTCGGTGTAAGGGTTTCCACATCCACACCTTTAGAAGGGTTCACGTTGACAAGAGAGGATGGTTGGTTCGATCTCCTCGTTAACGGAGGAGGGGCGGTCACCCTTCATTTCGGAAGAGCCCCCTTCAAGAGATCTACCCAAGTCGTGTTCGTGCCTTGGAATGAGGTATGTGAAATGAATTTCTCAATTGTTACACTTACATGTAGTACTTGCCAAATTTCTCTTATCAAATTTTTCGTCGATTCCTTTTTCATTTTCGAATATACTATATAAATATTAGTTTTTCTTTTCATCTCATTCAAAATCATATAAATTGAACCAACATCATTAGCGATATCGAAGAAAATCTTGATTTTAAACTAAAACATTAGACGCTATAATTAAAATTCCTTAGCGTCGTTAACTCGAGCGAGACATCAACTAGAACAACTTAAGCGACAAACTCTGCAAGTAATTATTTTTTGCGAGCTCCAAAACATGCGAAACGACAATCAAGCCGGCATTAGGTATTAAGACTTAATTTCAAACTTTAGGAGACTCTAAAATTCGTCTAACACGTATAAATCTCATAAACGTCTATCGAAGCTGAAACGAATAACTTGAAAACTTATTAAGTTAGCATGTATTTTCAGAATTTAAAAGCTATTAGATAATTTTCAGAGCTTTAATCTTAATTCGCAATATTTAACTTAGTTAAAATTTAATTTTACTTTAGGGATCAGTACTACATAAATGTTTGTACGCGAGCCTCACCTATATATGATATATTTACATATTTTTTGCAGGTTGTAATAATAGATGAAGTTGTAATGACTACATCAGACGATAAAGGTGGTATGGGTCCTCCACAAGCGTGTCTTGCCCATGACTACGATATGATGAAGCCTGTAGTTCTTGCCACGTGGAAGCACGGTTTCCAGGGCGCCTGTCCAGATAAGAGCGCAATTTTAGCAGAGTCACAGGTAATTAACACATTTTTTACGAATATTTTAATATTTCATACATGACTTGAGCTTTCAAAATAAGCTTTATAAGCTATCTCATATATAAATATTTTGAATATTTTCATACTAAACTGTTTGTCTTGCCGCAAAATGAAAGTCATAAATCTAAGTCATAGCAAGTCTGTAACTTTTGGCATATCACCAAGTGTTGAGATAAAAGAGATTTATAATGACAATGTTTGAAAAGTTGACTCAGTTGACAGCTTATACAGTATATAACATAGATAACGCTTGGTATATGTATAATTTTATATACGTATTTTATTCATTATGATATTATTTCTCCCAATTAAAGAATCAAGTAAATATTTTTCTTTTCAGGTGGTCCAAGAAAGTCTTCAAATACCGGGCACAGGACTGAACCTTGTCTATCACAGTTCTAGAGCGGCTGGATATCTCTCTACTATTCAGTTACAACTAACACCAGAAAAAGTCCCACCAACATTAGCTTTGATCCATTTAAGAATAACAATTGAGGGTATTCTCTTTGAAAAGACCTTTGAAGCAGATCCAGTCATTAAGTTTACTTACCCTTGGAATCGACTAAACGTTTATAGACAAAGGGTATATGGTGTGACTACAGCTTTAGTAAAAGTTGGTTACCAATACACAGATTGTAAGGACATTATTTGGAACGTACAGACCACTAAATTGAGTGGACATGATATGAGTATTTCTGATGTTGGTGGCTGGAATTTAGATATACATCATCGTTATAACTTCCATGAAGGTAAGTTTGTTACTTTATTTTCATAACCCTTATATAGCACAATAATGATTTTTTAAAGTCTATAACTATAATTACAATCATTTTTTTTTCAGGTATACTTCAGAAAGGTGATGGCACTAATATTTACCTCAAACACAAGCCGCGACTTATTATCACTACTATGGGAGATGGCAGACAACGCGCTCTGGAATGTTCAGAATGTTCAGGAACTGCCATTAAACAAAGGCTACTCGCTCCAGTAGCGCTTGTTGCTGCGCCAGATGGTTCGATTTTCGTGGGAGACTTTAACTTGGTCAGAAAGATTAATACAGACGGCACTGTGAGAACCGTTGTCAAATTAAAGTAAGTTGACTAAAAAAATTAACTTTTTTCCTTTGCCGAAATTTCTTTTACATTTTATTGTATGTTTAATGTATCAGATACATTTTAGTAACAATATTTTTTTTATTGTTTTAGTGCCACAAGAGTTTCGTATCGCTACCACATGGCTTTATCTCCATTGGATGGTACTCTTTATATCTCTGATCCAGAATCTCACCAAATCATTAAAGTTCGAAATACAGATGACTTTAGCGATCCTGAAAGAAATTGGGAGACTGTTGTCGGTTCTGGTGAGAGATGTCTGCCAGGAGACGAGGCCCATTGTGGTGATGGAGCGTTAGCAAGAGACGCGAAACTTGCATATCCAAAAGGAGTAGCAGTTTCAATTGACAATGTGCTATATTTCGCGGACGGAACGAACATACGTATGGTTGACAGAGATGGCATCATCACTACAGTTATTGGTAATCACATGCACAGAGCTCATTGGAAACCAATCCCTTGTGAAGGAACACTAAGTGTCGAGGAGGTACATTTAAGATGGCCGACGGAATTAGCTATCAACCCGTTAGATAACAGCTTGCACATCATAGATGACCATATGATTTTACAAATGGCACCCGACGGCAGAGTGAAAGTCATAGCTGGTAGACCTTTACATTGTCCTTCCCCATTAACTGGCTACGATATGGAATTAGCAACCTATGCAACACTAGTTATGCCGCAAAGTATAGCTTTTGGTGCAGCTGGAGACCTATATGTGGCCGAGAGCGATTCTCAAAGAATTAATAGAGTAAGACTTATTACGACAGATGGAAAGATTTCATTATACGCAGGAGCAGAATCTAAATGCAACTGTTTGGAACGCGGCTGCGATTGCTTCGAAGCTGACCATTTCTTAGCTTCTAATTCTAAGTTTAATACAATATCAGCCGTAAGTGTAAGCCCAGATGGCAATGTACACATTGCAGATCAAGCAAATTATAGAATTCGATCAGTTACAGCTAGTATTCCTGATGCTAGTGGTGCTAGGGAATATGAAATTTATGCTCCGGATACTCAAGAAACTTATATTTTCAACAGATTTGGACAGCATGTTATGACCAAAAATATTTTCACTGGAGAGAATAACTATGTATTTACGTACACGGTCAACACTAGTAATGGAAAACTAAGTACAGTAACCGATGCGGCCGGAAACAAAGTATTCCTACTGAGAGACTACTCCAGCTTAGTAAATTCCATTGAAAATACCAAAGGTCAGAAATGCAGACTAAAAATGTCAAGAATGAAAATGCTTCAGGAGTTACGAACACCTGATAACTTCAATATGACTTTCGATTACCACGGTACCACAGGCTTGTTGAAAGCCAAATATGATAGCACTGGAAGAAGCTATATCTATAAATATGACGAATTCGGTAGATTAACGTCGGCTGTCACACCTACTGGTAGAATAATTAACCTAACGTTTGACTTAAGCCTTAAAGGAGCTACGGTTCTCGTAAGTGAAAATAACAGAAAACCTATCTCTATCTTAATAAAGGGTTCGTCCGTTAATTCTAAAGTTGGTGAGGCTGAGAAGAAGACGATTATATCAACTGATGGTAGCATATCATCTAGCATGCCATGGGGTCATGTTATATCAACAGACACAGTCCCATACACAATATTATCTGAAATCGATCCTATTTTAGGTGAAAGCTACCCAGTTCCAGCTAAACAAAGAACCGAAGTCGGTGGAGATTTAGCAAATCGATTCGAATGGAGATACTTCTTACGTAGATTGCAATCGAATAAAGGCAAGAGCAGTAAAGCAGTCGCACAAATTGGTCGCAAATTGCGGGTCAATGGTGAAAATCTACTTACTTTAGAATATGATAGAGATACATCGACGGTTGCAGTATTCATGGATGATAAAGTGGAATTACTTAACGTGACTTATGATAGAATGGCACGACCCGTGAAATGGGGACCTAGAAGTGGTATATTTGCTGAAGTTGAACTGGATTATGATAGATTTAATAGACTTACTAGTTGGCAATGGGGTGATTTGAACGAAACTTATGGCTATGATAGAGCAGGCAGATTGCACGAAATCCGTTATGGAGATGGATCTTCCCTTGCCTATTCCTTTAGAGACATGTTTACAAGCTTACCATTGAAGGTAACGACACCTAGGGGTAGCGATTATCTTTTAGATTATGATGATTCCGGCGCACTACAAAATCTTACCACTCCCAGAGGACACATCCATACGTTTGCATTGATGACTTCTTTAGGCTACTTTAAATATCAGTATTTCTCACCAATGAACAGGCATCCATATGAAATATTTTACAATGATGACGGTCACGTTCTAGCTAAAATATATCCCCATCAATCAGGCAAGATACTTTACGTTTATGATAGCACTGGAAAATTAGAAACAATATTAGCGGGAGCATCAGCGATACGCTATGTATATCACGAGAACACTCATCTATTAAAGAACGTAGAAATTACTGATCCTGATTACGAACTAAGACAGGACTATAAATATCACGCCGGTATCCTCAAAGACGAAAAGATGAAATTCAATTCTAAGAGTGGATTAAACAACGCTCATTTCAAATATCAATACGACGGCAATGCGAGACTTTCTACAATAGACATGAATATCAATAGCAAGGAAATGCCACAATTACGCTTAAAATATAACCAAAACTTGGGTATTCTCGAAGGGGTTAGCGACTTGCGAATCTACAGAAATACATTTAATCGCTCAGTAATGCAGGACACAAGCAAACAATACTTTACAATTACCGATTATGATGACCATGGTAGAATTAAGACAGTTCTTATGAATATTAAATCCTTCGACGTATTCCGTCTCGAATTGGAATACGACGTAAGGAATAGAATTAAATCGAAGAAAATGATGATTGGTGATACGTCATCAAACGAACGAGTAAGTTATAACTACGACGGACACCTTATGGAAGTTGTTGGGTCCGAAGACGATTGGAAATATGTTTATGATGAAAACGGTAATATTATCGGTATTATCGAACGTGGAGAGAAACGTTATCTTGGCTATGACATCGGGGACAGAGTAGTACAATACGGTGATGTTGAGTTCAGCAGCTACGATGGTCGTGGATTCGTTATCCGACGAGCAGAACAAAAGTACCGATATAACTCTAGGGGGCAATTTGTACATGCATTTGAGAGAGACAAGTTCCAAATGTGGTACTATTATGATGACAGAAACAGATTAGTCGCTTGGAAAGATGATAAAGATAACATTACCCAATTTTTCTACACGAATCCGCAATCCCCTAATCTAATCACACACATGCATTACCCAAAAGCTGAAAAAACAATCCGATTTTTGTATGATCAACGCGATTTCCTTACTTGCATAGAAACAGAAGATCAACGTTTCTACGTAGCCACTGACCATAATGGTTCTCCACTTGTTGTATTTGATGTAAATGGTGAAATTATTAAGGAAATAAAACGTAGTCCATTTGGTAAAATTGTTAAAGACACAAATCCAGGATTCTACGTACCAGTAGACTTCCAAGGAGGAATACTTGATTATAACACCAATTTACTCTATTTAGAGAACCGCTTATACGATCCTGTTGTAGGGCAATGGATGACACCTAATTGGGAACATCTTGCAACTAAACTTAGTTTACCCACTGATATATTTATATACAGATTTAGAAATAATGATCCAATAAATCGTGACCAGAATGTTCCATACATGACAAGCTTAGCAAGTTGGCTACAGCTCTACGGCTACGACCTGACTAAGATGATGGGAGCAAAATATATAACAGATATGATATTCCAACCAAAAACAGCGGTGACTGCTCCTCAATTGGCGCCAGATTTTGGTGTCATGTCTGGACTGCAATGCATAATTGAAAAGGTAAGTGTTACTAATATAATTTGCAACAGTCTATTCGCAAAGTTAAATAATTATAAAGAACATTATAATTTTTTCTTATAAAATAAAATTCATTTTCGTTTTACTCGCATTTCTGCTCCTGTTTCCCGCGAATAATTCTTCGATTTCAAAATTATTTTCGAGCTTCATCCGAACAAAACATTGTGTACATCAGGACAAAGCGTTAGTCGGGTACTTATAAATTTCATTAGATCCGTTAATTTTAATTCAAAATTAATATGTTTTCAGGTGAACGACAAGTTATCAGATATCGAATTTGTCCCCACGCCACTATTGAAAATGGAACCAATCACAAGAAATCTGCTTCCACGTGTGTCATATAAGCGTGGAGTGTTCGGTGAAGGAGTATTAATATCCAGAGTCGATGGTAAAGCTTATATAAGCGTAGCAGATGGAGCCAACAGCGTCGTGGAAGACGTTATAACGACAGTATTTAACAATTCTTACTTCTTGGACGTGCATTTCAGTATCCATGACCAAGATGTTTTCTATTTCGTAAAAGACAATTCTCTTAAAATAAGGGATGATATGGAAGAGTTGCGGCGGATGTCCGGCAAGTTTAATGTATCGCAGGATGAGACTAACGACCAAGGACTAGAGGTTAGTATTGAACTGATCCAAATAACGTTATAAAAGCTAAAAAGTTAAGATATTTGTTGTAAAGTTTCGCCCAGATCCGGTCAGTAGTTTTAGGTGTGAAAAAAAACCAAATAAACATCCATTCTTACAAATTTTAGCAGATATAATATAAGTAGAGTTAATATAACACTAGATGCAAAGAATGAAGCCAGCCAGTTATCAATAATTTTGTATTCTTATCTCTAGGTTCGAGTTCATGCAGTAGGCCAAGGATCAGCTCAAGCAGTGATAGTCTTGCGATACGGCGTCGATCCGGCGCAGGAACGAATAAAATTATTGAAACACGCCCACAAGCGCGCTGCCGCAAGAGCGTGGGAGAGGGAAAAGGCCCTAGTCGCTGCAGGATGGGAGGGAAGGGGGTCGTGGACTGAGGAAGAAAAAGAAGAGTTGATATCCCACGGCATTGTCGACGGCTGGGCGGCTAGAGATGTCCACTCAGTGTCGAAATACCCACAGCTAGCTGACGACCCCGCTAACATAGTGTTTGTTAGAGATGGACGTAGAAAACGGAGAAAGAGTGGGCGGGCGCGGCATCGTTCGTGATTCGACTAAACGTGACATTTGACATTGACATTTACTCATACACAGATTAACAATATCCCGAGACAAACTTCTTAAATAGTTTTGCCTATTTCTTGTCAAACAATTAACAGTAGAAAGAAATGTTAGTCTAATATAATCCTACAAAAAAAATCTTTAATCAATGACGTGGATATGTAAATGTCAATGTCTATTCGTTTCCCGCCATTTTGTATTTTAAACATTCGGATACTCTGTACGTATTATTTTTGTAATGGCCTGTTTGAGTGAGGTGTCTGTGGACTGACGGTGTTTTAAATTTTATTTGAATTGATCATTTGTATCGTAGTGTTTGATTTGCGTATAGGCATTATATTATTTTAATCGCCCTATTCATCGGTCTAAATTGAATCTCTTGAAATAACTTACGACAGGGTAACGAATCATTAATTAACGCTTATAAATGAACTGAGCATAATATTTTAACAAGAATACTCAATCGCCATCACATTTTAATGAATTTTGATATTATTTTACATTTTTATTTAATCCTATATACGTACGTCGCTTAGAATAATGTACTTTTTCACAAATCATGTATTCCTAACGTATTTTAGCCAAATATTTCTTTAAATCCCTACATTTAGATATTTGTAAATAATATTTTATTCTTGTAGTCGTTCCTTTTGTATTGTTAGACCTAAGGTCCTTATTACTTCGCAATACTATACTATTAAGCAATAATTTTATATTTTATCTAAGCATTTAAAATCTATTGACCCGAGGTTTTCATTTGATAGCAACACTACGGATTTCCAATACTCTCAACGTAGATGTAGTCTGTATTTTCACTTTTCATCTTTCCTATAATCTACAATATGTAAAAAGAAGGTTTCATCTATACTGGAGAGCTTGTCGCACTACACTTATTCACTTACATATTTACTTTAGACACTAGTCGGTCTAAAAATCCGTCACAATTTATGGCTCAATTTTTTTTAAATACTGAAATTAAACGCCGTGATTAAATTAAAAATAAAATAAATAAAAAAAATAGTGCATACAATTTTAAAATCCCTCTTTTGTAATTGTAGTTTTCAAATAGTTTAAAAGTGACAACTCCGTATATTCCTTAACAATAAGTCCTTATAATAAATAGATGAAATTTTAAACGTGGATACGTGACACTGCGTGTGTTGTGCAATAATCAGTAGTTCTCATAACCGTCTAGGGTCAAACCTTCTTGCTGACTTATCTTAGACTGACTGTTCTTATCCCTTTGCTATTTTATATATAGTCTGTGGTATCTTACAGCCACTGAATATTGCAGATTTAAATTCGATTTTAATTGGTATATACGTCCTCATAGTAATTGGCGATTAAATAATCGAATTCATTGTAAATCTGCAATCTGCAGGAGCTTTTGTTGTGCGCTCTGAATACCTGAATTATAGTAAAAGAGAGTAATATATGTATTATAAAAATAAAAAAAAACAAATAAAATATTCGATGTAAAGTAGAAATCTCCCGTGTATTAAATAAAAGTTTATCCCCGTTTATAGTTTCGTCGCGTTCGAGCTCAGCCGACTGTATCCAGTAATGTAGTCGTTACTCGTAAGTCAGTAAGAAGTGTATAATATAATTGTAGATTAGGTGTACTGTATGTCCATAAATGTGTATCATTTAAATTGTGGTGTCTATTCCGTGTTAGATTGTTAATTTAAACGCTAGGGACTGAGCGAATGGTGATAGGGCGTCGAAGAATATTTTTTACGAAATGTTTATAAAATATATTGGAACGCGAAGGAGTCTCCTCAGCTGCGCCTGCGCCGCGCGCCGCCGCGACGGTCGACGCAACGTGATATTTTTGCAAAATGTGACTAAACGAAGCAATACATTGTAATTTAATACGTCTTACATTTTATTTAGTTTAAGATACGTTTAATTTATAATTAAATATTAATAATACAATTTATATTATATGTATGTGAATGTAGGTATTCGTTTCGCGGTGATATATAATAGAGCGGTATAGTTATCTTTTTTATGATGTATAAAGAATTCTAATTTGTAAATAGGTACTTAAATGATGTAACGTGTAAAAATATTGTACATATCTTTGCGCTTGAATTATTTATAGATATTTAAGGTTCTAGGATACGTTATGTAAACTAACCGTGTCAGTAGTCGGCGAGAGCCGGTCATCGAGGCTGTAGGAAACATTAAGATCTACTCAATTTTTATCTAAATGGCTTATTTTCTTTAAATTCCCAATAAAAAATTTAAATTGTATTGTCTATAGTAATTCTGATTTTTTATACTTGTTAAAATAAAATATTTAAATGTTTTCTTTTAAAATTTTACGTGTTTTTTTATTGATGTATGTATTTACTAAATTATTTTCTAAATCCAATATGTAACCTAGTATGCTAACAACAGACATACCATAGACTAAGCTTCTAGACATATTAGAGAGCTTCACAAATGCAAATGAGCATTTACGTAGACCTCCGCTGCATTTAATTTGTACGAGTTGAAATATTGCAAATAGCAACACTAAACTGGTTTTAGTTAAAAAAAAAACAATTCTTATTTTACTAAGCAATTTATAATGAAATATAGTTAATAATTTTTAATTTCTATACAAGATGGCACTAAAAAGTTGATCATTTGCAATGTTTTCGACTCGCTGTAGATACGGTGCGTAGAGACTGTATGTGAGGACATTTTGGGCCATACGAACTTCTACAATAGATTAAAAATAACTACTATCCTAGCTAATTCTCTTTTTCTCGTTCTACTCTCCGCGTGTGGTCCATTATGTCTGAAGACAGTGTACGTGCTGGAGCCGATGTAAGCATGTACAATAATAAATATAGAAAGTATTCTAATGGAATATGTAATAAAAAATAATAAAACATACCTTTGTTTTAATTATATTACCTTAATTTGAAACATCTAGTTTTTTTTAGCTTCACGCTGTATCCAGGACATAGCAGGGTAGCCAGAGAGAACCTGATAACACTCCGTTCTCTTAATATATCGGAGAGTGCAGAAACAACATAAGTCACAAAAAATGCAAAAAATTGTAATCGATTTAAACTAGCTTAGAAAGACAAGATGCGTGATATTTTTCTCTCTCCTGCAAAATTTGAAAATCCTGACTTACGTTGTTTCTGTACTCACCGATTCACTTGTTTTTGGTATTTTTGGAAAACATCTGATGTGTTAGAAAACATTTTCAGACTACAATGATCACAAAAAAAATCATGCTTTTTCCGTATAATAGGGTATCTACTTTGGTTTTTATTTTCCGGCTAAACCGAGATATTGAATGTTTAAAGCCAACGCCGTAGTTTGTATTACCAGAGCGAAAAAACGAAAATAATTTAATTAAGCACCTGTCGTGGCGCAGAGGTACAAACGTGACAGGTTGTGGGTTCGATTCCCACTCAAGCAAATGGAATTTTTCATTTCCTGGGTTTGGTAACTAGGCAAAGCGCGGCGTTGAGTTACGCCACTCAGCACGCTATGCCTCAATTCGGCGAAAAGTGGGGAACGGAGTGTCTTAACACTAGGTTCTCACTTTTTCCTCTGCCTACCCTGCTATATGCGGGATACAGCGTGAAGCTATGTACGTAATTTAATTATGATTATTCCTCCAAGTGAGAATCGAACCTACAACCAATTCTCTTTACAGTCAGTCGCTGTTCCTGCACTATTTTTGTGCATTCGATTTATTTAGTATAAAAATAATTTATTATACAATTAAAATTAAAAAAGGACACTCATAAAAAACCTCTTTTAATGAAATAAATCATTTTATTTTATCAAATACATAAAACTAGTGATATGTTTAATTTTAGGAAAAAATACATTTATCATACTTAAAAAAATATCTTACAAAAATAAACCTAAATAGTATCTAAATTTCAAATGTATAATATAAAATAGTATTTTCTATACATTAGATAACTAAAATTCTTAGATACTCACAATATTTGTAATTCAATATGTATTTATTTATGTAAATTTTTAAATAGATAGAAAGGAGCTCAAGAATTAAATGGTGACGAGTGTCTTTCCTATATGATAACGCAACTTTAGAATTATAGTGACATATTTAAAAAACTGGTGGCCCCGGGGACGCGTTAATAACGCGTTGTCTCTAGCAATGTATGTATATGTCACTTTATATAAACATGGATGTCAAACCATGGTAGTGTGTGTAACATTTATTTTATTAATTTAATATACTCTTTAAGCATCATTTAAAAAAAATATTAAAATTCTGCACTCCTTCTCTATACAAACTATAAGAGTGCCAAGTTCCATGCACCTTCGTCCGCGCAATTTTCGTAAAAAGGGATTCAATGTTTTTGCTTCACGTATTTATATATAGATATCAATTTTTGGGAAACGTATAGCTTTGTACATTTAAGTTTTTTGAAAATAAATTATTATTTTTTAATTATATTTCGCTTATAATGTTTTAATCAAAATCTTAAGTCGTTTCGTGGCAAAAAATCAATAAATAAATCATGATTTATTTATAAGGTCCCTATAATTCTAAAAGTGCAATATCTTATGTGAAATCAGAGTTAGGTAGAGAGAAGAGCTTGGGAAGTGAAAGTGAGGGCATATTAAAGGGGCCTCTTAAGCCTACACTGGACTTACAAATCCCAAGCACTGCTGCCAGCTCCAGCCCCAAAGCGAAATTAAAAACAGTGTTAATAATAAAAAACCTACGTTGACAAATTTTTAAAAAATATATTTTAAACAGATGCCATTCTTATAAAAAAAAAAATAAGTAAAAACTCATAATCTCTTATCGTACATAGACAATATAATATATTTATCACTGTATCAAAAAACTCGACTCAGAATATGTGGAATTCCTCATAAAATTCCGCAAACGGAATAAAAAGTAAAAAGCTGAGTGTCTTTCTACATAAAAAAACCTAAGCTACATATGAAGAATATAAACTATACAAATGCGAATGGACGATGAATATAATATAATTTTAAATTTTTCTAGAAATTGTAACAAGATATTTTTCAATATAAAAATACACTATCATACAAATATAACACTAATATAAGCAACATTTACACTTTAACGTTTTTTTTTTAATTTTAATAATCTGTAATGAAAAAAAAAATACATTAATTATTGTATATTAAAAAGGTATTACTGTATTTAATTAATATTAACAGAAAAATATACTAAATTGCAAGGACATTAATATAACCTTATCTAAAATAGATTATAGGTGGTAGGAGGTTCGTCCTCCGACAGGCTCGCGACCACTATCATGTCAAAGACGAACCGCCAAATATCTTATGATGTGTTCCGGTTCGATGGCATGTAAGCCAGATATTCCCCTTTCCCACCCATCGTTTCTCCAAAATGTGGTGGTTCTGATAGTGGACTACTACATTGTCCCCCCTTCCATCAGTATCCTCTAGGTTGGCAACGCATCTACAACATCTCTGGAGTTGTAGATGTTCATGGGCGAAGGTAACCACTTACCATCAGGTGGTCCTTCTGCTCGTTTGCCGTCCGTTATCAATAAAAAAAAAATATCATTTCTAAATATATACATTACTTAAGCAACAATTTTTACTTGAAAACTTAAAAATCCCAATAACATTATGAGAACGGATGGATGTTTGTTTTCACACAAAAACTACTAAACTCATCTAGATGTAACTTTACAGTAATATAGCTACAATACAATATAATTTATAAGGATTTTGTGTAATTTAGCCATAGTATAACTATAAGTAAAAATAAAAACTATATAAAAGACAAAAATTAGCAAGATTTTGTTAGGTGGTAGGAGGTTCGTCCTCCGTCTGGCTCGCGACCACTATCATGTC
>JAKGSA010000768.1:396970-487997 GCA_033558755.1 Philaethria dido
TAACCTAGTGTTAAGACACTCCGTTCCCCACTTTCCGCCGAATTGAGGCATTGCGTGCTGAGTGGCGGAACTCAACGCCGCGTTTTGCCTTGTTGGATACAGTGTGAAGCTATGTATGTATGTATGTACTTAACTCACCTGCGTTATAAACCATCTGAAAGGTTTACATTTGAGTTCCTTTCTCAACGCTTTCTGCTTGGAAACATCTCCAGTATCAATACGCAGGTAGTGAGGTCGACGTCGATATAGGAACTGGGCATATTCATCCATCCATACTTCTGCTACACGCCTGTAATTCTAATAAAAAATATATTAATTAAAAAAATAAATTTAAAAACAATCTTATCTTATGTGTTTTGTTTGTATAGCTGAATTTGAACCCGCACCTATTACATGCTTTCCAAGTGCTCTTAAAGCTTTTACCAAGTCTTGTGTAAAAATTCTGGTTCGCCTTAATTTCTTTTCATTGAAAAGAATTTCCCATATATAAGTGGATAGAGGTCTCATTTTAGATCTCTACAATAGGTTATAGGATCAATTCCCGCTTGAGGACAAATTTCTTTCCACCCTGTTTTTCGTGAAGCCGTTTTTTTTAAAATTATATATTACAAATATAACATACTTACCCTCCCCACAAAATCTCCATGTCCAGGATTAGGAAATGGTGCAAATTTCCTATAAATATGTCCCACACGGGAACATGGCGCGTCCACCATACGCCCGCCACACTGCCATATCTGAAGATAAATAATTATACACACATACTAGTTGTTACCCTTGAGTTCGCTCGTTTAGTCAAAGGCAGTCTGTACTACATACTATAGGGCAATGGCAAGGGAAATGAAAATTTTAATTAGGTAAGCCGGTTAATTTAGAAAAGCCGATTTATATTTTGGGGAAGTCAGCACATATACTTATGGAAATCAGCAATTTTTAGAGAAGCCGGTATATTTAGTGAAGCCGGTATAAGATGTAAAGTTATTTTCACTATCCAATTTCATTTCCTGGGTTTGGTAACAAGACCAAGCGCGGCGTTGAGTTCCGCCACTTAGCACGCAATGCCTCAATTCGGCGGAAAGTGGGGAACGGAGTGTCTTAACACTAGGTTCCCTCTGCCTACCCTGCTATATGCGGGATACAGCGTGAAGCTATGTATGTATATGTGTTCTGTATACATAATATCAAAATAAAATAAATACTTTCATTAAATGTGTATAAAAGTACAAATATTAACCTTAAAACTCAATTCATACTGTTCTCCACCCCAAATATCCAACCCTGGATCGTATCCTCCCAGTTCCCAGAAGAACACGCGAGATATTGCAAACAAACCACCCGCCATTATGGGACTCCTGTAAATAACAAAAAAAATATAATCTCAAACAAAAAGGTGTAACAATCATATAAAAGTTTCCATGTAGTTAGAACGTATGGCTTATTGGTCGCATTTGGACGGTTTCAAGGGGTGCAGGTTCGAGTCCCATTACGTAATGACGTTCATGGTAAGACATTATGTTGTGATAAGTCCTAAATTAGGGTCACACCAACACATCTAAATCTTATTAAAAACAATTAAATGCATTAAAAGCGCCTGTTCTTGCAAATAACAATAGTTTTTGTTTCATCAAAATCGGGCTAGGATTTCAAGAACGACAGCGTGTTAAAAGTTTGAACATTTTTTAAAACTTGAGTTCCGTCGATATCGTTTGGTGACGTCACGCGGTGTTGCGGTTGTGTGTGTGCGTGTTGCTACAACATACATGTATGTAAATTATTGCGCATGACGTCACACAGTAGCGCTACTAGCGCGACCGAGGCTGTACTTTAACACGACATATCTCTTATTATTTTTGAATATAGAAAAAAAATAAAAAGAATCTATTTTCTTCAGTTACCTTCTGCTTAGATATGCTGTTAGCACAAAAGCTAACCTATTGAGTTTTTAATTGTTAGGTTAGAGTATCTAAGTAGTTATTAATTTCCATTCTGGGATCAAGCGACAAAGGGTCTCGAATCCAGTAATTTTAAACAATTAAAAATACAACAACTTTTTAAAACAATTAAAAATACAAACGGATTTGTTGAAAGAGAACGGAGTGTCTTAACACTAGGTTCTCGGGTTCCCCCCCTTTTTTTTTTTGACACTCCCACATTCCAACTGATGTGTCCCCGCGATTTGATACGGGCGATACAACTGTTTGTCATATTGAATTGTGTATATTTAATAGTTATATTTTTGTATCAATTTATATAATTTTTTTTATTAGATATATTAATACTTAGTTAAAATGAGAATTACGTCGATTTGTAGGTTACGAAATTTTGAGGATTATGAATTTCTCGGGTTCCCTCTGCCTACCCTGCTATATGCGGGATACTGCGTGAAGTTAAAAAAAAAATACAAAACTCACTCAAACGGCTCCGGCATATTCTTTTCATCTTTCGGCAAAATAGGTAATCTTTTATAAAAGAACTCCCAATCGAAAGCGCCCCTCGCGCCTTCATCTTGCGCGCGATACTCAAACGTGTCGTATGCTACCACATCTATGAAGGGGCAGACCACCGTCCTATAGTTTAGGGCTATTGGTTCTGGAATTTAAATGTTAGGAGGTAATTACGGGTTCATTATTTTTTTTTAGCTTCACGCTGTATCCCGCATATAGCAGGGTAGGCAGAGGGAACTTGAGAACCTAGTGTTAAGGACACTCCATTGCCCACTTTCCGTCGAATTGAGGCATTGCGTGCTGAGTAGCGGAACTTAACGCCGCGCATTGCCTTATTACCAAGCCCAGGAAATAAATTGCACGCTTGTACCTCTGCGCCACGACAGGCGTTAAGCGGCGTTTGGAGGTAATTACGGGTTCAGTTATTAATTAGATAAATGCTTACATATTTATATAAGACAAGGCGCGAAGTTGAGTTGTGTCACTTAATATCTAGTGTCTTCACATGGAGAGCGGAAAACGGAGTGTCTTGACACTAGGTTTTCTATGACCCTACCATATGAATTAAAACGTAAGGTTGATTTTCTTTGCCCATTTTAATTTCGTTTCTTTTTATCCAATCCATTTCCTGGAGTGGGAATCGAACCCACAACCTGTCGCGTTTACAGTCGCACGCTTGTGCCTCTGCGCCACGACAGGCTATATCAGAACAAATATTATTTAAAAACATGTGGCAATTTAAATTCGAAAACGGTTTTCTTTTTAAAAATCTTAATTATATTTCAAGATATAAGACAAAATAACACTCACCAAGCAAGGGCGGTAGCCAATTAACAGTAGCTTCAGTATGAGAGTCGAGAAACACAAGAACATCGGCAGTAGCAAGTTTGGCTCCCGCCAGTCTAGCCGCTATGAGACCGCTACGACTTTCTGGGCATTGACTACTTTTACCTTGGGCAGATGTTTGCTAAAATAATCATCTAGCTTTGTTTTAGGAAGTACCTGTAATTAAATAATTTATACATACTAGTGTCCTCGTTGACGCGTTAACAACGCGTTGCCTAACCTATATCCTGCATACAACCATGTATGTCTAACCACGGTAGTGTGTGTGTCATTTATTTTATTAATTTTGTATATTTTTATGTGTTATTTTAAAAGATTTTATCATTCTGCACTACTTCGCTATATAAACTATTAGTGTGCCAAGTTTCATGCTCCTCCGTACGCGTAATTTTCGTAAAAAGGGGTATAAAGTTTTTGCTTGACATATAAGTTTCGAGTGGTATGTTTTATACATATATAAACTCTTTAATTACACAAAAATATTTTTGGAATACAAATAAAAATTTGAACAGCGTGATTCGAATCCGCGCCTCAGATACATTCTCACCGCTAAACTTTGTGATTTTATCCAACTATTGAAATATTCATACATTTGTTACAACTTATTTTAATTAGCATCTGTGTTGAAAGATTTTTTGAGTATTTCTGCTGCCCCAAAAATTATAAGAATAATCATTTGGCAAGAGAGAAGCATTCTCTCTCATTTATTAAATATTTTTCATGATATAAAGTATTAATTACACACTTAAGATATGTAAACAGTTTTCGAAATTCACGGGTTCGAATCCCAATGCGTACAAAAAAATTAACGTTATGTAAAAATATTTATCGTATCTCAAATAAAATGATTATATTTAATATATTTTCATTTAACCTACTAGATGGCAATAAAGGGTCATTTGTTCCACCAGGTGACCTATCTAGAACGATATAAGAGCATAAAATAATAAGTTTCAGCACTATCCCGTCACCCCCTGGACTACGGAAAGAGAGGGGATCGCAACCCTCGATTTGTTTCCCTTGTCGCATGATTTTTGTACGGCGTTGCGGAATAATGGATCAGAAGCAGTATTGAAATAGTATGACACAGATGCCGTACAAAATCAAATGACCAAATTTACCCCAGTATTTTACGGAAAATAAAAAAAAATCCGACTTTGTGGCGCACCATTTTTTTACGGCACTGCGCGTTTTCTTATTATTTTTAATGGATCTATCGGTGGTAAGAATGCCGTACAAAAATATGTGACTAAAATGTACTCACTCTGCCTGTTCTTTCGAATTCTCACCTGCACTCAGTTGGACAGCTTACAAGTGACGGGATAGTGCTGAATCTTATTACTTTATGCTCTTTTATCGTTCTAGATAGGTCACCTGGTGGTTCAAATGACCCATAATTTTTTCAACATGGGCCTGTAGTCTATAAGCGCGGCGTTGAGTTCCGCCACCCAACACACAATGTCTCGATGATTTGGCGCAAAAAGCAGAAAGCAAAATGTCTAAAAAAATGTCACTAGTGTTTCTCTAACTACCCTACTGCGTAAGATGCAAAGCTGAATAAAAAAATCATACAAATATACTCACTTTTTGTACTAGCATCGTCAACCAAAAACACTTCCTTTATCAAAAACGTGGGCGACCTATTTAAAACACTGTACGCAGTCCGCAACAACGTGGACCAATGCTCATTATGGAAGGGGACCACCACACTGACTGTTGGCAGCGATTCTATGTACAATCTTTTTTTACATTTAAGATGGCGGATGTCTGGCAGAGATCTGTTCAGTGGTATTAAATCGCTTAGGGCGCCATTGAAGCCGTTGACGGCGTATAAGTCTTTTTCTAGGGGTGTATCTTTTTCGGGTAGGTGGGCTGGTTTGCCGTGTTCGCCTATGCCTGGAAAGTTGTAATAAATAATATAAGTATATACATATATAGCTTCACGCTATATCCCGCATATAACAGGGCAGGCAGAGGGAACCTAGTGTAAAGACACTCCATTCCTTACTTTCCGGCGAATTGGAGCATTGCGTGCTGAGTGGCGGAACACAACGCCGCGCTTTGCCTTGTTACCAAACCCAGGAAATGAAAAATTCCATTTCCTGGAGTGGAAATCGAACCCACAACCTGTCGCGTTTACAGTCGCACGCTTGTGCCTCTGCGCCACGATAGGCGTAATGTAATAATATAAGCGAAACACAATATAATTATGTTAAATATTATAATATACCTGTATCTATTGAATATACTATTTTTTTTTATTTACATTATTTAGAAACAGAGAGCATGTCACTGGCGGCAGTAGAGAAACTCAAAAAAATAGATAATATAATTTTATACCAAACATAAAAATTATGTTATATTTTAAAATAAATATTATATAATAAAATATATATTACATAACAAGGCGAAGCGCGGTGTTGAGTTCCGCCACTCAGCACGCAAAGCCTCAATTCGGCGAAAAGTGGGGAATGGAGTGTCTTAACACTAGGTTCCCTCTGCCTACCCTGCTATATGCGGGATACAGCGTGAAGCTATGTATGTATGTAAAAAATAAACATAACTTCACCGCTTTACACCGCAACGGAGGGTAGTCAGAGTTTGTACCTAGTATCAAGACACCAATCTCCACTGTCCTCGCAAATTCACTATATTGCAAGGCAGACTAAACCGGAGAACGACTTTTGTCGGCTTAATCCTCTACACATGTATGTATGTTTCTTTATTATCGTGACGGATTTTCGTTACATTAAATTTCAAATCACAACAATACCAAACAAGTTTCACTTCAAAATAGTTTAGTAGGATTCGAACCCACACCATGCAATCTGTACAAACAATCAAGTCAATTGACCTATACATTCTTATGGACCTACATCTAGCATGTCTCTAGTGAAATTTTAACAAATTTAAAAATAATTATATTTTATAATAAAAATTTAATATGATATTTCTAGAACATTAGGAGAAATTTAATATAAACTTACCCACTCTCTTCTCTTCATATTCAATTTGTTGATAATTATGCCAGTCTATTTTCTGTAACATACAAACATAGACTAACAAATTTCATTTAAAAAGTCATGAGCTAGTCGGAGGACAAACCTCCTACCACTTAACTACTGGGATACCCGCCTCTTTCGGACGCTACCCAGCGGCGGAAAGGTTTGTATTATTGTAGACCCGTCCCCTCACCGAAAAAAGGCATTCAAATAATTTTAATATAATCATAACCCCGAGTGAGAATTGAACTCATAACCAATAGCATTTGCAGTCAGAAGCTGTCCCAATATACCACAATGACCTCAATGTGTCATAATTTATTTAAATTTATAATATTTTTTTTTTTTTTAATTAAAAAAAAAGATTGACATATTTTCTATAGGTGATGAAATGATTAAAATCATAATATATAAGCTATGTAGATTTACACTGATATTGTACTGATATTGTACTTACCTAATAATACATATTTGATAACTAAATTTATCTTTACGTTGAAACACAATATAATCTGATAAGACAGCTATTTCATGGTAAATCAAATTTATGACTTCAAAACTATCGTAATCTACCGAATTACTTATTTTATTATACATTATATTAATATGTTAAGGATAAATTTTCGATCCTTTTTTAAAAAAACTATGCAGATCGAGGAATATGAAAATTGGCATACATATAGTCTACGTGGAGGAAAAGGGCAGGAAACCAACATTTTTTTATAACAATGTATCAAAAATATATTAATTAAATAAATATTAATCACACAATCATTAAAGTACACAATTTAAAGTACACTTTTGAATAAAATGAGGTATAATGTTAAGAAAATGTATGTTTTATATAGCAATGGGACTACCAGTAATAATAAAACAAATATAGGTATCCAAGTCATAAAAGGCAGATTTATTGCTATTCTCCATGGCAATTTTTCCTAGAATTTCTTAGCAATGGGTGATATAAATAATACATATTGTACATTAGTATTATATTAATAATACAAAAAAGCTGCATCCTGTCCAGCTAGATTGTCAAAGAGAGATTCTCTCTGTGTCGAGACACTCTGTTCACTGTTTTCACTATTTGTCCAAGTGAGAATCCATCTAGAACTGTTTGCATTTACAGTCAGACTCTACCTCACCATGCCACAATGCCTTAATCACCTAATTGACCCCAATTATTACATAGACAAAATATACAGATACTTTTCTAGTTTTTTATCACTAAAACTATAATTTAAAAATATTTTAGATACATACCTTTAAGCTTGTAGGAACAAAATATTTTTTCTCATCATATAAATAATTTTGTAATGATTCTCTCACAGGCTTAGCAACATCATTGAATGTTTTTATTTCTGACACGCTCTTAACTAGGTATATTAATATTATTAATATTGTTACTATTAGAAGATTCCGCACCCTTAACAGCCTCAAGCAATTTCGCCTCATTGTGTTAACTGAAATATTTTTTAAAATAAATATTAACATAAATACAATATTTTTACAACGCCTACGTCTAAAATAAGTTATCTAGGTGTTGTAACATGTTGCACATAAAAATCGGTCACAGAACGTTAACTGAAATAACTTTTAAGATATGTTAAAATATAGCGTATTATAATATTATGTGCTCTTTATTTAGTCTCTAGAGTACCTCTAATAAGAATAGTTCTTCATAAATATCGGCTTCCTAGTAAATAAATATTACAACTAAATACATTTAATTACAATAATTGATATTACTTTTCAATTATAACACCTAAGTACATATTAGCAACTTACTTTCGAGGACAAAAATATATCTTAACAACAGACGGAAAAGGTAAAACAAAAGATAATCCGGTACATTGTGTACATACAAGGAACAATAACTTGTTTTAATAAATATTATTCGTAAACACCGCAAACGAACTGCCTTCACCGTTTCGAATGACCCTTATTGTCAAATGTCAAATTGTCAAGGCAACTAACGTCAGTTGATGGTCACAGATTAAGAAAACAAATTATATTAAAAAACGATGTAAATAAACTATAAATGTGTATTCGTATTTCCTTTATATAATGTAATTATTTTAAAAATCAATCAAATAAACCAAATTATAAATTAAGATATTGTTGGTTATAGATAAATGAGGTTTCCCATTTTTTTAAAAAAAAGGTTATACAGGGAAACGATTAAAACAGCAACTATTGTTTACAATTTAGGATGCACTAAATACATATTGCTTTAATATAGTATATGAAATAATAAAAATGATCACAATAATAATTTTATCTATAAACGAATATATATAACATTAAATGTCATTCGCCATCCTGACAACCACTGACAACTGTTTGCTTGCGATTGGTTACTTCAAACAAAAGTACCAATCATTAAGAACCACAGATAAAAAATTGTAAAAGCCGTCAAATCAACTTAATTCGGCGATTCAGTGATCGAAGAATATTGAAATTGAAAATCACGATAGATTTGTTGCGGCTTGCCACTTTGAGTTCATAAGATTTCTTTCATTGTGAGTTAGTATTTGTTTAACGCATGTATTTTTAATGTTTAAAAACATATAATAGTCATTATTACATAAGAGGTACACCGTTGTTACGAGAGTATTCTATATTATATATAGGACAGCTAATTAAATTTGGTTTCCAAAAAAGCTTTCTCCACATGTAAGAAACTGAAGCCAATGTGGTGCACACATAGGTTTCAATTTTATTGGTTTAATGAGGATATCCGCTATCCGGTGTCCCTTACTCATATTTTGTTTTTGTCCACGGTCTATGATGAATTACTTCATAATTAGAATTAAGGGTATCCATTGGCATCGTAAATAGTTTTTTTGGTGAGTGTTTACGGTGGGCTAAAAATATTGGTATTTTAAAATATAATTGTTTTCAGATGGCTATTTATTTTCGGCGACTGTTTACAAGTGCCTTACTGGTGCTTTTAATTGCATCCGCGGCAGCTGATACTGATGATTCTGATGATGGAGTGACCGTTGAGGTTAGTTAACAATGCTTGACCTATATACCCAAAAAGCCATTTTAAAAACCTACTTATAAATTTAAATTAGTTCAACAATGATCGTACGCTAGTAGTATTTCGTAATTTATTCATAATTTATTCATTAATCACCACTTTAGATAATTACACATATTTTTTGTTAGACTTGTTATTTAATTAAATGAAATTAAAATTTATATACAACAAATTAAAATAGCACGTATTTTGAAGGCGACATTAGTATGATTTTTTCAAATATACCTAGATAGAAATGAGAGGTGTTTTTTAAGAGGGCCTCTTAGACAAATACTTGTTGCAAGTCCGGGGCACTGCTAGTTTCTAGTTCCTCTCTCTGTGAGAGGAACTAGAGGCAGTACCCTCCACACTGAGACTGGAATTCCTTCTCTTTTACATCTTGTTTCTAGAAACTTCTAAAAAATTATAAATTATTTATATATTATTGTATGCCTTAGAAAGATAAGAATGTCCCAATTTAACTATCTATTCGTAAATTTACAATCTGATAAGAAGATGAATTACTTTACAAATTATAACTATAAATGTCTTTATTTTAATATGTTTATTTATTTTTCTAATATTTTGGAAGTCATTTATTTTAATAAGTAATATGAAAGAAAAAAATAATATACAGAAAATTAAGAAAATATCAGTGTCATGGTGTCCATATAACTTGACTCCCACCGGCTTGCCTAACTAAAAAAAAAGGTCACCAGGAAAATGGTTTCTCTACATTTACCGGCTTGCCTAGCTAAAATTTTCGCCCCTCTCCATTGGAAAATATTGATACTAATATAGTAATATTGTATGAATGTAATTCAGAAGCAAAAAAATATATTTTATTTAACATGTATTTATTACTATAAAATATATATAAAGTTCAATATAATTGTTTTTGTGCTGTATATTTGCGCCATTCACACATATAAAATAAGAAACGACGAACTGTTAGAAATGTTAATTTTGGTAGTATAAAAAATATTAGGACTATTTTTATATATATAAATATATATTTTTAGACAGTGGAAGAAGAACAATACCAAAGCCCCTCAGTGGACCCAAAGAAAGTTTATTTTGTTGAACATTTTGATGATGAAGCTGCTTTTAAGAAGAAGTGGATCAAATCTGAGGCTAAGAAACAAGGTGTAGATGAAAATATTGCCAAGTATGATGGCAAATGGGAGGTAAGGTGTTTTTGTGTTACCATATTGATTTTATTTTTATTTAATTCATACATAATTTATATTAGCAGGATAGTCAAAAAGAACCTAGTGTTAAGACCTCAGTGTCAGCCCACCTGAATTAAGGACTTTGTATTACCAAAGAGGGGAAATTAAATAATTTAAATGTGGTCATTCCCCTTAAGTAGGAATTGAACTCACAACTATATTTACAATCAGTCTAGTTTACTGTGGCATAATGGCTTTTTTGAATCTCAAACCTAATGTTGGTCTTTGTAGTACAAAACTGCAATGGAAATTATTTTTAATGCAAATGTAACATTGAGAAGACATTGCACACATAACCCTTTTCCTAATATGCTTCAAAAGTATATTCAGTGGCTTACATAGTGAACTGTGGCTATATTCAGATGTGGGCACAGTAAATATATTTAGTTATGGTTATCATTCCCAGTCCTATGAATAATCATAATTTAATTATTTTCCCCTGTCATGGCGCAGAGACACAAGCTTGCGACTGTAAACTTGACAGGTTGTGAGTTCCCGATTCCCACTCCAGGAAATGTAAAAGCTTAGTACTATTTTCATTTCCTGGGTTTGGTAACAAGGCATAGCATGGCGTTGAGTTCCGCCACTCGGCATGCAATGCCTCAATTTGGTGGTAAGTGGGGAACGGAGTGTGTTAACATTAGGTTCTCAGGTTTCCTCTGCCTACCCTGCTATATGTGGAATACAGCATGAAGCTAAAAAAACATAAAAAAATATTTTTCTCTGCTTTGGTAAGACAAAGCGCGGTCTTAAGTTATGCCATTCAACTAACAATATGTGTAATGGGGCGGAAAATGAAGAACACGTGTTTTGACACTAGGCACTGTTCTCTCTGTATACTCTTCAATGCAGGTATAGGTGTGACACTCCATTCCCCACTTTCCACTGAATTGACGCATTGCGTGCTGAGTGGCGGAACTCAACGCCGCGTTTTGCGTTGTTATCAAACCCAGGAAATGAAAAATTCCATTTCCTCGAGTAGGAATCGAACCCACAACCTGTCGCGTCTACAATCGCATGCTTGTGCCTCTGCGCCACGACAAGCGCTTACAGGAATTGGTGTGAAGCTGTAAAAAATAATATGTATTTTTTTTTTATTTTAGATACAAACTCCATCAAGACGTATCTTGAAGAATGACTTAGGTTTAGTTTTGACAACTGAAGCAAAGCATGCGGCTATCTCAGCTTTGTTAGACCGACCCTTTGAGTTTAAGGACAAACCACTAATTGTGCAATATGAAGTTACTATGCAGGTTAGTAACTGTTTTACCTAGTTTTTTTTTTTTATTTTTACATAGATTTTAAAAATTTTTTTACCCGACTGTCAGAGGAGGGTTATGTTTTTTGTCCGTATCATGTATGTTTGTAATATTCTTTATTACCTCATATCTTCCAAACCCCTGAATCTAATTATACAATTAAGGTGATGTTAGATAGGTGTTGATACTCCAAGTGTTCTTAGATATGTGACGTCACGTTTATTTCAATATGGCGCCCTCTAGAGGCAATTACGTCATGAATAAAAACAAAAAAATCGTTGATGGGTACCGTGTGGGGTACCAAATGAATGGTCATAATTAGCACATTTCAAATATATAACACATAACTAGCTTTTATAGCTTACTTTATTTATATTTGCTTCCTAAATTTGAAGAATTGGTTCAGTTTTGCTTATTGTTCTTAATAATTTATTTATAATGCTGTTTTTAACAATTGTTTCATTTTTAAAGAGTTCTTAGTAAGAAATGTATGCAAGTAATAAATTAATCAAAAATGTGTTGCTTTTGTTGAATGTTGTTTTTTTATGTAATTTTTTTTTATATATATATATTATTATTTTTATGTAGTATTTTATATGGCGACGCAAAAACGCGGAACTGCTGTAACATGCAAAATGTTCACCAGTGCCAATACTTTTGAAATTTTAGAAAAAACATCATATCAGTCTAATTATGAAACCTATAAATACCATTATTTAAACTATCGAACCACATATTACCACCACCATATTAGTTGGTGTAAACAGCGTTTTTTTTTTAACTTCACGCTGTATCCCGCATATAGCAGGGTAGGCAGAGAGAACCTGAGAACCTAGTGTTAAGACACTCCGTTCTCTTACATCAATTCTGTTCCCCACTTTCCGCCAGATTGAGGCATTACGTGTTGAGTGGCGGAACTCAACGCCGCGCTTCGCCTTGTTACCAAACCCAGGAAATGAAGAGACTAACATTTCCTGGAGTGGGAATAGAACCCACAACCTGTCGCGTTTACAGTCGCACGCTTGTGCCTTTGCGTCACGACAGGCGACACAATTTTTTTTCAATTTTACTTTTCGAAATTCCATTGTCGTACAAAAGTTTCTATTGCTCATAGAGATGGAGTAGGACCATCTGACGCAGAAATAAATCTGATTTCTTTTCTGTAATAAAAAAAAATGAGTCAGGTGATGGTTACAGCAGTTCCGCATTTTTTTGTATATATTTAGCTTACTTTTACTTGCACATGCAACACTAGGTTTTAAAGAAATATCTCTTTTAATTAAAAAACATATATAGAGCATTTTAAAAATATAATTTAAAATTTCATACATTGTAAAAATATTATGATGCAATATTCAAGTGCAACTTGAAACATGTTCATTTACAGTACACCTTCGAAGGTAAAGCCGATAAGCCAATTAGTTGTTACTTATGGCTTATGTTGTATGTGTGTATGGCATTTATTATTTTTAACCGATTTGAAAAAAAGGTGGAAGATATTAGGTTATTGAATTTGGATATAGTAATTGCTATTCAATCTCGTTCAATATTATTATAATTTTTTTTTTTAGTCCTCAAGCGTGTGGCTGTAAACGGGACGGGTTGTGTGTTCGATTCCCACTCCAGGACATGTAAAAGTTTAGTATTTTCATTTCCTGGGTTTGGTAATGTGGAATGCATATAGCAGGGTAGGCAGAGGGAACCTAGTGTTAAGACACTCCGTTCCCCACTTTCTGCCGTATTGAGGTATTGCATGCTGAGTGGCGGAACTCAACGCCGCGCTTTGTCTTGTTACCAAACCCAGGAAATGAAAGATTCGATTTCCTGGAAGTGGGAATCGAACCCACAACCTGTCGCGTGTACAGTCACACGCTTGTGCTTCTGTGCCACGATAGGCGTTACTACTGGCGATACTGTTTATTTTATACTAGCTGTATCCCGCAGCTTCGTTTGCAAGGAGCAGAATGCCACGATGGCTTCAACTCATCCGCGTAGAGTATAAAAGTTATAACCCCTCGTTTCGTAGAAATTTCAAGAACCTCTCGTCCAGTAGTTTCGCCTGTACGTAGTCTGTTAGTCACTCAGTAACGTAAGCGATTTATATTATATTAAAATTGTAATAACTTTTAAGATGTTCATTGAAATTAAGTGATGTCAAAGACAATTTTGTTCACAATTAAATATTCTTAATCAACAACACATTTATTTGGATAAAGATTAATATACGTTGATACAACTCTTAACAAATAATGCACTAATTTCGACCAAATTTGATTACCATATAAACGGTTCTAGTGAGTTAATCTTAAAAGATAGATTCGCGGATATTTTTTTAGATCATTTCAAGAGGAATAATTCTTTCATACATATATTTTTGGTATCTTGAACCGTTTTCGCAGCGCACGCAACGGAAGCCCTCAAGGATGAATAATTTTCCCCGTTTTTTCCACATTTTCCATTATTTCTTCGCTCCTAATAGTTGCAGCGTGATGTTATATAGCCTAAAGCCTTCCTCGATAAATGGTCTATTCAACACAAAAAGAATTTTCCAATTCGAACCAGTAGTTCCTGAGATTAACGCGTTCAAACAAACAAACAAACTCTTCAGCTTTATATATTAGTATAGATAACAATAAAGAAAAAAAATATATTGACATAATATTTTTCCGTTTTTTTTAAATTGCCGATATTGCAAATAGGATAAGGAAAAAAAATATAAAAATATTTTTATTGCAAAAAGACAATCGTAGTATATTTTTATATTAAATTTTAAGGTACATAAATATCGCGACCGTTTATTTTAAATTGAATTCAATACTTTTTTATTATTTTTATTACTTCTGTTTTAAAAAGTTTAATTTTCAACCTTGGACTTTTAAAAGGTATATAGGTTATCACTTCGACTGTATTTTTTTTATTACCGCATAACTTTACTGGATGAACCGATTTTGGTGATACTTTTTTTTATGATGGTGCTTCTGATGTGGTCCCGTGTGATTGGCAAAATTTGGTTAAGATCTGCCAGTAGTTTTTGAGTTATTTGTAATTTAACTTCTTAGTTAAAGTTGGTGTTTTCTTTTGTTAAAAGTTTATTTTTGTAAGTTGTATTGAACTTAGTGTATAAATTCAAATGATTTCTACATAGGTTTGGAAATAGTTTTTGTGCTCGATATTTTTATTATATTTTTTAATTGCCTTTACACACTTAAAATACGAAACTAAATATAGATATTTGAACATGGCAGGATTTGAACCCTATAACGCCTGTCGTGGCGCAGAGGCACACACTAAACGCGACAGGTTGTAGATTTGATTCCCACTCCAGGAAATTTTCATTTCCTGGGTTTAGTAACAAGGCAAAGAGTGGCGTTGAGTTCCGTCACGCAATGCCTCAATTCAGCGGAAAGTGGGGAACGGAGTGTCTTAACACTAGGTTCCGTCTGCCTACTCTGCTATATGCGGGATACAGTGTGAAGCTATGAAATTAAGGAAGGATTCGAACCCGCGTCTCCTAGAATTTACCAAGTGTATTGTACATATAAATGATATATATCTAATATAACTAAAACATCATCACAAAGAAATCGTAAACTGACTAAACATCTGGCTTGGCTCCAGGTTTTATGCGTTTTATGTTATTATTAGTTAGTAATAACTATATGTTAGAATTATGCATACATTTTTTAGTTTTTGTTTTTGGACAAAAGGAAAGGAATATTTTACCAAATTAACCGCGAATACAATCGATCACTGAGATCCTAGTAAGAGAAACATTTTTGCTCATATTGTAAAAAATGTGTCCTTAATATGGTTTAAGATTAATTGCATAGAAAATGTGCAATGTCTCGAATTCAGGTGGAAAGCGACGGACGGAGTGTCTTGACACTAGATCCTCTCTGACTACTCTACTATACGGTATAAAGCGTGAAGCTAAAAAAAACTCTATGCCTAATGACGTTTCGTAAAATTCGTGTTAAAATTAACTTCAGTTTTATGGGAAGAAGAATTAACTTCGGTTAAAATATGGCTTAACGCCTGTCGTGGCGCAGAGACACAAGCGTGTGACTGTAAATGCGACAGGTTGTGGGTTCGATTCCCACTCCAGGAAATGGAATTTTTAATTTCCTGGGTTTGGTAACAAGGCAAAGCGTGGCGTTGAGTTCTGCCACTCAGCTGCCAATGCCTCAATTCGGTGGAAAGTGGGGAACGGAGCGTCTTAACACTGGGACTGAGCGTCTAACAGAGGGAACCTATTCCCTCTGCCTACCATGCTTTATGCGGGATACAACGTGAAGCTATGTATAATATGTACGTAAAATATGGGGGATGTTTATTTTAACCGACTTCTAGAAAAGAAAGAGATTAAGAAATTATTAGAGATTCTCAATTCGCATGTATTTTTTATGTGCGTTAGTTGTTTGCATAACTTTTTACTGGAGGAACTAATGATTCTTTTTTTTTTTTTTCATTTAAATTTTGTCAAGATCTGACGTAAGAAGAAGTATGTAGTAGTTTTTGAGTTTTTAGTATATATTTTCTGAAGTCTTTTCCATATTTTTAATGTTAATTATTGTAAACAGGAAGGTCAAAACTGCGGTGGGGCCTATCTAAAACTGCTATCCCGTGGTATGAACACCAAAGCCGATCTCCGCCAGTTCCACGACCAGACACCTTACACTATTATGTTCGGACCGGACAAATGTGGCAATGATAATAAATTGCATTTTATATTTAGACATAAGAATCCAAAGAATGGTACCGTTGAAGAGAAACATAGCAAGAAACCTACGTAAGTTGATTTTTTTGTTAAATACTAGCTGTTACCCGCGGCTTCTCTCGTGGTTAATGGCATTCCATACTACATTCTTATGACTTTATGCCTACAGCATTCCAATGTCTATAAAAATTCAAATTCAAACGCACTATTCACATAGATATATATGAATAGTGCGTTTTTTTTTTTTTTTTTGATAAATGGTATCGTATGTCTTTTTAATATCTCTAAAGATATGTACAAAGTTTCATGATAATTGGTAGAGTAGTTTTGGCGTTAAAGCGTAACAAACAAACATACATTCACATTTATAATGTTAAACAAGTACATTACATACCCTTGGCCCTTATCTTTTTTCCCTTGTTGTTTTTTTTTCTCCTTTTTTTGCTCGTTAGCTTATGTTCACTTTAGTAAGGCTAGATGTTTAATGCTTGAGCGAGATTTTTACTTTTTAAAATAATTATATTAGTATTATAAATGTAACTCAAAGGTATATCTTTTTTTTATCTTCACGCTGTATCCCGCATATAGCAGGGTAGGCAGAGGGAACCTGAGAACCTAGTGTTAAGACACTCCGTTCTCTTACAACAATTCCGTTCCCCACTTTCCGCCGAATTGAGGCACTGCGTGTTGAGTGGTGGAACTCAACGCCGCGCTTTGCCTTGTTACCAAACCTGCTATATGCGGGATACAGCGTGAAGTTAATCATCTCTTTTCCTAAATGATAAATATTTTTGTTATTTACTTTTGATTATTGCGTAGGCGACTTCTTAACTTTATTTTATTACATTTTGCAGCCAACGTCTCGACGACATATACAAAGATAAGGAACCCCATCTATACACGCTTATAGTGCGACCCGACAACACGTTTTCCATACTAGTGGATAACAAGGAAGCCAACGCGGGCTCCCTGTTGGAGGACTTCACACCCGCTGTCAACCCGCCCGAGGAGATCGAGGACCCTGATGATAGGAAACCTGAGGACTGGGATGAGAGGGAGAAGGTGGGTGTCAAAGTTAAAGTCAAAGTCAAATAATTTTATCAAAAATAAGAAGTTACATGCTTAATTTTTTGAACGTCATATAATTTATCACCGGTTCACTAAATTTAATGCCTTAGACCTGAGAAGAACCAGCGTAGTCACTGTTTCATTGAAGGAGTTTCTTTTAGAGAAATCCGCTTTTAACTTAATCTTTGAATCTGTATTTACCAGTGGCGAGGGGTGAAAATTTTAGTTAGGCAAGCCGATAAATTTAGAAAAGCAGGTATATATTTAAGGTAGTCGGTATATATATTTAGGGATGCCCGTATGGGATGTTTGTAATTTCATTATCGAATTTTGGTAATGACCTTTGTTTTTTCAGCTCTCTCACCTTTCTTGACCTTGTCTTTTTGCAAACTTCCTTTTTTTAGCTGTCATACTTGTATCTTAAAAATAAAGACAAGTCGGTGGGAACCGTGTTGGATGAACGCATCGCCACTGGTATTTACCAGAAGCATTTAAGTGTAATAAAGAATATATAATGTTTTTCATAGCACTATATAGTTATAGAAATCATTGTAGCTCAGTGGGACAACAATTGATTGTAAATACAATTGGTTGTATGTTTAATTCGCCTGTGCATTAAAGCGTACGACGCGACAGGTTGTGGGTTCGATTCCCATTCCAGAATTTTTTTCACTTCCTGGGTTTGGTAACAAGGCAAAGCGCAGCGTTGAGTTCCGCCACTCAACACGCAATGCCTCAATTCGGCGGAAAGTGGGGAACGGAATTGTTGAAAGTGAATGGAGTGTCTTAACACTAGGTCCTCTGGTTCCCTCTGCCTACCCTGCTACTTGTGGGATACAGCGTGAAGTTAAAAAAAATATATATTATCAGAGTAAAATTAATTATTACGAGAGTAATTGACAATTTGTTATAGATATTGCAACAAAGAAACTTAGTGGAATGCATTCAATATTATAAATTATTGGTATAATTATAACTAAATATTAGACTGAAATTTTTTTCTTTTAGATCGTAGACCCAACAGCATCCAAACCGGAAGATTGGGATGAAACCGCACCAGCTCAGATCGTGGACCCGAATGCTGTGAAACCTGACGGCTGGCTGGAAGATGAACCTGAGATGATACCTGGTAAGAGATCTTTACAATTATGTTAAAAAAACTCAAGAAGGGTAGTCAAAGAGAACCTAGTGTTAAGACATTGCTAGTTAAGTGGCGGAACTCAACACCGCGCTTTGTCTTAACAGAGCGGAGAAATTATAATTTAAATATATTTATTAATCCCTGAATGGGAATCGAACCCACAACCAATCGCATTTACAGTCGGTAAGTTTAAAATAATATATATATTATAAATATTCTTTTTTCCAAAATAAATGTATAAGAATTCCGATGTTGATAGCTATCTATCCACATAAGGTAAATAAGTGAAGCGGGTTCGAGTCCCGCCATGATTAGATTTTTATGTGTTTTCAAAAATGTTTTCTTATACTGTGTGAATATCACTTTAAAAATATTAAAAAATAAAATATATGCACATATATGGATATAGATACTAACTTGTTACTTAAATTTTTAAATTGTAATTTTTAAAGATTAATTAATTATTATATATAGATTTACTTTCCATTTTAATAAAGCAATAACTTACAATTGGATAACGGTGATGTCTCATTTTAGTATATGTAAAAATTTTTTCAAAAATATTCAAATTTCATTGCAAAAAGGAAATTATTTAACACGCAACGCAAAAAGGATTTGTTATAAGTTTGACATGTATGTGTGTTCTAAGGCCTCGTAGATCTAAAACGGGTGGACCGATTTTGATGCGGTTTTTTCATTCGAAAGCTAGTTTGTAATAGTTTCCTCTAATTATTTTATTTTGCATATAGATCCAGAAGCGAAAAAGCCAGAGGATTGGGATGAGGATATGGACGGGGAGTGGGAAGCGCCTCTCATAGACAATCCCAAGTGCAATTCAGCACCGGGTTGTGGGGTTTGGAAACCACCAACTATACCCAACCCTAATTATAAGGTCAGTTAAAATTCAAATAATTATAAGCTTAACAAAAAAAACGCCTGTCGTGGCGCAGAGGCACAAGTGTGCGACTGTAAACGCGACAGGTTGTGGATTCGATTTCCGCTCTAGGAAATGGAATTTTTCTTTTCCTGGGTTTGGTAACAAGGCAAAGCGCAGCGTTGAGTTCCGCCACTCAATATGTATGTTAGTTAACAAAAGAACCCGACTTCAATGAAAATGCTTCAAAAAGTAAATTTAAAAGACCTTTTTAGATAGTATTATTTTTACTGTGTGACTTTAAAAGTGACAAGTTGTGGGTTCTATTCCCACTCCGGGGAATAAAAATATTAAATATTTACAGTAAATTAATATTTATTGTCATTTCCTCGTTCTAGTAACAAGGCAAGGCAAAACATTGATTTCCGCCACACAGCACGCAAAGCTTTAATTCGGCGGAAAGTGGGCAACGGAAATGTTATGAGAACGGAGTGTCTTAACACTAGGTTAGGTTAGGGAACCTAAGAAAGTTCCCTCTACCTGCCTACCTCGATATGTTCGAGATACAGCGTGCAGTTAAAAAAGTTTTTTATTTAAATATGTTTAATTTAATACATTTATTATATGTTTCTTAACGCCTGTCGTGGTGCAGACGCACAAGCGTCCGACACGACAGGTTTTGGGTTCGATTCCCACTCTAGGAAATGGAATTTTTCATTTCCTGGGTTTCGTAACAAGTCGCGGCGTAGAGTTCCGCCACTCAGCGCGCAATGCCTTAATTCGGTGGAAAGTGGGCAACGGAGTGTGTTAACACTAGGTTCCCTCTGCCCTGCTATATGCGGGATACAGCGTGAAGCTATGTATGTATGTATGTATGTGTCTTTTTGAGTAGATTTTATTACTTACAATATATTTATTTTATATACAGGGTGTATGGCGCGCGCCTCTCATCCCCAACCCCAACTACAAGGGCAAGTGGAGTCCACGTCGCATCCCCAACCCACATTATTTCAAAGATGAACAACCATTCCGGATGACGCCTATTGTGAGTTTATAATTTTTTTTTTTGTTATGTTATATGCTTGTATTTAATTGATAAGGAAAAATGTGGCATTGTTTCTCCGTTAAAGACATTGTTACATGACATATTTTCTATAGATGTATAATTTCTAATACAGTCCAAAATATTTTAATTGTCATTTTTTTATTACGCCTGTCGTGGCGCAGAGGCACAAGCGTGCGACTGTAAACACGACAGGTTGTTGGTTCGATTCCCACTCCAGGAAATGTCAAATTTAGTATTTTCATTTCTTGGGTTTGGTAACAATGCAAAGTGCGGCGTTGAGTTCCGCCACTCAACACGCAATGCCTCAATTCGGCGGAAAGTGGGGAACGGAATGGTGGAAAGAGAACAGAGTGTCTTAACACTAGGTTCTGAGGTTCCCTCTGCCTACCCTGCTATATGCGGGATACAGCGTGAAGTTAAAAAAATAAATAAATAAATTATTTTAAAAATTTTCAATGTATATTCGTTACAGCACGCCATAGGTTTCGAGTTATGGTCGATGTCACCACAGTTACTGTTCGACAATGTGCTGGTGACCGACGACCTCGATATCGCAGATATGTACGCCAAACAAACGTACGCCAGGAAACGAGCTAAGCTCACTTCTGATTCTGTGAGTATTATATATATATAGTGTACACCTCCAAACACATCCACTTTTACAATTTAAGTAAATATGTATGTGTGTTTGTGTGCGTGTGTGTGTGATTATGTGCGCGTGCGCGTGCGTGTGTATAAGAGAAGTTAGTATTCAGAAATGAGAAAGAGAATGTCAATTAAGTGTCCTCTTTTATATATATATATATGTATAAAAAAGAATTTAATTCAATACTAAAAGAAAAAAAGACAACAACAACCATCATATATATGACCACGTGTCATCGTATATGTGTGCTATATATAGCACACGTGGTGGGGCAGAACGCTGCAAGCCACGCGCCACCGGCCGGGCTGGTGGGCGCTGTACGCGCTCTACGCCGCCGTGCCCGTCGCGCTCTACCTCGCGTACCTCGTGCGGCGTGCGCGGGAGGTGAACCCGCACCTATCTACCTGTAGGCTAGAGAGTGGTAGGACTAGTCAATGGTGTGGTGGTTAGGTTTATGATAGAAATGAGAAATAATTATAAACTTAGTAAAAAAAAGTTTAAAGATGACTCTTTTTTTTCACTTCACGCTTTATCCCGCATATAGAATTGTAGGGTGTTAAAACACTCCACTGTCTTTCAACAATTCCGTTCCCCACTTTCCGCTGAATTGAGGCATTGCGAGTTGAGTGGCGGAACTCAACGCCGCGCTTTGCCTTGTTACCAAACTCAAGAAATGAAAATACTAAATTTTACATTTCCTAGAGTGGGGATCGAACCCACAATCTGTCGCATTTACAGTCGCACACTTGTGCCTCTGCGCCACGACAGGCATGATAGAGATGACTCAAAGAATAAGTTAATAATATTCTCTACATTCAATGTGTACATAGAAGCTTCAGAAAAGTAGACGAGAGAATGAAGTGAATATAATCAAACAGACCTAATGAATAAATGATAAATAAAACTTCGCATCTCTTTCTTACTAACTCAATAAAAAAGAGATCGATATATGTATTTTTCTGTCTCGTTCTAACCTAAACTTTCTTGTAATTGTCTCTCTTACCTGTTTTTTCCGTTGCATCCGGTTTGAAATCCCAATGATTCTAAAGAAGTTTTACCGATCAATTCTTCTTCGTGTATTCTCCATACAACGTAACATTGGCGAAGTGATTTGTGCTCAACAGGCACGGTCGAAGCTCCATTATTAAAAAAAAAGTTTCACTTGAAAAATTTGAACGCAACAGAACTTTTTTTTTTATATAAAAAGATATTACCTCTACTATCTTATAAAAATTATGAAAAGATTATATTATAACAGTTAATAGATAATCATTGCATAAATCATAATTATTTTACTCACAAAAAGAAAGAAGTAATATATATTGCCATTTTATTCTTTCTTATCTGACAAGACAGGGATAGCATATATTATAGCGATAGATTAACACATTCGCGACCACTGACGTGAATTCACGTCATTTCAAATTATTTTATTATATTTTCAATATTTATATTTCAAAATAAAATTTTATACTTTTTATCCTCCCCTTGATGATACAAGTATGCGGCAACCAGCTTTAGAATTTTATTGTAATTGCAGTACTCAGAATTAGAAACGTAAATAAATAGCCGGCAGTGGCGAGGGGTGAAAATTTTAGTTAGGCAAACCGGAATATATGTAAATTTCGGGAAGCCGGTATTATATTTAGGGAAGCCGGTATATATATTTAGAAAAGCCGGTATACATATTTAGGGAAGCCGATTTATATTTAGGGTAGTTTTTTTAGGGTAATTTTTAGGTAAGGCGATATATTTAGGGAAAGTAGTATAGGATGTCAAGGTATTTACTGGCGAGCTTTTTTTTAGGTCTCATATTTGTACTTTAAAAAGTTAGGCAAGCCGGTGAAAATCGAGTTACATGGACGCCTCGCCACTGATAGCCGGGCTCGAATATGTTAACAGAAACTTGTATACAATAACCACCAAACCACCAAATTTATCATATTTTACAGTACTTCGCTAGAATTTTGTGTATTTTAGTGTGATTGAATGGTATTTGCTATATGACTGTGATTTTAAATGGTTTTAAAGTTAGACTAGCTTTTTAATTTTCATGAGTGATTTTTGGAGATGTGTATATATTTGTAGACTTATAGTCTTTTATAAATGAGAGCGATTCAAAAGATTCATGGTGTGGGAGGACTGGTAATTATTATAAGAAATGCTTGAACTCTTGAAGGACGCTAGGTTATTTTTTTTTTAATAGAAAATCTATGTAATTTATTTTTAATGTGTCAATATTAATAATAAATAAATAGACTTAACATATATATATTTTAAAATTATGAGTATTTATAACATTTTTATTTAATTATACATGCATCATTTTATGTTTGAAGAAAAAAGATATTCAACCTTTTTTTATAAATTTCCAAATTAAAAATTATGTTAGATTTTATGTTATATATATCATCATCAGTCATGTATGTATGTATATATATTTATTTTAACATTCACTGCATTTCTTATTTAGTATTTACACCCGCTAGTCTAGTAGAAACAGTCAGTAGTAAGCTAATTTCAGGAATCAGCCGTGGACAGATTGCTGAAGTACGCGGGTTCGAATCCGTGGGTGTACGCGGTGGTTATAGTCGTCGTGTTCGTAGTGGTCGGTCTCATCGCCTATATGTGTTGCGGAAAATCTGTAAGTATTGGAATTATGAGGTAAAGAATAGAAAAATAATGTTTTTTTTTTATTATACAGAGAGAGGAGAAATAAGTGAATATGTGTATTTTTATATACTAAACTTGTCTAACTAGATTGGATAAATGCAAACTTTTTTCGCTTTATCTCGTTTGGTAAGGTAGTTAGTCTGATCCTAGTGTTAAGACACTCCATTCTTCGTTTTTTCGCATTCAATCATAATATTGCATGTTAAGTGGTATAACTCATTATAAAAATGTATTTTTTTTAACCATTTTGTCTAACCAGACCGGATAAATGAAAGCAATTCAAATAATTCATATGTTGTCTAGTGGACATGTTTTTGTATTGTTAATTTCTTATAAAATTTAAACAATATAAATTAAAGAAGATTTTTAATTTTTTTTATGTTTGGATTTGGCTAGTGATTTACTAATTTTTTAAATATATAAATAAATAAATACATTTCTTAGATACCTATCCTCCTATATATCCTATACCTATAATATTAATAAATATTATATTTTTCTACACATAACAAATCTAAAATAAAATTTAAATTTTTATACTAGTATATATAACTAAAACATATTCTTAACTTAATCTCTAATAGCAGGAACCGGAAGCGGATCCAAAGAAAACTGATGCAGTACTAGAAGATGATCCTCACCAGTCAGAGGGAGAAGAGGAAGATAAGGAAGTAGAGAAAGAGAAGGGAGAGAAAGAAAAAGAAGTAGAGAATAAGCCCAGTAAGGCTGATTTGGAGGGGCCGGTGAAGGAGACTGAGGTTAGTTAGATTTTTGTCATGAGAAAAAATGGTTTTGTTTTTCTTTATACGAGGTGTGTTCAAAAAGTAAGGTGACTTTGTATTTTTAAGAAAAAATATTTATTTATTTATCAATATTTATGTTGTCCCCTTCAAAGTAATCCCCCTCAGATACAATACACTTATGCCAACGGTTTTTCCAATCGTCAAAGCACTTCTCATAAGCACTTTTCGGTATAGCCTTGAGCTCTTCCAGCGATGCAGTCTTTATCTCTTCAATCGTTGCAAATCTCCGTCCTTTCATAGGTCTCTTTAGTTTTGGGAACAAGAAAAAGTCACATGGGGCCAAATCCGGTGAATATGGTGGCTGAGGCATGATTGTGGTGTTGTTTTTGGCCAAAAAATCTCTCACCAGCAAAGATGAATGATGAGCAATTTCGGAACAAACTTCGCTGACACACGTCTCATGCCCAAAACGTTAGAAAAAATTTCATGGCACGAGCCAAGCGATATACCAACATCCTCAGCAACTTCTCTGATAGTGATTCGACGATTTTCCAGAACAATTTTCTTCACTGCTTGAACGTTTTCATCAGTTGTTGACGTGCTTGGGCGTCCAGAGCGAGGCTCGTCATTGGCATCTTCCCGGCCATCTTGGAAGAGTTTGTACCACTTGTAAACATTTTTTTTACTCAGAACAGTTTCACCGTATGCCACTGTCAACATTTTAAGTGTTTCGGAGCACTTTATTTTATTTTTTACACAAAATGTGATGCAAATCCATATTTTTCGATAGCAAGAAATCGCCGAGCACGCAAAACACTTATAACCTTTACGCCTCTCCCAACCAAACAAAAAATGCTATACACTTGAAACTTGGTACAGATGTTCGGGAAGAGTGTACCAACATAACAAAATAAAAAAATCGATAATCGAAAGTACGTTGCCCGCCAAATTTCACAGTCACCTTACTTTTTGAACACACCTCGTATATATGAATAAAACATATTCTTAACTTAACCTCTAATAGCAGGAACCGGAAGCGGATCCAAAGAAAACTGATGCAGTACTAGAAGATGATCCTCACCAGTCAGAGGGAGAAGAGGAAGATAAGGAAGTAGAGAAAGAGAAGGGAGAGAAGGAAAAGGAAGTAGAGAATAAGCCCAGTAAGGCTGATTTGGAGGGGCCGGTGAAGGAGACTGAGGTTAGTTAGATTTTTGTCATGAGAAAAAATGGTTTTGTTTTTCTTTTTACAAAAAACATTATATGAATTCTAACATATTGATAATGAATTTCAAAATGGTATATAATTCATTATTATTTAAATAAATTTGTTAAACATATTTGTACAAAAGACATACAGATTTCTAATATTATGCCCTAAGTAAAAGTCGAACCCATTGTCCTTCATTTAATATGACTACAAATTAATCATAAATATATATTTTAGAAAGCTCCACAAGACACCGAAGGCGCCGGCGACGGCCAAAGGAAACGGAAACCTCGCAAGGAGTGAGCGAGACGTGAGATACAGTCACATAGAGTTAGAGCGAGACAGCACGAGAGATCTCTTTCCCTCTCACACCCCCAAGTTAGTCTGTTATTAGTTGTCTCTTTCATACATTTGTGTATATTCGATTATTTTTGATGAAAATATCGATGTTTATTAAATAGAATTCTGTAATCGAGTGATTTATAAAATAATGAAGTATGTACTTATAAATTGTATTCGATTATTGTCAAATTTTTGTTGGTTAAAATCGATTTTTTTGCACCTTTCCATTCCGCCAAAGAATCGATTCACTCATTCGGAACAAAAAATGGTTTTGTTTTTTTTTATTATTATTGTGATTATTAATAAGAAGTGGTTATTATTTATTTTTAACGTGGAGGTTGTAAGTTTCGCTGTTTCCAATGTATGTAATTTGTATGAGTGGTAATACTATATATAATATGTAGCTTAGAATAAGTTGACAATATATACATCTATCTCTCTCATTTGCTTGGAAACGAAAGAGAGGTAACATCTTAAACACACATTCTGTCCTTTTTTTAATGGTAAATTTAAATGTCTATAATAATATATCTATCTCACTATTTTGTTTGAAATAAAAAGAGAGAGAAGATATTGATATTTTGCCTCTCATTTTTTGTTATGAATAATTTAATTTGATATATCTATCTCTTTCTTGCATATGGAATAAAAAGAGAGGTGCGATTTTTTTTTCTTTTTTAATTGTCATCTTATTCAAAGTATTAATATATACATACGAAATTGTATAACGTAGGTTATTTGGTGTGTTCAATGATTGTTTAATATATAGAAATATGTACTATTTGTTTTATTTAAAGCGACGAAATATTTTTTTTTTATATTTAAAGAAATATTATTCATACAGCTTCATTGTTTTTTATGAAATAAACTGACTTAGTATTATTACAATATAAAATTTTATTTTATTTAGAATTTAATATATTATTATATTATTCCCATAATATGTTCGTTTTCGTTTTTTTTTTTTTTATGAAATTAAATAAATTTTGTGTTGAACATCCGAAATGTCGATACATCCAAAATGTTTAATAGTTAGATACCATTTATATAAACAATTTTAGTTGGTAAATTAAAAAAAAAACATTTTCTATGTTTTTGTAATAGTCACTTTGAAGATGGCGCTGGTTTCTGACGTTAGCTGTCAGTTGGGTTTTTTTGAATTGCATTTGTGTAAGCATTTATTTATTTTTTTAATTTTGTGGGGTTTTCATATTGATATGTCACTCTATTTTGATTTAATTTTGTTCAAAATGTATTTATTTGAGTCATTTAAATTAATATTTAAAATAATTTACTATAGTATATGAAACCTCTTTATTATTAAATGTCAGTTTTAGGTATTGATTGATTTTTTTTTTACTACAGCTAACGTCATATGTCAGTATTTAAGTTTGTGATGGGTACAAGTAAAGGACTGTAATTTACATGGTAATAAAATAAAGATTTATAAAATTTTGTTTTATTTACTTCCTTAACAAAACTGTTGTTTGAAATTATTATGTTAGACTGGTATACTGATTGAAAATCAATTTTTGATACTCAAATATTTTTACTTACTTCACGCTTTATCCCTAGCAGGGTAGTCCGACAGCCTCAGCCTCCTTCACCGACCCCTCCAAGTCAGCCTTACTGGGCTTGCTCTCTATTTCCTTTCCTTCTCTTCCTTCTCTTTATCTTCCTCTTCTCCCTCTGACTGGTGAGGATCATCTTCTATTACTGCATCAGTTTTCTTTGGATCCGCTTCCGGTTCCTGCTATTAGAGGTTAAGTTAATATGTTACAGTTATATGTATATACTTGAATAGTAATTTTATTTTAAATTGGTTATTTAAAAAAAATATATTTGTTATTAATATTATAGGTACAGGATATATAGGAGGATAGGTATCTAAGAAATGTATTAAAATATTTAAAAAATGAGTAAATCACTAGCCAAATCCAAACATAAAAAAATTAAAAATCTTCTTTAATTTGGTCAAATATTTTTAATTCAAGAAAAAAAGAATAATCTAAGTTGGTTCACTTAGTAAAAATTATGCATACCACCCAAAAAAAATAGTTCAACTGATTATTTGAAGTTGGTCAACAAGTGAATATTATATGGCGGAGCAGAAACATGCATCCCTTCTTGGTTCGAATACAAGTCTTGAAAAAATTATAATCAAAATAAAAGTTGGAGAAAAAACGCGACAGGTTGTGGGTTCGATTCCCACTTAAAGAAATGAAAATTTTAAAATAATATTTAGTATTTTCATATCCTGGGTTTGGTAACAAGTTGAGTTCCGCCACTCAGCACGCAATGTCTCAATCCGGCGAAAAGTGGGGAACGGAATTGTTGAAAGAGAACGGAGTGTCTTAACACTAGTTTCTCAGGTACCCTATACCTACCCTGCTATATGCGGGATACAGCGTGAAGTTAAAAAAAAACATGCCGCAAGTGCGAGGACTGCCTGTATACCGAATTTAATAACAGAATAACTTACCAATAGGTAGTCTCAGAAATTATTCAGAGAATAAGAAAATATTAATTTTGTACTATGGATAGTAGTATTGCAGGAAATATGTGGAGGTAAAAAAAGATAATTATTCATGCATATAAAGGAAACAAAAAAACATATCATTTCTAACAATTTCTAACCCCAAATTAACTCTCATGAATGTATACAATTTGAGGCAAACTTGGCGCGGTAGACGTGACGAGAGAGACGCGTCTGTCTATAAACCCGAACGAGTTCGACCCCCTTTCATGGCATTGTTTAAATTTGAATCATTTTTATTTTCACTTTTTTGAAGAAGACGTTGAACCCCGCCACTTAAAACTCACACGTCTTAAATATGGACCGAAAGTGGAGAACGGAGTGTCTTCGCACTAGGTTCTCTTTGACTACCCTGCTATGCGGGGGAAAGTGTGAAGCTGTCAACTTTCCACTTATATTAAAAACATTGCATGTGCGTTAGCGGTAGCGGAAATAAATACAGTTACTACGTGTAACGCCATTCGTGTTACAACTCCTAATATTCAAATTACTTTTTTAATTGATTTAACTTTTTGTCTCTACAATGACATAGAACATATCTTATTAATCATTCAACAAGCATTCAATGCGAGAAAATTATTAGAAAAATATTTTAGATACCACCAAATCGATCTCAACTAACCCAAGATTCAAAGACTCACATGAATGAAATTCTTTTTTGTAGTTTCAAAACTTTACGCTGAGAGAGTTTATAGTTAAGTCACTCTGTTATCCTGTATCACTTCCTGCCCGAATTTAAGACATTGCGTACTGAATGACGGAACTTTTGAGGTTTTGACCGCCTTTTGTCTTACCAGAACGAGAAAATGAAAATCTATATATAATTACGTGAAGCAAAAACTTTGGATCCCTTTTTACGAAAATTGCGCTGATGGAGGAGACTGAAACTTGGCACACTTATAGTTTATATAGAGAAGGAATGCAGAATACTAATATTTTTTTTTAAATAATACATAAAAAAGTATATTAAAATAATAAAATAAATGCTACACACACTACCATGATTTGTCATTCATGTTTATACAAAGTGACATATACGTCACTGCGTAATGCGTTATTAACGCATTTACGGGAACACTAGCAAGTATAATCATGCCTACAAGTGGAAGTCGAACCAACAACCAATCGATCATCAATCAATCTTCAGTCAGACACCCACTGCGCCACAATGGTGTCTTCGACGAGCAGTTTTCGTTACGGCATGTTATGTGATGTAGAAATTCAAAATTGCAAAAGTCCATTTTATTTAAATGGACTTTTGTAAGCACCTTTTTAAAAATTCTTAAAAAAAAACAAAGTAAAAATCAGCTCGGAAGGCGGTTCTGCTGAGAAAATATAATAAGAAACTCAACAGTTACTATTTTGTTTACATTATAAAATTTTCAATTTTGCTATTTAATAAGAAAATAAAACAAAAATTAATACGAATTTAACAAAAAAATCGTCACATTTTAACTAAATTAAAATGGGACCACATTAAAAGCACTAGCTATCATATAGAAAAAATCATCAAAATTGGTTCACCCAATAAAAAGTTATGCGGTAACACACATAAATAATACAGTCGAATTGATAACCTTTTTGAAAATGGGTTAAAAATATTATTATATTTAATTTTTTTTAACTTCACGCTGTATCCCGCATATAGCAGGGTAGGCAGAGGGAACCTGAAAACCTAGACACTTAAGACACTCCGTTCTCTTACAACAATTCCGTTCCCCATTTTCCGCCAAATTGAGGCATTGCGTGTTGAGTGGCGGAACTCCGCCGCGCTTTGCCTTGTTACCATTTTTTTTTTGTTGAAATGAAAATACTAAATTTTACATTTCCTGGAGTGGGAATCGAACCCACAACCTGTCGCGTTTGCAGTCGCACGCTTGTGCCTCTGCGCCACGACAGGCGTCTATTAAAATTTAATTTAGAATAATCTTCAATATTACTAATTAAGTACACAATGTACAAGTAAATAAACAGGCGTGGCGTTCTAATGAAACCGTAAATATTGCCACTATCGCACATTTTACCGACAAAAATGATAAGTTATTTAATGCGAATGATTTTTTAAATTGAAAATGCAATTAACACAATTTTTTTATCTTTAATTATTTTCTGTAGTAATTAAAATATGTAAATTAGTCATGTATATATGTTTATTAGTACAAATTAAAATTTATATTTGATCGTTTCCATAAGTTAAAAAAGATACCAATGCAAACGCAATATGTATGGGTTCTATGCCTTCTTGAGGGTTTTTTTTTAATCTGAATATAAAAACACCACTGTTGCTGGGAGTTATTTCTAGTTACATCTATGTAGTTTTTATCACGCAATTAAGAAAAGTAAAAAGAAGATTATAAACGTGAAAGTTTGTGATGATGGATGAATGTTTGTTACTCTTTTGCAAAAACTACCAAACAAATCTAGATATACACCATTTTATATAAACTTTTTTTTTTGTAAAATCAGTACACAGAGAAAGAAACTTATAAAAGATATCTATTATTATTGAACATACATTATGATATAATACAGTAAAAATATTAGTTTCAACTTAGTCATCATTCAGTAAAATATTATTATTTAAAAGAATACTTAATATACCCATTTATTTAGATTACCATTGAATTTAAAAACATTAACTACCCTTATTAATAATGAATTTAGTATCTTTAAAAAAACAAAAAAAAAATAAAAAGGGAGAATCCCTTCACGTAACTGGCAACACACCGTTATCAAGATCTCAAAGCTTACCTCTGACATTGACATAAATGCCGCTCGCGCTCGTCCGTCCGTACGTTATTGTCATACTCGGAACTATTATGTTGCTATTACTAATATTCATTTTGTTTTCTGTAACCAAATGTGAAAAACCAAATATTATATTAATTATTGCTGATGATTTGGTAAGTACTGTATTATTTATTAATTTAATATTTTTATTCATTTTTTTAACTTCACGCTGTATATATAGCGGGGTAGGTAGAGGGAACCAGAGAATCTAGTGTTGAGCCACTCCATTCTCTTTCAATATTTCCTTTCCCCACATTCCGCTAAATTGAGGCATGTTTTGAGTAGCGGAACTCAACGCCGCGCTTTGCCTTGCTACCAAACCCAAGAAATGAAAATACTAAATTTTACATTTCCTGGAGTGGGAATCGAACCCACAACCTGTAGCGTTTACAGTCGCACGCTTGAACCTCTACACCACGAAAGGCATAAAAATACGAGTATAATTAGGATTTTAGTAAAAAAAAACAAAATGCACTAAAAAGTAAAATTATTACGAATAACTCAAAAACTATCCGTCAGATCTTAACTAAATTTAAATAGGACCGCATCAGGAGCTTTAGTTATCATATAATACATATCATATTAAAATTGGTTCAGTACCATATCGCACTTTTAGAATTATAGTGACCTATTTTCAAAAATCATATTTTGGAAGACGTCAAATAAAGATTTGTACATTTTTTTGAATAGAAAAATTTTGTTTTAAATTATATTTTAATTTGTATTCTTGTTTTAATCAAAGTCGATAAAGATCGCTGCCTTAAATCGTTTCGTACCAAAAAATTAAAATCATGATTTTTTTTGACTAGGTCTCTAAAAAGCCTGTTGTAGCGCAAAGGCACAACCGTGCGACTATAAACGTGAAAGGTTGTGGGTTCGATTCCCACTCCAAGAAATGGAATTTTTCATTTCCTGGGTTTGATTGATAACAAGATAGCAAGGCAAAGCGCGGCGTTGAGTTCCGCCACTCAGCACGCAATGCCTCAATTCGGCGGAAAGTGTTGGAACGGAGTGTTTTAACACTAGGTTCCGTCTGCCTACCCTTAAGCTTTATATGTATGTATGTCTCTATGATTTTATAGGTGCGATACGCGGTAACGAATCAAGAATTTTCTCTTTTCAAAGTCGGTAATAAGTAAAAGTGTTCTACTCCTTTTCATAACTATAAAAATACATATCTTAAAAAAAACGCAAGGATTTTGGATAAAGACAAATTTTAAAATGTTAACTTATTTTAAACTTACTTATAAATAACATATAACTATATATATAACTATAAATGTTTTACATATATGTAAATACGTGAAGGAAATACTTCGGAACCCTTTTTACGAAATTTACGCGGATTTTTTTTTTTTCGAATGGATACACATGCTGTTGACCCTAGCGGTCTTTACAGCGACACCGGGGGGGGGTGAGGGAAGAGGGTGCTCAGTCCCTGCGAAATGCAAGCACTAACTGGCTGCATGAGAGGATGCCGACAGGCGCAAGGGCGCCCCCTGCGGGGCTAGGACCTCGGCTTGCGCGAGTCGTGCGGGCGGGGGAGGGGATCCCTATTCTAAGCAAACCGATCGCGACATGAAGACGCGACCGGTGGTAATTAGACTATACGCGGACGGAGGAGCATGAACTTAAATACTTATAGTTTATATAGCGAAGGAGTGCACAATAATTATATTTTCTAAAAGTATTTTTAGAAAATATTGCATAAAAATATATATAATTTAGTAAGGCCATCGTTGCACAGTGAGTGGTGCCTGACTGTAAACGCTACCATTGTGTAATCGATTTTCACCCGAAAGATGATTATATTTAAATTATTTCATTTACCTGCTACAGTAAGCGTTGAGATCCACCACCTATCAAGCAAAATCTTAAAAATAGAGAACGGAGTATTATGACACTAAGTTCTCTGCCTAGACTTTATAAAAGAAAACAAATAATAATTCTAAATGAACGAAAACCTTAACGCAATCGAAAACCTTAGGTAAATGTATGTAAAACAGTACTTCGAAATCCGGATTTCAAGAACGGTAACGGTATTCGACATGCCCTATAAAATCGATGCCACGTTTTTGGTGAGACACTCAAATATTCTTGACTTATTATTTTCTAACTTCAAATATACTATGTATCGTTCGAAATAAAGTGCTTATAATATCTATATATAAATACGTGAAGCAAAAACATTGGACCCCTTTTAACGAAAACTACGCGGACGGAGGAGCATGAAATTTGACACACTTATAGTTTATATAGAGAAGGAGTGCAGAATGCTAAAATTTTTTTTATAATAATGCATAAAAAGTATGTTAAATTAATAAAATAAATGTTACACATACTACCATGGTTTGACAACCATGTTTTTACGAAGTAACATATACATTGCTAAAGCCAACGCGTTGTTAACGCGTCAACGGGGACTGTTAAAACGGGCACGACCTTCACCAATGAATAAAACGACAAAAAGGAAAGAAATTGTGTTAAGTCACTCTGCTACTTGCTCTTTACTTTTCACCGATCATAAAGACATTGCGTTTTGACTATATAAATGTTACTTATCCCTTTTCCCGTTAGAGGTCAAGAGGTAGGACAAGAGAAACACATTCCTAATTACCTTAACCCACAGAAATTATCGCAGGAGAATCATGGTAATCCTCCTGCAAGACAGCGGGTATCCTGGGAGAAACCCCAGGACCCCCAGAAAGTGATGAGCGGCCTGCAATAAAAAGACATACCATCATAACGAATTAATTTAATGTTAATAAAGTAGAACATTTACACAATTTTTTTTTTTAATTTTTTGTATTTTTTATATACGAGTATACTAGTATCCTACCGTTAACGCGTTAATAACACATTGTCTTTATCAATGTATATGGCACTTTATATAAACATGAAAGTCAAACCACGGTAGTGTGTATAACATTTATTTTATTAATTTAATGTACTTTTTATGCATTAATTTAAAAAGATATTATCATTCTGCACTCTCGTTATATAAACTATAAGTGTGCCAAGTTTCATGCTCCTCCGTCCGCGTCATTTTCGTAAAAATGGGTCCAAGGTTTTTGCTTCACGTACTTATATATAGATTATGGCCATAGCTTTAACTACTCTATGATGTATGGCCAATACGCCATTGATTCGAACCTATGTTTTAAGTCATATAGCACCTAGACGAGTCACGAGATATGGTAATAAATTTTATTACATACGTGTGCATATAAACTTACATAATTGCACCTAAATTGTAATATCACGAACATTGTTATCAGAAATGGGTACTTTACCTCAAAATTATGCGGTGAAATAGTTAGTATTTAGTGCAGAAAGATTATGAGTTTAAAATTTCGACTTTTAGTGTATTTTTATCGTAAATATAATAATATTTTATTTACAGTAGAACCTCCATTATCCGGGGTAATGATCTGTATGGAGGTTCATAGATAAAAACAATTGGCCCCTTAAACCCCCGGTTAATCGAACCCCGGATAATCGAAACTCTACTGTATATACATTTGTTTTACGATTTTCCGTATATAGCATGGTAGGGAGAAAAAACGTAGTGTTACATCACTCTGACCGATTTCCGCCCTAATCAAGATATAAGAAGAGTTTAAACTTAAAAAAACTATCACTTTAAATAAGTAGTCAATGTTATAAAAATTGCGTATTGATTGGCGGAGCTTAACGCAGCAATTTGTCAAAATACAAAATATTATATTTATTATTAAATATGATAATATTTTCACTTCCTGGAGTGTTAAAGAAAAATTTGAAAAAAGTCATAAAACAAATAAAAGTGAAATAATTTTGTTCAATTCATAAGTTACATGCCTTTTTTTTAACGTCTAATAATTTACCATCGGTTTACTGAAGTTAATGCCACAAACCTAAGAATAAAGGGCACAAGAAATTCAGGGGAACCCTTTTTCTTTTTTTCTTCAAGTCTTTATTTACAAAAAAAATATGGTATTTGAATCCACAATCCTCCGCCATGAAAGCCTCATTATTAATATTTTGTAAAGTAGTATACAAGATAAACACTGATAACAGTCAAGCATTTCGTTAATATTTTCCTATTATCTATATACAAATACGTAAACAAAAACTTTGTACTCCTTTTTACGAAAATTACGCGGACGGAGCATAAAATTTAGCACACTTATAGTTTATAAAGGGAAAGAGTGCAGAATGCTAATATTTTAGACACTAGTTACATTTAATTTTTTTTTTTAACTTCACGCTGTACCCCGCGTATAGCAGGGTAGGAAGAGGGAAGCAGAGAACCTAGTGTTAAGACACTCCATTCTCTTTCAACAATTCTGCTCCCCACTTTCCGCCGAATTGAGGCAATGTGTGTTGAGTGGCGGAACTCAACGCCGCGCTTTGCCTTGTTACCAAACCAAAGAAATGAAAATACTAAATTCTACATTTCCTGGAGTGGGGATCGAACCCACAACTTGTCGCGCTTACAGTCGCACGCTTGTGCCTCTGCGCCACGACAGGATTTACACGACGTGGATATTCACGACAGACATTTAATTTGAAATTATTATTTGTGTCAACATCCAAATTTGAGTGCATGTTGTTACATATTTAAAGTTTTACGATAATGCCTAACTAGTACCGAGTATATTAACTAAGCTAGATAAGGCTAATTAAGAATATTGTACGTGCAGCGATAAAAACAAATAAAAGTAATAATAATTTTAGTAATGGCTCCTAATTTTTGTCAAAAGTTTATACATAATGTACGTTCTTATAGTATAGTAAAAGTTACATACTTATTTTGTTAGGAGATCAGAAAAATATTTATTTTTCTTTTTTTATAAAAAAGATATTATTATCTGTCTTTGAATCAATATAAAAAGTATTGCAGTGTAATTTTGACCCACTTGTCAGATTTGCTTGAAAATTTGTTCACGCGTCCGAATCTAATGACAATACAACATTTTTATAACACAAAAACCTGATATTCTCGTTAAAGCGACCAGGATAATGGAAAAAATAATTTTAACCATGTTCCATGTATATCCTTATATAAACAAATCTGTTATTTAATTAAATGAGAATATAATTACTAATAATAATTAGAATTATTATTATTAATTAGATAGGTACATACTTGTGAAACTGTGTGACAATGTTGTAAGTTATAAAATAATTTTTAAACACTAAATTACTTAATTGCTTTAAAGAATAAATAATATAGAAGCAATTTTTATAATTTCCAATAATCTCCTTAATTATCTTATAATACTTACGTAAAATTGTTCTTTAGAAATTATATTGTCGATTTCGCGCCATTATGACAATGCCACTACAGAAACGTTTTTCCCTTGTTTTTTTTATTTTTTGCCCAATGTTTAGTTATATTATGCCAAAACATTTTTTTAATAATCATACCTTATTTTTCAATATTATAATTATAATTTTTAACAAGACAAGAAGAATTATTTAAACATAAAAAATAAGAAAATTAACTTAACGTATAATATATACGTAAAATATGTACCATTTTAGCAACGTGTATGTCACTATAGAAAAAAACATGTGTTAAAACATGGTAGTGAGCTAATATTTATTTTATTTTTTATTTTATTTTAACTTCACGCTGTATTCCGCATATAGCGGGATGGGCAGAGGGAACCATAGAACCTAGTGTTAAGACACTCCATTCTCTTTCAACATTTCCGTTCCCCACTTTCCGCCAAATTGGGGCATTGCGTGTTGAGTGCCGGAACTCAACGCGCGCTTGCCTTTCGCGCTTTGCCTTGTTACCAAACCCAAGAAATGAAAATACTAAATTTTACATTTCCTGGAGTGGGAATCGAACCCACAACTTGTCGCGTTTACAGTCCCACGCTTGTGCCTCTGCGTCACGACAGGCGACAACTTTATTAATACGTTTATTTTATTAATGTAATGAATATTTAATTGTTTTTGTCCACAAAATTCTCGTAAAATGAGGTCTTTTATGCATTAATACCTACTTAAATAAGAATAATTGAAGCCAATTAATTATTTAAAAAAAAATACCTTCAGTTTTTTTTATATCTGTCTACTATAAAATGTGCATATGTGCACCGCGCAATAAAAATAAAGCAAGAAATTCTACATTTCGCAAAAATATTACTGGTCCGATTTTAAATCTATTGCAAATTGGCTATTTTAGTAAAATTTTTTAAAAAATCGAACTCGAAAAATTAGGAAAAATATTTTGCGTGTTCTAAAAAAAGTTTTCTTATCAAGTGATAATACTTTAAAGGTATTAAAAAGAAGTTTGTCCTTAATTGTATCTAGGTGATGTCAGGGCTAGACGCGAGTACTTATGTTAGATAAACCGGTGTACTAATAAGCGAACAGGATATGTATGCAATCTGCAGCATGACTTATTTGCATTGTTATATCATCTCATATTTACTTAAATTTTCAAATATACCCAGTGGTTTCACTGGCCAAGCACTTAATGGCAGTAAGTCATTTTTTTTAATCGCGGTGCAGTAAGATAGTATTTGACTGTCTTAACGCGATTGTGGGTTCGATTCCCGCCTTGGAAAGATTATACTATATTAATTAATTAATTAATTTTCCCGCTATGGTAGGATATCGTACCTTGGCACAGTGTCAAGGTCAACATGTTACTTTATACGAAAGTATGTACGTGTCATACATATGATGGTGGGAGTTATATTTATTTTATTAATTTACATTAAATTAATAAAATAAATATATTATTATAAAAAAATGATTTTCTGTACACTATATGTCAATTTTCATGTTCCTCCGCATATTTTTTATTAAAACAGTTTCAAAGTGTTAGGAAAAAAATTTTTTTCCTCAAATTTGATGAGACATAATTACTAATCGTTCTAAGAAAACAATTTCGAGGTGCTATTTTACTTTTAAACAAACTTACTTAAAAGACATTCTTACCTTTCATTTCTTCGTACTGGTAACTAAAAGTATGTTGAAATCCACCACAAAACACGATATGTCTCGAATTTGAGATGGAAGCAGAGATCGTACTGTCTTGACCGTAGATTGTTCTAACCTAACCTAACTTCACACTTTGTCCCTAGCGGGGTAGTCAGAGAGAACGGAGCGCCAAATGCTATGGTCCCTGCATACCTCTTTCGCCTCGTTCACAGTCATTACCCTCTTCATGCATTCCCTCCGGGAGTCCTTATGCTTTTTACATGACCTTCCTCCAATATCATTGATACTGTGTTCTCAAAGGTTAACCAAGATCTCCACCTACCTCTCTTGCCGCTCACCTTTGCTTCATTAATATTTCTCACCATTCTTTCATCACTCATTCTCTCGACGTGCTCAAACCACCTGAGCACGTTCTTCTTCATTCTTACTATAACATTCTCGGTTATATTTATCTTATACTCTAGATTGTCTCATACATTTTACCGAACCGGAGAAACACGAACAATCGTGGGTTTGAATCGCGGGTTATGTGTTATTGTTACATACCCCGGGATTCAAACTCAGGACCATCGGATAATCTCGATTATTAAACAATTACTTTCAGTAAATATATATGTATCTATTTATTTACATTGTATTTTTCATACAAAAACAATTTTTTTTTCCTCCAAATAACACTGACCTGAATATTTAAAGACAAAAAAATGGTTAAATGATATTTATTGTGGTAGAATCGTTGAATTTACGATTACACGGTTTACTTGTATAATATTACTGTTCTCACGCTATTCATATTAAAAATTTTAGCAATGTTGCAAAAATATTGTTAGAATTATGGCTAACACGTGTTTAATCACTGTTACCATATTATTTACAATGTACTGTAAATGTACTATAAACAAGATATCTATATATTAATACTTGAAGCAAAAACTTTGTATCCTTTTTTCGAAAATTACGCGAACAGAGGAGCTTGAAACTTGGCCCAATTACAGTTTATATAGCGAAGGAGTACTAAATGGTAATATATTTTTTAAATATTGCATAAAAATAAATTGAATTAGTAAAATAAATGTTACACACTACCATAGTTTGACATCTATGTTTATATAAAGTGACATATACGTTGCTAGGCAACGCGTTATTATCGCGTCAATGGGGACACTAGTTTATAAAAAAACATGACATAATATGTACATATCTGTAATATATATGTGTAATATAAACTTATACACATTCGTATATGGCTTAATTATTTTAATATTTTTAGTTTGTTATAAAATGCTACAGTGAATGTGATTGATCATATTTTTTTTTCAACTTCACGCTGTATCCCGCATGTAGCCGGGTAGGCAGAGGAAACTGGAGAATCTAGTGTTAAGACACTCCATTCTCTTTCAACAATTCCGTTCCCCACATTACCAAACCCAAGAAATGAAAATACTAAATTTTACATTTCCTGGAGTGGGAATCGAACCCACAACCTGTCGCGTTTACAGTCGCACCATTGTGCCTCTGCGCCACGACAGGCGTTCATATTTTATCTAGTAATATCGTGATCATATTTTAATAATTTAATTGTATTTGCCTCCGATAATTCCACTTTATCGGAGTTCCGCCACTCAATACGCAATGTTTCAAACGGAGGAAAAGGGCGTAAAACTGTGAAAATAATAATGTAAAAAAAATCCTATTTTACTCACCAAAATACTATGAAACCCACTTTGGCCTAGTTATTTAAAATGTGCGAGATATAGAGAATGGAGCATTTTAGCATAGATTGCTAAGGTTTAAATATGTAACAACTTGACTCTCTTAGGGAACACATAAAGCTCTATCTATGAGTGTTATAGTTTAAAATAATAAAAAACTAATATAGGACACAAGCGTGCGCACGTGCGTGCGTGCGTGTAAACGCGACAGGTTGTGGGTTCGTTCCCCACTCAAGGAAATGGGATTTTTCATTTCCTGGGTTTGGTAACAAGGCAAAACGTGGCGTTGAGTTCCGCCACTCAGCACGCAATGCCTCGATTCGAAAAGTGGGGAACGGAGTGTCTTAACCCTAGGTTCCCTCTGCCTACCCTGCTATATGCAGGATACGGCGTGAAGCTATATACATATGTATGTATATTACACCAAAACGTGTGGACCATATGTCTGTAGTGTGTTATCAATAATAATATGATATTAAAAAAATGTAATATGACCTAATCGCTAATGTTAAAGTAATAAATTGACGCTATCGTAGCATGGCTAGGATAGTAATGGTTCCGAATTCCTTTCAACGGAACATTTAAATTTATACTTAAATGGGAAAAATATAGTATTATAATTTATTATAATTAAAATTCAAACAAAAAAAAACGAACTTAAGTTATACCTAATCGTTACGAATAACTAAAAAACTATGTGCCAGATTGTAGAAATAGACCACACGAGGAGCAATAGCTATCATATAAAAAAAGAATGATTAAAATTCTTCAGATACCTAATTTTACTTTACTTTGTTTAAAAATATCATCGCACTTTTACTTGTCTTTACTTGTTTAAAAATATCATTAAAATTATTTTTTTTATTTATTATTTTTAAATAAATATTAGTATTAAGTAAAAATATTATTATTAATCCTGAGTGGGGACGACCCACAACCTAAGCACTCTTAGGTCAATCAAATGCATTATCACTACATCACAATGTCCCCAGCATATTAATATCTTTTAATTAGAGGCCCCTGCCTGACTAAAGTCAAAGTGAAAGTCAAATAATTGTATTCAAAATAAGAAGTTACATGCTTCATTTTTTGAACGTCAAATAATTTACCATCGGTTCACTAAATTAATTCCCAGATCTGAGAAGAACCGGCACAAGAACTCAGCGGGACATTTATTTTTCATTCGTCTATGCTTTACAGACATTTATTAGTGACTGGAGCGAGCATTTCATTCCCAAGGTGTGTTATCATTTATAAAATCACTAATTAAGTAATAACCTTTGACACACAAACGACTTTTCACAATTTTTTAAAATTGTTAAATGGAAAATTCTCGGACGTTTTCTAGGATAAACTAACTGTAAACGCGATTGGTTGTGGGTTCAATTCTCACAATGCTTATATATAAACATTATCATTTCTCTAATCTGGTAAGACTGTCTTTTCAGATCGCCTAGAGTTCCGTCACTTAACATGCAATGTCTCGATCAGATGGAAAGCGGCGGAGAGTCTTGATACTAGACTCTTTGACTACCCTGGTATGTGGAGTAAAGCGTTTTTTTTAATTCCCAGGGTTGGAACGACGTAGGCTTCCACGGCATGAACCAAGTACCAACGCCGAACATCGACGCGCTCGCGTGGTCCGGCGTCATGTTGCACAACTACTACGTGACACCGATATGCACGCCGTCGCGAGCCGCGCTCATGACGGCCAAGTATCCCATACATACCGGTTTGTTTTTGTTATTGTGTATTTTTTATCTTATTACGTTTTGGTTAAGAACTTGATTGATTTGAGAATTACCCTTTCCCCAAAATTCCCCAAAACGTGGTGGTTCCGATAGTGGCCTACTATATTGTCCCCCCTTCCATCTGTATCCTCTAGGTCTCAACGCATCAACAAGATCTCTGGTGTTGTAGATGTCCATGGGCAAAGGTAAGGCAACCACTTACCATAAAAAAGAAACTTTACTGGGCAAATTTAAACTTAAACTTTATTGGGTAAATAAATTTTGATAATTCTTTATTTTTATTAGCTAATCCTTCTGATGTGGTCCCATTTAAATTTAGTTAATATCTCACAAATAGTTATTAAGAATTTCGTAACAATTGTATTTTAGTGTATCTAATTTAAAGTCGGTTTCTTTTTTTTTAATAAAAATCTTAATTATCAATTTTTACATAATTCCACTTAGTCTAGGATAGACAGACCAGAACCTTAAGTAATATGGGTACGTAGTGTAAGGTACCTACCCTATATAATTCCATTTTAAAACTCACCTTCCGCCTGTCGTGGCGCAGAGGCACAAGCGTGCGACTGTAAACGCGACAGGTTGTGGGTTCGATTCCCAGTCCAGGAAATGTAAAATTTAGTATTTTCATTTCTTGGGTTTGGTAACAAGGCAAAGCGCGGCGTTGAGTTCCGCCACTCAACACGCAATGCCTCAATCCGACGGAAAGTAGAGAACGGAATTGTTGAAAGAGAATGGAGTGTCTTAACACTAGGTTCTCTGGTTCCCTCTGCCTACCCCACTATATGCGGGTTACAGAGTGAAGTTAAAAAAAAAACTTACCTATCTTCCTTACCTTACCTTACCTTACTTACTCTTACTCTATTTTTTTCACAGGTATGCAACACACGGTGATATTTGCTGCAGAACCGCGTGGTTTGCCATTATCTGAGAAACTACTGCCGCAGTATTTGAAGGAGTTACAATATAAAACGCATTTAGTGGGCAAATGGCATCTTGGTTCATATAAGAAGGAATATTTGCCTTTGTTTAGAGGGTATGTAAAATTTTTAAAATATGTTACGAAATGAAACGAATTCTTAAGAGAACGGTTCTTAACACTAGGTTCTGAGGTTCCCTTTGCCTATCCTGCTATGTGCTTGAAGTTAAAAAAAATGTTTCAATATTATAATCGTGGCGCAGTGGCATTTTACTGTAAATAGAAAACTTTAATGGTTGTGGATTCGGTTCCCGTTTGGGGAAGCGCAGCTTTAAGTTCCGCCACACAATACGCAATGTTTAAATTTCAGACGGAAAGCAGAGAACGGTGTGTCTGGACACTATACTCTCGTTAACCTCTCGTAAACCTATTGTTTTGTCAATTATATCTTTTTAATATTTCAGCTTCGATAGTCATTTAGGATTTTGGGCAGGCAAGATAGATATGTTCGATCATACCACTGAAGAAAGAGGTTACTGGGGATTTGATTTTAGAAGAAGTGAGTCTTATTTTGGTTTAAAGTACTTTAACATTGTTATTAACGCCTGTCGTGGCGCAGAGGCACAAGCGTGCGACTGTAAACGCGACAGGTTGTGGGTTCGACTCCCACTCCAGGAACTGGAATTTTTCATTTCCTGGGTTTGGCAACAAACTAAAGCGCGGCGTTGAGTTCCGCCACTTCGCACGCAATGCCTTAATTCAGTGGAAAGTGGGGAACGGAGTGTCTTAACACTCGGTTCCCTCTGCCTACCCTGCTATATGCGGGATACAGCGTGAAGTTGTGTATGTATGTATTATTATCGACTACGACAATTGTCAATAATGCGATAACATGGTTAAAATTAAGATATATAGATATGTGCTGTGCTATGTGCTTTGTTATGTACTCAAAAGATATCTTTATTTAATGTATTTTTACTTAGGTATATGCGATATTTAATTTATTTTTAGAAGCCTGTCGTGGCGTAGAGGCACAAGCTTGCGACTGTAAACGCGACAGGTTGTTGGTTCGATTCCCACTCATGAAAACGTAAAAGTTTAGTATTTTTATTTCCTGGGTTTGGTAACAAGGCAAAGCGTGGCGTTGAGTTCCGCCATCCAGCACGCAAGCAAGCAAGCAAGCAGCAGCACGCAATGCCTCAATTCGGCGGAAAGTGGGGAACAGAGTGCCTTAACACTACGTTCCCTCTGCCTAACCTGCTATATGCGGGATACAGCGTGAAGCTATGTATGTATGTAAGTTTTAGATATAGAGAACCTAGTGTCGAGACACTAGCTCTCCTCATTTTGCTCAAATTCAATCATTGTGTGTTAAGTGGCGGAACTCAACGCCGTGTTGTCTTACTGTATTTTTTTTTAAATTAATTTAATAAGCCGCATCCTAATATATTATACTAATTACAGATATGTCGGTAGCTCATGATTTATTTGGGAAGTACGCAACAGATGTTTACACTGAAGAAGCTGTTAAGGTACTTTTATTTCTAAGTAATACTAACTATAGTATAGTATAGTATAGTATAGTATAGTATAGTATAGTATAGTGTAGTGTAGTATAGTTATAGTAGTAGTAGTAGTAGTAGTTATATATATTAATACTTTTTTTCTTATGCAAAAGTTAAAAAGATAATTTGTCCACTTTTCGTCTTAATGGACGTGGAACGTAACCATGCACTATGTTTGTTCAAAAATGTTTTGAATTTGCTTTAAATAAACATCGAATGTAGTCATAGGTTTTCGAAAAGGTTATCTTACTCAAAATGGTTCAAATCAACTCTCTTTTAAAGTGTGTTACCACAAAACTTTTTACTGGGAGAACGAAATTTAATAATACCTTTTTTTCTATCATAGCTAATACTTCCGATGTAATCACATTTAAATTTAGTTAAAATCTGACGAGTTATTCGTAATAATTTCACTTTTGAGTGCTTTGAAGTCGGTTTTCATATTTTGTTAAAATCTTAATTATTATCAATGGAAATCGAATCTACGACCAATTATACTTACAGTCAGACGCTGTCTCACTACACCTCTATGGCCTCCTATAACTAATAATAAAATCTATTGCGCGTTGCGACACTTTTTGCTAGGCGTGCGGCGTGCAGTGTTTCTTTTTCTGTCTGTCTCTCTCTCTCTCTCATAGAAAGCAAGCCAGTTTTTTTATTAATTATAATATATTTTTTAGATAATCAATAATCACAATATCGCAGAACCTCTTTTCCTAATGATCGCGCATTCAGCGGTACACTCGGGCAATCCCAATGAGCCTATACGCGCGCCGGACTCCATTATAGCCAATTTTACTCATATCGACGATTATCAACGACAGAAATTTGCCGGTAAGTATTCGTGAATAGGTTGATAAGTCGACATGCATGTATATATTTTAACATGCGACATTATCCCTAGCGGGGTAGTCAGAGTTTCGGAGCGCCAAACGCTACGGTCCCTGCATACCTCTTTCACCTCGTCCACAGTCATTAACCTCTTCATACCAGTAGCGAGGGGTGAAAGTTTTAGTTAGGCAAGCCGATAAACTTAGAGAAGCCGATGCATATTTAAGGAAGCCGGTAATTTTTAGGGAAGCCTGTAAATTTTAGGGAAGCCGATATAGAATGTGAAGGTATTTATTAATTTCACTATGGAATTTTGACCTTTGATAGGGTTCCTCATGCTATTTACGTACATACTCTATATATTTTTAGTTTCTATCAACACATTATGCGAGCAAAATCGCAAGCAAAAGCTAGTATTTACATACGAAGTGAAACATTAAAGCAATTTGATAGCCAAATTGTACTTCACTGCTACATCGACTCCGTGGCGCAACGGTAGCGCGTCTGACTCCAGATCAGAAGGTTGCGTGTTCAAATCACGTCGGGGTCATTGCTTGACTTTTTTCTTTTTAAATTAACTTTTTTGTTTTTTTTTATTAGGAATATCATTAAATCTTTGACGCTTTTTATTGATTTGATTTTTGGCATATTGTTTAAAGTCCTTTGAATTTAGAGGTCCTATGAAATTAAAAAAATACTTATAATCTTCTTCGAGTTATTACATACATACATAGCTTCACGCTGTATCCCGCATATAGCAGGGTAGGCAGAGGGAACCTAGTTTTAAGACACTCCGTTCCCCGTTTTCCGCCGAATTGAAGGATTGCGTGGTGAGTGGTGGAACTCAACGCCGCGCTTTGCCTTTGTTACCAAACCCAGGAAATAAAAAATTTCATTTCCTGGAGAGGGAATCGAACCCACAACCTGTTGCGTCTTCAGTCGCACGCTTGTGCCTCTGCGCCAAGACAGGCCTCAAAATTATATTTTTCATAAAATTTCAGGTGTATTAAGCAAGTTAGATGAATCCGTGGGTAATGTTGTAGCAGCATTAAAATCAAAAAATCTTTTAGAAAACAGTATAATAATATTCACGACGGACAATGGCGGACCAGCAGAGGGTTTTAACGATAATAGAGCTTCAAACTTCCCATTGAGAGGCGTAAGTATCCAAAGTATTATTTATAATATATGTTTAGAAAAACATGATTAGAAAAACGTATAATTTTTTATTTATTTTTGTGCATTCAATTTTTTATACTTTTTTTTCATAGCTTCACGATGTATCTCGCACATAACAGGGTAGACAGAGGGAACTAAAGAACCCAGTGTTAAGACACTCCGTTCTCTTTAACCCCCACTTTCCGACGAATTGAGGCATTGCGTGCTGAGTGGCAGAACTCAACGCCGCGCTTTACCTTGTAACAAGAGCAAGGAAATGAAAATACTAAATATTATTTAATATTTTCATTTTTGTTTCCTAATTTCAAAAACAAAGTGATATTTATTTGCTTATCAGCTGTTCGCTCGTGATCAATGGCAGTCCATTCTACTTACTACAGTGTCTAGTGCGTATATGCGTTCGTTCAAAGGCTTTGAAGTAGCTAGAATTTTATTTTTTTTATGATAAGCCTATTTTAGTTTTTTTTTTAATGACCCACTGGCCTCTGGCGGAACCAGAGATTTTATGTATCTTGTTATTTTAATCAGCGGTAAATACATTTTCTTAAGCAGACACAAATATAATAGTTTTTCTTTGTACCAAATTTTACAGACTAATTTTTATTCAATTATATATTTATACATTTCCATTTGTTCTACCTAATTACTAACTCAAAAAGATTTTCTGTATTTTGTTCTAAACTATCATAATAATTATAATTTATATATTTTTGTTTTATTGTTATATTTATCATTTATGAACAGTTTTAATTATACAGATGTTAGTCTGTTCATGTTTAGTTATATTAAAAATAATAATAAAGAGCTTATAACTTAGTGTCAAGGCACTTCTTTTACCGCATTTCAGCCGAATTTGAGACATGGCAAGTGGCGAAACTACCTTATCTTACGAGAGTAGGTAAATGAAAAAAAATTATGTTTCCAAGAGGAGGTTCTAATACCGTTTCGTTAATTTTTTTATGTTTACGAAAAATATATGAATTTTAGTATTTTTACGAACTGAATATGTCCAAAAATTATTTAATATAGATTTTCAATATACTTAGGTTAAAAACACATTATGGGAGGGAGGTGTAAGAGGGGCCGGGGTTCTATGGAGTCCTTTAATTCAGAAAAAATCTCGACTCGCCGAACAAAAGTTTCATCTCACAGACTGGATGCCAACGTTGTTGAGTGCAGCCGGCATGAATGTCAGGTATACCGTATATCGAGTATATAAAATAATAGTAGTGTCCCCGTTGACGCGTTAACAACGCGTTGCCGAGCAACGTATACGTCACTTTATATAAACATAGATTGAAACTAAAAAAGTGTGTGTAATATTTATTTTATTAATTTAACTCATTTTTTAATACATTATTTTAAAAAGTATTACCATTCTGCACTCCTTCGCTATATAAACTATAAGTGTGCCAAGTTTCATGCTGATCAGCGTAATTGTCGTAACATGGGGTACAAAGTTTCAGATCACGTGTTAGTATATAGATATTTTTTTAGCTTTACGCTGTATCTCACTCTTAGCAGGGTAGACAGAGGGAACCAAAAAACCTAGTGTTAAGACACTCCTTTCTCTTTTAAAATTTCCTCACTTCCCATCGAATTGAGGCATTGCGTGCTGAGCGGCGGAACACAACGCCGCGCTTTGCCTTGTTAGTTGGTTTTTCTTGTTAAAATTTAGATTAATAAGTGTAAAAATATTTTTTCCAGTACATTACATAACATAGATGGTATCGACCAATGGAAGGCATTGTCAGAGGACTTGAAGTCTCAAAGAAGTAGTGTTCTTCACAATATTGACGACATACAAGGAAACGCGGCTATTACAGTTGGCAAATGGAAGTTAGCCAAAGGTATACTTTTTTTTATATGAGTTAAATTACATCCACGGGCTCGTACTCGCCCGTGCCTTTTGTTTCTCAAGCCAAAGGTTTTGAGTTTTTTTTATATTTAAAATTGCATAAAACATATGAAAATGTAAACAATTACAGGAACAAGCTACGACGGAATGTGGGACTCTTGGTACGGGCCGGCCGCCAGGGAGGGACGGTACGACGTGGACCGCGTCCTCGCGAGCGCTGCGGGACAGGCTGTGAGAGAACTGCAGTTAATGCCAAATAGAGCTAAAATTTTGGAACTTAGGTAAAATTATGATTGTTTCTGAGAACAATATTTAATGTCGTGACGCAGAGACACAAGTGTGCGACAGTCTACAGTCATCAGTACGCGACAGGTTGTGGGTTCGATTCCAACAAACATTTAGTATTTTCATTTTCTGGGTTTGATACAAATCAAAACATGGAGTTCCGCCACTCAGCACGCAATGCCTCAATTCGGCGGAAAGTGGGGAAAGGAATTGTTGTAAGAGAACGGAGTGTCTTAACACTAGGTTCTCAGGTTCCCTCTGCCTACCCTGCTATATGCGGATGTATACCAAAAAAAAAAAGAACATAGCAGAATTAAACCTAACAGGATTCGAGCCCGCGTTTCTTGTAATCCGTCCAAGCACTCTAGCTAATTAAGCCATACGTTTTTATCAAGATGAAATTCTTGTAAGCTGGTCGCTATTAATTGTTGCAGTTAGCATCTCTGTAACGATTATTTGGCAAGTATAAGCGTATGTGTTGCATTTTTAAGTTGGCGCAGTTTTGAGTATAAACTAAGATTTTAAATGCATATTAGTAATTTAAAATCTATATTTTTTAGCATTTTCATTTTTTTTATAATTATTTTTTTTTTAATGCGAAAAAAATATTTCAATTACGTTTTTATATTATCAAATACTAATTAAAAATTAATCATAATAATTGAATTCATCTCGTATTATAACAATATTTAATAATTTAAGTATAACACATCGCTTTTAAAAATCTTACTAAATCTTAAGGATTTGTTCAAATGTCCTGATCATCTTTATTTACATAACTACTTACTTTTCTTTTTTAATTATATTTATTTGTTAATTTCTCAGAGAAAAAGCAACAATAAAATGTGCTAGGGTTAGCAAAATACCTTGCAACCCACTAGAGGCGCCATGCTTGTTCAACATACGGGAAGATCCGTGCGAGACTGAAAATCTTGCGGACAGGTAAACAAAAAATGATCTAGTTTTCGCTAGAAGCTACAATATGATTCCCAGAAAGTTTTTTATTCTAAAAATATTATAACTTCACGTTTTATCCCGCATATAGCGGGGTAGACAGAGATTACCTGAGAACCTAGTGTTAAGACACTTTGTTGCCTTAAAATTTTCGTTTCCCACTTTCCGCCGTTATTATAACTTAATATTTAAGATATTTATAGTTTCTTTTTAAAATTGAATTTTCTTATAAAAATATATTTTTAAAATACTTTTTTTAATATAAATTGAATGAATTAATATATCAATAAGAAGAAAAACAAAAAAAATATTCTTTAGTAATGTTACAACTTTTATGTGTGATGTTTATTGTGCTCTGAAGGTCTTGTCATTAATATCTTAAATACCTAATTCATGCTTTATACTTTATATGCAGCTTCACGCTTTATAGCAGGGTAATCACAGAGCCTAGTGTCAAAACACTCCGTTCACCAAATTCTGCCATAATTCTAGACAATACGTGTCAAGGGTATTTCTTCAAGATCTCTATCTTCATCTGATCCCAAATTTTTAAATAAAATTGTCAATTGGCCCAAAATATTCGACACTTTTAGCATAATAAAACATGTTCTTAAAAAAATAGGTGAAAAAGGGATCTCCAATATATGTTTTGTACCTACTTTCATAGATGTCAAAGATGTCAAAAATTTTGGTCCATATGAAGAATCACCCTTAAGTGGCAGAATTCGACTAAAATTGTGAGCTCTAATAGAAAAAACATAATTATTTTACAGAGAACCAGAAATATTGAAGCATATGCTTGAAGAATTGGACAAAATGAACAAAACAGCCGTACCGCCTAACAACAGGCCGCTCGACCCTCGCGGGGACCCTAAGTATTGGGGATATGCGGTTACTAACTTTGGGGACTATGAAAATGAACATTTTAATGAACGCGTTTGCTAAAATAACTTTATAAACTACAAAATTAGGAAATTTATAATTAGGAAATTTAAAATGAATAGAAGAGAAAAGATTGAGAGATCGCGTATGTGTGTGTGTGCGTGTGCTTGCGGGTGTGTGCGTGCATGTACGTGCGTGTGTGTGTCCTTATGTGTGTGATGTTATGTCTAGAACAGACATGTGAAAATAATGTAAATATAAAAACTCTCTGAGAATATCGAACTCACAACTAATCGTGTTTACAGAAAGACTCTGTCCCACTCCATCTCCCTTTTATGTTACTTTATATTATTAAATATAGCATAAGAGAATTGTGTTGTTACCTGATTTAATAAAATACTATAAATAGATAATCAAGTTTTATTTTCCTTACAAATTAGCAAATTAAGTATTAGAAAAGATCATATCTTCTTATAACAAAAACAATTATACAGAAAAAAAAACAAATATTAATTCAAAAACAACTTCTTAGAACAATTCCAATTAGAAAACAGAAACAAAAAAAATCTAATATCAATATTCTCAAAAATAATCTAATTCTTAACTAAATAAACTTCAAATGAACTAGAATAATTAAAAAAAAAGAAAAAAATATTATCATTGTATTTAGGCAAAGCCCTCGCCTTTTTCATCCTAACATCAAGTTTTTATAGTCTGTATCAATATTCTTAAAAACAACCAAATTGTTGATTAAATAAAGGTTATATGAACTCCAATAACAAAAAAATTCTGAATAAGACTGCTTTCAATCTATTTAGGCAAAGCCCTCGCTTTTTTAATCCTTAATATTTTTAGGTTTGACAGTTCTCTTTATAGTCTTTATCAATATTTTCAAAAACAATAACATTGATAACTAAATAAGCTTTTAAAAATTAAAAAAAAGGAAAAACAATTATTATAGATCTATTTAGGCAAAGCCCTCGCCCTTTTCATCCTAACATTGAGTCTCAATATTTTTACGTTTGACAGTTTTATTTATAGTCTGTATCAATATTTTCAAAAACAATCAAATCGTTAACTAAATAAACGTTAAATAAAATCAAAAAAAAGAAAAAAAAATCCACTTTTAATCTATTTAGGCAAAGCCCTCGCCCTTTTCGTCCTAACGCCGAGTCTCAAAGAAGGTTTACTTTCCTCATTTTTACGTTTGACAGTTCTCTTTATAGTCTGTGCAATTGTATCCGGCTCGCTTATATTATCTACGGGTATCGCATCACGATATTCTTTTAAAGTTAAATCATTTAAATCAATGTTGCTATCGTTCGAAATGTTTAAACGTTGTTCTCCAAGATAATTAGCTCCAGTATTGCCATCTTTAAAAGTGCGTAAACCTTCTTTAAGCTCATTGACTCCAGTGTTGCTATCTTTTAAAATGTTTAAACGTTCTTCTCTAAGATAATTAGACGCAGTGTTGCCATCTCTCAAATTTAAACTTACCTTTTCTAAAGGACTTAGTACTTCACTAATAGGGTCAGTCTGACTGTCTGGAGTTAAGGTTTCCGCTAAAAGTCGATCGACGATATCATCTTCTTTGTTATAAAAGTATTTGCTTTGAATCGCTTTTAAATTTTCAGTTATCACTCTTTGGGGAGATGGGCTGAAATATATATTATGTGTTAATATTAAAAATATTTTAACCATTTTTTTTAACTTCACGTTGTATCCCGCATATAGCAGGGTAGGCAGAAGGAATAAGAGAACCTAGTGTTAAGACACTCCATTCTCTTTCAACAATTCCGTTCCCCACTTTCCGCCAAATTGAGGCATTGCGTGCTGAGTGGCGGAACTCAACGCCACGCTTTGCCTTCTTACCAAACCCAAGATGTGAAAATACTAAATTTTAAATTTCCTGGAGTGGGGATCGAACCCACAATCTGTCGCATTTACAGTGGCACGCCTCTGCGCGACGACAGGCGTTAAATAATGACAGGTGTAAAAAAATTGAAATATAATTATTCCTCCGAGTAGGAATTGAACCCGCAACAGCGCGTTCACAGTCACACTTCGTTCACTTTGCCACAAGAACCTCGTAGTTAGTTACAAAATTAAAAAATATACTCACTCAAGTTCCGGATTAATTTTCAAAATGCCGTGTGTATATAAAAATTTAGTCAGTTTAAAAGCATTTGGTTCGGTCATATCAAATTTTCTTCTAAAATCGTCCATACACAGCATCGGCGTTTGCGAACAAAAATATAAAGTGCGACGAAATATTGAAATAGACTGAAAATTATAATAAATATTAAATAACGAACGAAAAGATTTTGACAAAAAAAAAAACAATTAAAAAAGAAAGTACTAAAAAGTTTATTTATTACGAATAACTCAAAAACTACTCGTCAGATCTTAACTAAATTTAAATGCGACCACATCAGAAGCACTAGCTATCATATAAAAAACAATCATCAAAATTGATTTACCAAGTAAAAAGTTTTGTAACACAAAACAAAAATACAATCGAATTGAACTTCCTGCGTTTTTAAAAGTCGGTTAAAAGCAGTTTCACTTTTACCTCATAACAAATGAGTCAACGAATTAGAAACGCGGAACACAACACCGTGGCTTGTCAAATCAATGCGGGAAAAGAAACTTTTTTTTTTGCTTCACGCTGTATCCCGCATATAGCAGGGTAGGCAGAAGGAACCCGAGAACCTAGTGTTAAGACACTCCGTTCTCTTCCGTTCCCCACTTTCCACCGAATTGAGACATTCCGTGCTGAGTGGCGGAACTCAACGCCGCGCTTTGCCTTGTTACCAAACCCAGGAAATGAAAATATTATTTATTATTAAATTTTCATTTCCTAGAGATTGCCTTCTGCGCCACGACAGGCGTTATAGACGAAAATAATTTTAAAGCTTTTTTTTTACTACAACATGAAGATTTTTTATATGATTCTAACAATCATACTTCTGATATAGTCCCATTTGAATGTAATTAAGATCTTTTTTTTTTAACTTCACGCTGTAACCCGCATATAGCAGGTTAGGCAGAGGGAACCTGAGAACCTAGTGTTAAGACACTTCGTCTTCTTTAGATTCCCCATTTTTCCACTCACGAGGCATGTTGTGCGTGCGACTGTTAATGCAACAGGTTGTGGGTTCGATTACCACTCCAGGAAATGAAAATATCGAATAATATATAGTATTTTCATTTCCTCGCTCTGGTAATAAGATAAAGCGGCGTTGGGTTCCGCCATTCAGCCCGCAATGCCTCAATTTCGGCGGAAAAATTAAGATCTGACGAGTAGTAAAAATACAATATATATATATATATATATATATAAAAAAAATATAAGCCGTTTGACTCACCTCCCTCCGCCTTCCTTTAAAAGCTGCAATACTAGCATCAGTGGGAGTGCGTGTTCTATCGTTATCGTAACACGCCGTGCAACAGTGTCGTATATCAGGCGTAACACGCAACACGCCGAAACACGCTGCGTGTTGTTGCGTGTTGCAATACCTTATGTGTATATGAAACATATATTTAATATTTTTAGCATCTTTTGACGCTTTTCCCTCGTATAGCAGGGCAGGCAGAAATAACCTAGTTTCGTTATATTAATATTAAAATTCTTTATGATTTGTAGTATTCCTTGCGTGGCGGAACTCAACGCCGCAATTTGCAAAATTATAAAATTGCAAAATTTTGATCAAAGTTTGAACCGAACTTCGAAATCCTGACTACGATATAAAGTAAGTAATAATAGTTTAAAAATTTAGTTTTCCTAATACAATTTCCAAATAATTAACGGAATGCAGAAAGAATAGAGTGATATTGATACAATATCTCTTTACTTAACTCTAAAATTCCCCCGAGTGGGAATCGATATATTCATATAATTTATTTCTTTATATTTATTAAAAAAACATACTTACTGACAAGTTAGCATTCCATTATCTTCTATATCAATTTTATTGCATGGACACACAACTTGGTTACCGCTATCCGATACAGATTCACTGTATGGACCTGAAAGAAAATCTTTATATCCCTAAGAAAAATATATTAGAAATTTATAAGGAATTTAAATTCTTAGTATTCGAACCCACGCCTCTTGGATTTTTACGAAAAAAAAATGTAAGCTTATATAGAGACTAGCTTTCCGCCCGCGGCTTCGCCCATAATTAATTAAACCCGTGGAATTCGGTTATATGGCGAGACATGGTAAGGAGTAACCTATTGTCTTTCCCAAGACTACTTGTCAAAATTTTTTTCGCGATAAAAAATATCCTATGTCCTTTCCTAAATTCAGTTTTACCTTCATACCGAATTTCATCAAAATCGGTTCAGTGGCTTAGGTGTGAAAGCGTAACAGACAGACAGAGTTACTTTTGCATTTATAATATTAGTAAGGATAAAGAGAAGTGTGAGTGTCAAGTAAAGGATGAAGTACTCCATTTTTTTATAAATTATTATAAAGAATATTGACTTATTTTTTTAAAATATTGATTTATTTTTAATAAATAAATAATACATGGATTTGACATACACTTTCATCTATAAAAAAAACATGAAGCAAAAAACGTGACTGCAATAACATTGTACCTCCTTTCATGAAAATTACGCGGACGGAGGAGCATGAAACTTGGCACACTTATAGTTTATATAGCAAAGGAATCCAGAATGATAATATCTTTTTAAAATAATGCATAAATATATATAAAATTAATAATATAAATGTTACACACACATACTACGGTTTGACATGCATGTTTATATAAAGTGACATATACGTTACTAGGCAACGTGTTGTTAACGCGTTAACAGGGGTACTAGTACAAATAAATACACTTTCTAATGACATGTTGCTTAGTTAACGCGTATTTTACGCGCCAATTAATTTATTGAAGTGAATAAAAATGAATACATTCAATGAAGAAAGTATAACAAAATGCTTATAGCTTTTTTTTTTAATAAATAAAAGAGCCCTTTTTTGTTACTTACCAGATAAATCCATTTCATTGGAAAGAAAAGGTGCAGTTTGAGATGGCTGAAAAATAAATTATGAATGTGTTGTTAATTCATACGAAAATTATACATATATTATACAAAAATTATAGCTTCACTTGTATCCCGCATATAGCAGGGTAGGGAGGGAACCTAGTGTTAAGACACTCCGTTTAATCCGTTCCGTACAAAAAATATTTCTTTCCAAAACAAAAATAGTAAAAAATTACTGAATTTTATTTTCTTTTATCCAAAAAAAAATCACTTAATTTGACATTGATTTATTAGTTATTTACAATGAAATAAACAAAATAGTGCAAAATCACTCCGTTTTTAGCTACTATATCACTATTAAAGGTCACTAACACAAAGTTTACTAACAGAAATGATGACATTATATAGTATAAAATAATTATTATTTTACTTTTTTTTATTATACAAAAACATTTTTGGAGAACTTATAAAAAATTGACAGCAGCGGAACTCGAACCCAGGTCTCCTGAAAAGCTTCGCCATTTCTACTAGGACAATTTTCTAAAAATATAATATATACATGATAATCCTGTAAAGCACGGTATTGAGTTCCGCCACTCAGCATGCAATGCCTTAATTCGGCGGAAAGTGGGGAACGGAAAACGGAGTGTCTTAACACTAGGTTCTCAGGTTCCCTCTGCCTAACCTGCTATATGCGGGATACAGCGTGAAGCTAAAAAAAAATTTAACATATTTCAATACTAACTATAGCCTCATGACTGGACCCAAGATATTCCTTAATATAACAACGGGATGTAAGCTTATGGTACGGTGTCTCAACCCACCCGAGCTTCACTCTCTCTTTCACTGAGCCCGCTAAGTGATCATCATCTCCTGTTTGTTGGTATCCCGGCGCTTGGTAATCGGCTGGTGCATCTTATCATAGTAATATTTATTTATTTATATGGAACGCCTGTCGTGGCGCAAAGGCACAAGCGTGCGACTGTAAACGCGACAGGTTGTGGGTTCGATTCCCACTCCACGAAATGGAATTTTTCATTTCCTAGGTTTGTTAACAAGGCAAAGCACGGCGTTGAGTTCCGCCACTCTACACGCAATGACTCAATTCGGTGGAAAGTAGGGAACGGAGTGTCTTAACACTAGGTTCCTTCTGCCTACTCTGCTATATGCAGGATACAGCGTGAAGCTATGATTTAAATGGAATTCGAGCCCAATATGGCGCAGTAGGATAGCGTGATTGTAAACGCGATTGGTTGTGGGTTTCCATTTCCCGTTTGAATGAATGTGGCATATTAAGTGGCGAAAATGATGCGCTTTGTCTAACTAAAGCGAGAAAATGAAAATAATTTAAACATGAACATTCCCCCGAGTGGGAATGGAACTTACAACCATCGCATTTATAATCAGACGCTGTTAGAATAAGTATAGCTTTAGAGTATTATGAAATAAAAAAAATATTTAACCATTTTACTTAAATTGTCTTGTTTTTAAAATATGACATATGTTTTATACCACCGATCCCGCCTTATATATTATTTTTTTTTTTTTAACTTCACGCTGTATCCCGCATATAGCATCGGTAGGCAGAGAGAACCAGAGAACCTCGTGTTAAGACACTTCATTCTCTTTCAACAATTCCGTTCCCCACTTTCCGCCGAATTGAGACATTGCGTGTTGAGTGGCGGAACTCAGCGCCACGCTTTGCCTTGTTACCAAACCCAAGAAGTGAAAATACTAAATTTTACATTTCCTGGATTTCCTTATATATTATTATGTTTCATATTTCATACAAAAATTAAATTTTAAAAATGTACCTATTTGAACTCATTTGAAATAGCAAAAAAAAACAAAACGAATAACTATATTCCCGCTACATTTCATAAATAATAAAAATAGAAAAAGAAACTAATAGAAATAAGCATTCAATTATTTTTTCGTTATCCTGGTAACACTTTAAAATATACAAGCAAATCAAGAAAGAAAAGATCAAAAGTCAAAAATCAAGAAATATATGTACTTTCTATGGTCTACGGAAAGTTGCATTTTTATCTTTCTTAGCAAACGGTGTTTGATATTAAACTAAATTTGAATCTAAATTATAATATCACCATAGAAAAGCTCTTACAACATTATTTTATATTTACTATTTTCAATATCTTTTTTTTTTTAACTTCACGCTGTATCCCGCATATAGCAGGGTAGGCAGAGGGAATCAGAGAATGTAATGTTAAGACACTCTATTCTCTTTCAACAATTCCGTTCCCCATTTTCCTCTAAATTGAGGCAATGCGTGTTGAGTGGCGGAACTCAACGCCGCGCTTTGCCTTGTTACCAAACCCAAGAAATGAAAATACAAAATTTTACATTTCCTGGAGTGGGAATCGAATGCTTTTTACGTACATACTTTATATATTTTTAGTTTCTATCTACACATGCGAGCAAAATCGCAAGCAAAAGCTAGTATTTACATACGAAATAAGACATTAAAGGAATTTGATAGCCAAATTGTACTTCACTGCTACATCGACTCCGTGGCGCAACGGTAGCGCGTCTGACTCCAGATCAGAAGGTTGCGTGTTCAAATCACGTCGGGGTCATTGCTTGACTTTTTTCTTTGTCTTGTTACCAAACCCAAGAAATGAAAATACTAAATGTTACATTTCCTGGAGTTTTCCATATCAAAATCTCATATAGTAAATCTTTTAATTTTGACAGGCGTCTTTGATTCCATAAGACATACAAGTAGAACTAATAAAACACAAATATATTTTTTTTAACTTACCCTCATTATAATAAAGGCGTAGACTAACATCGTAAGAAGCGGGTAGTTCATTCTGGCTAGATTGCATCAAAACTATATAAGCACGTACCAAATCTATTGTCCTCTCTCTAACATTCTCAAAAGAATATTTCATGCTATGCGTTATGTTATTACGATTTTTTGAATGAACATTCATAGTGACCCCATCGTCATTGTAGGAATATTCGAAAATATGATATTGAATTAAATTTTCCATTTTACACTCGTCTTCGTAAAAGCAAAGCGCTAATTGGTGTAGCTGGAAATAATATGACATAGAAAAGCCACTTCATGCTTTATCCTTCATAGCAGGGTAGTCAGAGAATCCACGGATGTTTGGGGCAGTTCCCGTGGGCCTCGGCCAGTGGCGGTAGAATGGAGCACCGTGAGGTTTTAGTGGGTATACGGACGGCCTCTTTGCAGCCGGTCCGGAGTCCTACATAACCTGTCCGAGTCCCCACGGGCGGGTATCCGTAACGGATTTCCTCACGTTAAAAAAAAAGAGTAGTCAGAAAACCTAGGGACAAAACACTTTTTTCTACAGTTTGTTAGTGGCAAAACTCAACGCCATAATTTGTTTTACCAGAGCGAAAAAATGAACATAACATAAAAAATTGTAACAAAATGTATTAAATAAGATTTAAAATAAACCTGTCTATATTTATCATTTATTTAGTAAATGGCATCCACATAACGCTCATAAAACTCAATTGTGGTATTTAAAACTTGTATTATAGTATATAGCACAAAAAAAATCACAATACAATAAATTATTACTCCACATAACTTACATATTTTTTATCAAACGCCTCAAACGCTTGCGTCAATGACGTACTCAAGAAATGAGCAACATCGTCACGACATTTTTTCTTTAAAATTCTTAATTTCGCACCCGCAAACGTTTCCACCATATAACTATCATCGGGAAATGCATTATTCAAATATGTTATTGTACTAACTGCCACAACCGTCAACTGTTTCATGAATGTTACAGAACTTGTATAACACTCAGTGACTTGCTTTGGAAATAACTTTACCCACTCCGACACCGCCTAAATAATATAAATTTAGTTTAAATAATGTATCTTCGCCATTACTATAATGTGAAACATATTTTACTTACTTGCTTAATTGGAGTCGCTGTGGCTGTCATTGTGAATTGAGGATAAAGTAATGAAAATTGTAATCAAAATTACCGCCACAAGTATTCGCGCTTTTTTCTATTAGCGATTTGATTTTTTTTTTTTAATATGTCAGCGTCATTGGAAAATGCCCAGTGATATTCAATCTAAAGTATACAATAGGTATTTTACAACGGATGCGATCATTATGTTTTAGTAAATTTGCAAGTTGATAAAAATTGTTCAACTATTACTGTATGAAATAAAAAAAAATCTATGTAATTAATGAACGAAAACAGTTTAAAACAAAAAATGAATATTGAAATCAAATTTTTATTATTATTATTGTAATGTAATTTATAAGTTAGTAAAATATACATTGTTTATTTTTGGATATTAATACAACAGTAATTGCTTATTTTCTGCAATTTAAAGTATATCAAAGTCTTCTCTTTAAATTCGTATTTAATTTATTTTATTAATTTAGAATAATGTAATATAATAGCTAAATAATATATCCACCACAAAAATCCACCGCAAAATTAAATATTTAAACAGTTTAAATATTGAATCAATATATATATAAATATTGAATCAATATAATATATATATATTGTTTAATTATAACATAATATTTAAAATATTTTCTAATATAAAACCTGTAACGCTATAAGGTGTAAAAATAAAAGTCTTCCTTTTTTAATTTTGAGTCATACTAAATGACATAACAACAAATATAACATAAGCAATTAGAAATTTGGAATTGTTTTAATTAAAGTTTATAAGTATTTAAAGTAAAATGTTATGTCCTGAAGGAGCCCAGTTGCAATCTGACGTTGCATCAAAGGATGAAAATAATTTCAGTAAGATTAATAAAACACCAGTAGAAGGAATTGGTAGCTCAGAAATAAATTCCTATAAAAATCCGAAGACTTGGAAGAAATCTATTACTAACTTTTTTCGAAATCAGCTTCGTTCAAGTAAGTCTAACGATGTAAGTATGGTTAAAAAATAATTTAATGTCACAAATAGTATTATTTAAATATATATAAAGATGAATACAATATATTTCAGGGAGATCGAGCGTCAGGGAGCAAAGATAATTTTGAGGAAAAGGAAATAACGACGGATCAAAAGTGGCAGTCATTAGGCAAAGTTTTTAGACGCCAAAGTTTTGCCGAACATTGGCAAAAGTCACCAAATCAACAAGGAGAGAGTTCATCTCCAAGTAAGCGTCATGGTGTACGAAAAGTTATTTCGAGTTACTTTGGAAAATCTCAGAAGAACTCGTCTGAAAATGTAGACAAAGAAAATTAGTAATATTTTTTCTTACTAATAAACAATAATTTTTATAAGTGTTAGTTTTTTTTAATACAGAAAATGTTTTAAACATAGTTCTGTTGATATTTAACTTAATCAAGCTTACGTGGTAATTTTTACGATTAAAGGTTTTTTAACACATTTCATTATTTATACCAAAAAGCTATTGAATATATATTCAATAATTAATACTATCATTTATACAGATTAGTAATAGCTGCTAGAATATAATTAATTATTTTAGTGCTTGCAACTCCCCCTCACCTATCATACATTGACATTTTTGACATAGGACAAAAAACGTCAGAAAAAAGTTGCGTGACATTTCCGCAGGCCATCAAAGGATGAAATTATTTTTTGGCTTTTTGTTTAAAAAAGGTTTATGTTTACACATTTATTTTAGTATTATTTAATGTTCGCTGCATAAGACTTAGTTTTACTTCAATCTTAGACACCTGAATTCATGTGCGCTAGTTCACTTGTGAATACGCCCTTGAAAACAGTGATACAAAAAGTCTAAAGTCAGCATAGCAACAACACTAGTTCATTTTATTACGATTTTGAGAATTTCTGCGGTCTATAAATTGCAGTGGTGCCTTTTTGAGGTAAGTATTTAACATAATTATATAAAAGATCACATTTATACCAGCCTAAAATCTTGACTTCCTTATTTAAACATACCTTTGTGTATGTTACACCTCAATACGTATAAATTTGTATAGTTCTTATAGCAATGTGCAATCATACGATCTATTTAGATACAACCCTGATTAAGCCTTCATAATATTTACATTTTGACTAGCATATCTGCTATTTATTATGTATATTTAATATCTTTTGCCAGATGTTAATATATTAATTTATAAATAATGAGTATTGGTGTTTATATCAGATAACATGTGCTACAGTTATAATCTTTTGTATGTTTTACAAATATTGTATATTTTACTCTTTTACTTTGAAAAGTAACCTCAAAAATGCTTTTAGATTGTATTAAATATTTAAAAATGTTTCTTAGATATGGAACTGAATATTCTTAATAAATACTGTTACCATTTATTTGAATCTTTATCATAGTGCCTATAAAAATAATTTATTAGTTATTGAAACAATTTTAATAATTTCAATTATTTCAAAAAATATAAAACAATTTTAACAAATCATAAAACATACATAATAGACTCTGAAAATAATTGTAATTTAAGTATCCAAAAATTTATTTTCCAGATGAGTACTGAAGATATATGGAGGTTTAAACAAGAGAAAGTAAATATTTTAATCTGATAAATAGATTTAAGTATAGGTGTGGTGCTTTTGTTAGGATAAGATGATAACCCGGAGGTGGTTCCATCCATCATTGAATGGAATAGATGCAGAGAAATTACTTATAGACAGAGGTCGTGATGGCTACTTTTTGGCTCGACCAAGTATGAGTAATAAAGGAGATTTCACATTATCAGTTCGAAGGGGAGGAGAGGTTACGCATATAAAAATTCAGAATAATGGTGAATTTCTAGATCTTTATGGAGGAGAAAAATTTGCAACTCTGTCAGAGTTAGTACAATATTATATGGACAACCAGGGTCAACTGCGCGAGAAGAATGGAAATATTATTCGGTTAAAAACCCCTTTGAATTGTGACGATCCCACAACCGAAAGATGGTATCATGGTCAGCTTACAGCTAAAGAAGCAGAGAGAATGATGTTAGAAAACGGAAAAAACGGCTCTTTCCTTGTGCGCGAGTCCCAAAGACAACCTGGGGACTTTGTTTTATCCGTTCGCACGAGGGATCGAGTTACGCATGTCATAATACGCAGGCAAGATAATAAATACGACGTAGGGGGCGGCCAACAGTTCGAGGACCTCGTCAGCTTAATAGAACATTATCGCAGTTTTCCCATGGTCGAAACTAACGGTGAAGTGCTAAGACTCATTCAACCGTTCAATGCGACGCGTATCCAAGTGCAACATTTTCACACGCGAGTCAAACAATTGCAAAAAGAAAACGAGGGGCCGATCGAAAGTATGGCGTACAAACAAGGCTTCTGGGAAGAATTCGAGACGTTACAAATGATGGAAAACTTGCAACTGTTCGATAGAATGGAAGGTTCCAAACCGGAGAACATTAGAAAAAACAGATACAAAAATATAATTCCCTTCGACCACACTCGAGTCATCCTGCGCGACATCCCCACAGACCCCCCTCCGGGTGCTGATTATATAAACGCTAACTACATTCGGTGCGACTTTATCGATACCAACTCAGATTCTCAGGACTCGGACGGAAGCAATGAAAACAACTCTCCTCATGCGAAAGATGGTGCTTCTAGAATCAAAGATAAACTTTCTCCGACTCACACTGGTGTTATAATAACAGAGGAAAAACCGAGGGAGATTTTTAAGGGGTACGGTAACGGTACTCATAAACCCACACCGGCTTTCGAGCCCAGCGTGCTTCGTACAAACCCTAATTACGTTAACACAACGATACCTAAATCGAAAGAAATAGTAGAGAATGGAGATTCAGATATAGTGTACAACAAGCTGTACATCGCTACACAGGGTTGCCTTTCGACTACTATTTACCAATTTTGGTCGATGATTTGGCAAGAGGACGTGCGTATAATAATAATGACGACGAAGGAGATAGAGCGCGGGAAAGTTAAATGCGAACGTTACTGGCCGGAGTTAAACAAAACGGAAGTGATCAAGAAATACACTATTTACAACGAATCCGAGTCCTCCACTCAGGACTACACTTTGAGGCGTTTTGTAGTAACGAAGAAAGACGAGCCGAACGTCAAGCGGACCATATATCACTTCCACTTCACGGCGTGGCCCGACCACGGCGTGCCGTCCGAGCCGGGCCGCGTGCTCAACATCCTGCTCGACGTCAACTACCGCCTCGACCAGATCATGACGTGCGCGGAGCCGCCGAGCCAGGCCGCCGTGTGCGTGCACTGCTCCGCCGGCATCGGCAGGACTGGCACCTTCATAGTCATCGACATGATACTCGACCAAATAAGGAAGGAAGGCTTCGACTGCGAGATCGACATACATCGCACCGTGCAGATGGTACGAGACCAGAGATCCGGGATGGTGCAAAACGAGGCGCAGTACAAGTTCATATATATGGCGCTGTTGGAGTACATCGAGACGGAGAAGCAGCGCCTCAGCTGCGTGTCGGCGCCCGCGGGACCGCTGGACTCCCCTCGCATATGATCCGAACAGAATAAATCCAAGTTTCGGGACAGAAAGAGGAGTCTCCTGAAATGCTTCACGAGTCGCAAACACAAGGCCCGTTCCGACTTCCAATGTCTCCCGAAGCGGTAGTTATGTTTGTGACTCCCCAATCTGCGCAGTTTATTCGTTTGATTACATATAGATTTATCGTAATGCAATATTTTATAAAGAAAAGATATTTTTCACTAAATGTTATGGAGTAAGTAAATTTTTAACTTTTAAGTAACAATTTCAAAAGACGCAATTTAAACTCGTATCGTATGTATGTAATATGTGTCACGTAGCTATGTTTATGTTCATATTGTAATTTGCTATTTTAATGCGATGACCGCAATCACTCTATGTTCACATTTTCCTGTAAGATTGTTACTTGCTTATTGAAATAATGAGTAACGGTCTTTACAATGGTGCGTTATTTTGAAACTCAGTTTAAGTGGACGTTATTAATTTTAGATAAAATTGCGGTAGATACCGGCACTCGGTAACAATATATAAATATAATCGGAGTATGTGTAACATAATGTAGTAGACGTGTGGACGTATGTAAAGATCGACTGTAGTACCTAATTACTCGTGATAAAAGTAAAACTAATATCTATCTATGATATATGAAACGGAGACCTGATTATGTTTCAAATAATTGCTTTAAAATTGTACTATATGAAGTCAGGAGGTTGGCTTCAAAGTGATCTCGAATCGATTTTGAATTAGACGAAGTATATTTTTGTTTCGCTTACGAACTAGTTGCGCCGGACGGGGGATGTTTGAATGCAATCCGATACATCGATGTGTTTTTGCCTCTCGATACGTTAGAGTAGATGTGATAGTTGCATAAATATTTTTCTAATAAACACTCGGGTGTTCTGTTAAGGGCTAAGCAAGTGTGTCCCGCCGCGAGACCTCCGCAACGGATGTTGCTAATGACTTAGGTATATCATTCGAGTTTTGTCAAATCGTTGATAGTTTGTTTACCGTTTACGTTTTCAAGGCGGTAGTCGTATAGAGGTGCTTTCTTGGTACCATGTTCCGCCTTAGGCGATGGTGCGATACTTTTTTAAGAAATTTATTTTCTATTTGAATAGATATGGACTTTGAATGGCTCGAGCAATGAATGTTGTCATAACAAAATTATATTTATTAATATTTTACATTTATTTAGATATATGGTAATATTTGCGGCCGGTGTAATACTAAGTGATTAGTTTTTCCTCAACATGCATTGCTCGAGTGATTCAAAAGTATTTTACGTTGTTGGCATTTTATTTATAATATATTCCAATTTGTAAAGCTGAGCTTAAGTATTTTGCATGAATTTTAATAGAGAGAAACAAAAAGTTTATCTGCAAAAGATATATGTTGTGTTATATAATATAATAAAGAATAAAATGTGATATTGTACAATAACGATTATTATTTTATCTTATCCTGCTTCGCTACAGTAATAAACTAATATTAAAAAAATAACGCACGTGTTCGATTAGTATTGAATGGTGACAACGTCTTATAGCATACTAAAAAATGTGCTATGTTGAGGAATAAATATATATATATATATATATATATATATCGTTATTCTAAAGTCAAATTGCACCATACTATTATAAATTATGTATGTATAAACCATAAGAATTACTGTAAACTTACACCTTAATCGGTTCAGTGGTTTTTGCGTCAAATAGTAACGTACACCCACCTCCACATCCCCACAAATTTTTCGCATTTACTATGTTATATATAGTACGGTTTATGAATGAAATGATTTATGAATAATAAGTTTATGAATATAAATGAATGAAATATTAGCCTAAAATTGACCGTAGCGTTTGGCGCTACCACTATCCCGCTAGGGATAAAGCGTGAAGTTAAGTAAGTAAGTATAATAGCGTATAAAAATGTTATTTATCTGAACAGTCGTTACTATAACAAAAAAGAGATTGATGGGTATTTCTTCATGATTTCATTCTTCCCTGATTCACATGGTTCAAAATTTTTGACACTTAGCATAATACATGTTTCTATAACTATTCTATAACATATTTGAGATCCCTATCTGGTCAGAGTGGTACACCCTCTTTCATAGGAACATGTTTTATTATCTCAAACGTGTCAAAAATTTTGGGCCATATGTATCAGTAAAGGACAAAATCTTTAAGAATTGCCTGGATAGTTACAAAAATAAAAAAAATATATATTTTTTCATGTTTTTTTATCTAATTTCAAGGTACAATTCTATTTTTAACACATTAAATTTAATTTTTAACAATAAATAAGTAATTTCAAAATTTTACTTAAAAAATTGAAGATAAAGAAAAGTTAAAAATTATAAATTAACTTATTCCACAAGTTTATAAAGGCTGATAAAACTTCGACTCTTACCTTATTCATTTAATCATGCCCTATAATTGCATCCTGTTTCCTGCCCAGTAACGGGAAAGTCGCTAAATTTTAGAATATTTTAGTAAAAATATATTCAAGATAAAAACGGCTGGAAGCAAAACCTTCATACTTTTTCCCGCACATTCGAAGGACAGTCAAAGAGATCATAGTGTAACCATACTTCGTTCGCCACTTTCCACCCGAATTACGTGATAACTGACGTAACTAAACGCCGCAAATAATTAATTAATTTTTATTTTTCATCAATAAATACAATTTAAAAAAAAAACAAACGTCAAAATTTAAATCATTGGATGAATGTACAATACTTATGCCTCCTAGAAAAATTAACATTAAAAAATCCCATAGTCTATTTCTATTAACAGTTACTAGAAGCTAAGTGATATAAGACTCTTATAATTAATTCTTGAGAATTTCAAATTATACTATTGTATAGGGTAATAACAGTAATTTTCATAATTATTTAATCACAAATCATCACAAATTCTATTAAGAATCGATTTCTCGGTTTAATGCCTTAAAACAGTAACATGTATTGTCAAAAATATATGTATATCGACACCTTCATAGTATTTTCATAATCTACAACATATTTTTTTTATTTTCTAGTCAAATAATATTTTTTACTAACTGTATCCCACGTTTTTACATTTCCTACAAAACTTAAGTTAACTTAGAATGGTAAACGTTTTCATAGAAATTTTGAAAAACCCTCTCTTAATGCTCCTTTAAACTCACCAAGAAGCCTTCATGACAAATAGCAACTTTATGTCCTGTAGCTTTGTCTGTATGTTGTCTATCAGTAATGCAAGTACTTTATATATCAACCATAACCATATTATACCATATACTCGTATATATATATAATAAAAAATAGTGTTTCTACCATACAAATATACTATTTTTTTTATATAGAAACCCAAATAACGAATGTGCAAATTAAAGTATATCTCTTTTTAAGCAATAGTTTAAAATCTTGATAAAAATTATATTGTTACTAAAAAATTTATAAAATGCAATTACAATATTATACTCGGAAGGTGTCGATATATTGGGCAGGCAGTAACAAATTGAACACATAAATTCGATATTTTAAGCTATATTATTTAACCGAACTCCTAATAAATTATTTAAAAATGCTAATCGTCATTGTTGACAGGAATTTCTTCAATGCCTTCAGTTTCATTCACTAAGGCTCGCTCCAGGATCACTCTACCTTCCTTATATCTGAAACAAAGGAAAAATAGGTGTTTGGACAATATTATAACAATAACCAGCAGCTATGAGAGAGAAAATGAAAATAATTTTAACATTAATAGTACTATGATTAAAATGTAATAACATTAACAGTAACTAGCTACCTAACTGCTATCCCAGTGCACCACAAGGTCTTAAAAAAATATGTTTAATTAGTTTAAAAAAGAAACAAGTATCAAGAAATTCTGTTTTCTGCTTACTGCCTAAATTCAAGGCATTGTGTGTTGAATGGCGGAACTCTATATTCCGTTACATTAATTAATAAAAACAATAGTGCATCTTATGAAGGTAATAAAAGTGTATTAAAAAATTACATCAATTTTTGTTTTCTTTTTTTTCTAATAGGTTTCAAACAGTAATCAATGCTTGTGAATTTGATTTCCAATAGGAAAAATGTTCATAAGTACAAAAAATATGTAGTACTGGGTTCCATCATTTAGAACTGAATGTTTTTGCGAATGGTAAAGAATATAATGAGTCTTTACATTTCCTTTATAATAAAAGAGATATATACATAGATAGATAAAATTCTTTATCACACATATACAAAAAAATAAATGAAAATAGTAACATATAAGAGGAACATAATTATAATTGAGAAGAGTTTTTTTCTAATTTTTTTTTTATAAAAAGTTACTTAATGTTTAAATATCATTATGGAATATATTTTTACCTTTGATTTTCTTCAGTGGCAAACTCATACACCCATCCTAGTTTAGTGGCGCAGTTCTTACAAGAAACATCGCGTACCATATGTCTGCCAGTCAACATGACTCTATCTTGAACTTCAGAGTATACTAGATTCACGACTTTGTGGAATAGAAAGGCACGACCTTAAAAAGTAACATTAACAAGATATCAAAACAAAATATATAATGAATTCTATATTACGATGTTTTATACATAAGGAATTAAATGAAAACATAATGTAATCTTCGTAGCATCACGAAGTTTAAAATTTTTTATTTATTACCTAGTTAATACTTCAATTATGATTATTTAAACATATACTTGTTTATCTTTGAATCCTAAATAATAACAATAAAATCAGCTGTTTCATGGCAACTGACCTGTCGCTCCAGTAAATCTAGTGCTTATCAACTCTGAGCGATTAGTTAACACCACATCACAAGCTGCACAAGAAAATAAACGTGTTCCGCCGATGTGATCTAAAAAGATTTTGCCCATTTTGTTATTTTTGTGTTTTAACCTATTATTTTTTTGTTTTAGGAATAAGATATGTGAAGTTGCAATACACTTTCTTGAATTTGACGCAATCAAAATAAATTCATTTGTCAAATAAATTGTATTCTATTGTTGTGTCATCTCTTTCTTTTCTATTCGATTAGAAAAAGAGAACATACTCGGTTTTTGACATTTAAAGGGTTTTTTGTTAAAATGTTTTTTAAACTGTCAACACTGATAGTGATACCTACTAAAATGAATATTATTCTAAAATTTAAGTAACAATATACATTTTTTAAATTCAGTATTTTCCTTTCTCTTTTGGATAAGTTAAGTAAAAAATAATATTTTACGGTGACAAATTCTTAGATATTATTGTAATTAAAATGTAAATGAAAATTTGAGATTTTTTAAACGATTTGTTGAACCGTTGCCTACGAAACCGTTAGTTTCATAATGAAATATATTTTTACAATAAGTAAACATACTTTCGTCTCTTATGATTTTACAAAATTTACATAAAAATCTGCCTCATAAGTATGGAGGATTTAAAAGAAGATACAATTCACCATACAGCTGTAAAATTAGCGGATGAAATAAAAAGTCTGTCCATTTATAAATCATTTTATAGTGATATACAAGTAAGTTTAAATTTTATTGTAAATTAATATTTGTTATTATATAATAACAATAATTTTCATAATAAACAGAAACTAGTATCTTCACCTAATGTTAAAAAAGAAGACTTCAAGCAAACTTTACAACAAGCTATGAAAGAAAAGGGTTTGGATACTAAACTTAGAAATACGGTGTTTCATTGGGTTAGAACACAGAGTAAGCATAATGTAAGCATTTATTTATTACTATTAATGATATCTATATTTTTAATACTTTTCTTTTAAAAAATCAAAGATAACGTAACGAAATATATATTTTCTACCAAGTTGATTTAGCTTATATAATATATATCGACTTTTTACATAACTTTATTATTTTTAATTTATTTTAGAAGTTAGATCCTCTGACATCGTTATCAAAAGCCAGTGCTCAATGGGAGAAAAGAATCCATAAATCGTTAAATTCAATGTGTTCAGATTTAGAGACTTCTTTGGCTAAAATTAGGCCACAGAGTGAACAAGAAGAGCTTACAGATAAATGGAATGAGCTTAGTACATACGGTTTAGGTAAAATTTGATTATATTGTATTAATACTAGTAATTCTTGTTTTATTTCTTTTCTATTATCTTTTTGTTATAGATTTAACGAAATATAGACCAGTTTATGCACCAAAAGACTTTTTAGACGTATTACTTACACTATCTGGTTACGTACCGTTTACAAGAGAGTGAGTACCTTCCTTATATTAAATAAGATTTATTGTAACCATTAAAATATAACAGGTAATATAATGTATTAAAATTATATTACAGAGACGAACCTAAATGGGAATTCGCACACCTACCTCTACAAGTTAAATCATTGGATCAATTGGTATTACTTAATTCTATCTACCTCTTGTGGCTTGAAGGACCATTTCTTGAAATACACATATTTTAGTCTCAACAGTTTTTAATATGAATTATTATTACTAATAAGTACTTTTAATTTCTTAGCGCAAAATTTATAGTGAATGGGCCAATGGTGAACCTTTATTAGGTGTAAATCCAAATATGCCAAGTACAGTGCCTGGGTTTTTAACTCTAGAAGCGGAGCGTATTGCTCTCGGCGAGAGAGTGGCTGGCTTAGGATATGCCCCAGTCATTCAAGAATATCTAAAAAAAGGCAGTCCACAATGTTTGAGAGCTAGACTTTGGACGCAGGTTTTGGGGGCTGAAGTCAAACATCAGGTTTGTTGTCAATTATTTGTTAATAAATTCTTCATTAAGTAACATTTAAGGGAAAGAATACGAACAATTTACTATCAGTATTTATAAATCCGTTCCCCACTACTTAGTACCACATCCTCCAATTCCTCCCGATTTATAAATCTGAGCACCATATAATTAAACCAATAATTATTCTAGCAAGTTACTTACTTCAATCATTTAAAAAAGAGTGTACTGGAAGTGGACTTAATGATTGATAAGCTGATTTTCAAAGATGTTCAATTGACAGCTTCCAACGACGACCAATATTTTGTATTTGAAGATTTACTCTATCAGGTACGAGTAACGTAATACTTATTAAAGATAAAAAGAAATTGGGGTTTGTATTACTTTGTTTGTTAAGTTAGGGTCGTCGAAGGGTGTGAAGGGTGAAACTTTAAGGCTGATCATCGGTATTATTTCATGTTGTTACACTTATAAACTCTGCGAATTTTATTACAAGAGAGGAGAACCTGTATCTTTCGTCATAACACATTTACCGTCAAAATTTTACTACGATTATCCTGAGAAAGCTTTTGGGGTATAGATAGCATTTTTCTTGTCAATATCCTGTGTTTTTTCCAAGATATTAAAAATAACGTAAGCCTTCTCAATCAATTATGATACAAGTGATACCTAAATTATGGAGGTGCATAATCATTAAATATTTAATAGTATAAACTGTAATTGACAGGTAATGCTGTGTTTTTCACGAGATGGTGAAGTATTGGCAGCAATTAGGTCGTTAGCGGGTGCGGCTTTGACTGTTGCCGTGAAAGGAAGACACGCACCAGACTGTTATACTGCCTTTCCACCTAGCGGCGTTATTCCCTTTCACGGTTTTACCATGTATGGTAAGAGATAATAATTTTTATTGTATTTTAATACATTTTAGCTTTTAGTTTTATTAATAACTTTTAAAAAAATTCAAATAAAAGACATGTTTCGTAACCAGCGACTACAACTAGTGTTAAAATAATGGTGGATATAAAGAATTTAATAACATATATAACGAACGCCTGTCGTGACGCATAGGCACAAGCGTGCGACTGTAAACGCGACAGGTTGTGGGTTCAATTCCCACTCCAGGAAGTGTAAAATTTAGTATTTTCAATTCCTTGGTTTGGTAATAAGGCATAGCGCCACTCAACACGCAATGCCTCAATTTGGCGGAAAGTGGGGAACGGAAATGTTGAAAGACAATGGAGTTTCTTTACACTAGATTCTCTGGTTCCCTCCTGCTATACCCCTCCGCATATAGATGCGAGCTACAGCGTGAAGTTAAAAAAAAAAGAAGTAACATATGCATTCTTAATTACTTCATAATATCTAATTAATATTTTTATTTTATACTTAACATTTCAGCAACGCCATTTTGTTACTTATATGATGATCCTGTTCAACTATATTTTATATTTCGAGCGTTTTATATGCGTTATTGGCATCGACTACATTACATATCTACTCATCCTCAGGTAAGAGAAAGAGTTAAGATTTTTTATTATTTATTAAATATTATTTATTGAAATTATAATTTTATATATTAAAAAAAATGTTTACAGGGTATTGTATCTCTTTGTCTTCTTTATGAACGACTTTTAGAAGCTAATGAACCTCTTTTGTGGATACATTTTAGGAATATTAATATAAATCCGTGAGTATAATTTATTTTTACTCTGTACTCGTAATAAACTGTTTGAATTGGCGGGAACTGTAACTTTTAACATAGTTTTACAAAAAAATGATTGAAAAAGATTTTTTTTTGTTTTATTAATTGTTTCAAGAAAAACATAACTTTAAATTATATTTTAACATATATTTATGTTATTTTTAGTATCCGTGTAGTGTTCAAATGGTTAATGAGAGCGTTTAGCGGACATCTGCCACCGGACCAGCTTTTACTTCTTTGGGACGCAATTCTTGGATATGACTGTTTAGAAATACTTCCTTTATTAGCTCTAGCCATTTTGAGTTTTAGAAAAGAAAACATATTTCAGGTAAATACGTTGCAAAATGTCGACGCCGTGTTGGCTGACCTTTCTACTATATCTGTAATTCCTTTATTGCAATTGGCTTTAATGAAAATTTGAATAGCTAAATAATTAAAATTTTAACAAAAACGCCGACTTCAAATAAATTGCACTAAAAAATAATTATTACGGATAACTCAAAAACTAATTGTCAGATCCCTACTAAATTTAAATAGGACTACAGCAGATGCACTAGGTATCTTATAAAAAAGAATCATTGATATTGTTTCACCCAGTAAACAGTTATGGAGGTAAACATATTAAAAAAAGAGAGTCGAACTGATAACCCACGCAGTTTGGGGGCCACAGTGGATCCACGGTGTAACCACGACGACAGTAGATTTACTGTGGATCCACAATGGAACCATAATGGAAACATGATGGATTTATTGTGGTTTTTAAGCCATTTTGCCATCATGGCTCCATTTGCTCATCCGCTGTGGTTTAACCGTGGTTCCGTTTTGGTTTTTATTGTGGATCAAACCACAGTCAACTCACTGTCAAACCACAGTGGACTCACTTTTAAGCCACAGTGGAATCACAATGGCAAAATGGCTAAAAATCCACAGTGGGTCTACGATGGTTTCTTTGTGGATTCACTGTGGACCCATACCCATTAACCATGTGGCCCCCAAACTACGAGGGAACCTAAAGCTTTATTATTTAAACAATACAAATATTTTATTAAAAAAAATGGAAAAATAATTAATTCTTTATATTATTATGCAATAATATTTCAAGAAAATAGAAAAATATATAAAATAGGTCTAGTTCTTAAATTTTTGGCTGTTCGTTAATAGAATTGTTTGTTAGGAAGGGCTTTTATAGATATTGTACATATGGTTTTTTTACAATAACACATATATTGATTATTGTTAAATTATAGGGAATATTATTTGTATGAATGTTTTATAGGAATTTTTCTTTTGTAGATCAATTTATTGTAATAAAGTGCAAATGTGTTAAGTTTATAGCATTTTTTATTACTTAAGTTTCTTTTTTCTTCGTTTTTTCGTCTCTTTTTGTTTTTACTCACATGGCAGGGTATTAGGAAAAAATCTAACTCTATCAAGGCACTCTCTTCTTTTTCTACCCTAATTCGAGACATTGCGTTTTGTGTACTAGAGCGGATAATTGAAAATAATTTAAATATTATCATCAACGCCTATCGTGGCGCAGAGGCACAAGCGTGCGACTGTAAATGCGACAGGTTGTGGGTTCGATACCCACTCCAGGAAATGTAAAATTTAGTATTTTCATGTCTTAGGTTTGGTAACAACAAGGCAGCGCGGCATTGAGTTCTACCATCCAACACGCAATGCCTCAATTCGACGGAAATTGAGTAAACGGAATTGTTGAAAGAGAATGAAGCGTGTCTTAACACTAGGTTCTCTGGTTCCTTTGCCTACCCTGCTATAAGGGTGGATACTAAAATAAAAATATCATGACCCTGCGTGTGGGAATAGAAGCCACAACCACTCCGCGTTTACGTATGGAGTCAAACACTCTCCCGATGTGGTGACGATTGCCTATATTCTTTTTTTAAATGAATAGGACAAAAAATGAATATAAATGGTACTTTAAAAATATAGAATATTGAGTAATTTTACTATTTACTTTATTACTTCAGTAAGTTGGAAAATATTTATTTTTTTTATAATTCTATCTTTTTTTTTTTAACTTTCACGCTGTATCCTGCATATAGCAGGGTAGGCAGAGGGAACCACAGAAACCTAGTGTATAATTGATCCACTACCATCTTATTTTATATTTTTTTTAGACTGTACTTCCTTATGTTTTAAAAACTTTAAAAAATATTTTTAAAATATTCTTGATATTATATTAACTATAAATGATATTTGAAATACAGGGTCTAACTCTACTACATAAAAAAATATATACATTTTTTAATTTATAAAACTATAAAATTATAAAAACATTTTATTCAGATGAATAATATAGATTAAAAATTATTTAACAAATTTATTACAAGTGACAACACGTGTTGACACAACAACTTTATATTATACATATCTCATATGAAAATCCATGTATAAATAAAATTAAACTTTCCTACAAACAACACACCAATTGCCTTCTTCATAGAAACTCTTCTCTACCACCAAACTGGGTAAATCACATAATTTCTCCAACTCACCATCTTCAAATACATGATAATATCTCAATAGTGTTGCGCTCGGTTGATTCTCTAACTTCTTCACCGACTCCTTCCCCAAATTCTTCTCAGACTTATCTAACTCCTCTAAATTCTTTCCTCAGAGTTCTTCTCTACCTTCTTCCTCAGTTTCCAAGGCACTAATAAATCTTGATGTTGGAATTGCGTTCTATTTTCTCATGAACTGGTAAATTTATTCCAGCGACTGAATGTAAATTGGAATTTTGTATTTGTTTCTCTTTATTTTGGCTTAAATAATTAGATTTAGTTTGATCTTTCGCCCACTGCACATTAGTGCTTGCCACCGGTCGCAGAAGATTGGCAATGACTGATATCGCTTGACGTCTCTTGCCTGTGATAAATAATGTTGAGTAATAAATAAATTTCATTATCGCCTATCAGGCGCAGAGGCACACGCGTGCCACAGTAAGCGCGGAAAGGTTAGGGTTCGATTTCCACTCAGAAAAATGTAAAGTTTAGTGTTTTTATTTCCTGGGTTTGGTAACAAGGCAAAGGTAATACTTTTTTTCTTTTTTTTCTTGTTAATTATTTACTGTTAACTGTAATACGTTGCCAAAATAAAACACATTTTTACTTACTATTAAATTATCAGCTTTTACCACCGGCTTCGCTTTGATGACTTTTCTTCGCTTCACGCTGTATCCCGCATATAGTTGGGCGCAGTTAAGACATATGAATGACACGCCTAGTGTTAAGACACTCCGTTCTCCACTTCCTTCCAATGAATTGAGGCATTGCGTGCTGAGTGGCGGAACTCAACGCCGCGCTTGTTTTTGTTACCAAAACCCAGGAAAATGAAAATTCCATTTGGTGAGCAGAAATCGAACCCACAACCTCGTCACAGCAGTAATCAAAAAGTTAAAAACGCAGTGCCTCTGCGCCACGACAGGCGTTTTTTAATTAAATGATAATATATAAAACTTACGTAATTACTTTCGTAAATGGTGTGGCGACAGCAATACATATACCTTATCCGGCAAATCTGTTCCTGAAGATTACTGGTGAGCAAAGTCGAGCCGTATGCACTGCGCTGTGTGGACATCGCGTGTGGATTCCTTACATTCAGTTAGTAAACCTATACTTCTTTCACCTGCTATCTGTTAAAAGAATATATATTTATGAAAAATATATAAGAAAATATATAATTTTAGAATTTTGATTTTATGTATCACATATGAATTCATGTGTACACGTAAGATTTTACATATGTGGACGTAAGATTTTCATGTGTGGACGTAAGATTTCTGCGCGTGGACGTAAGATTTCCATGTGTGGACGTAAGATTTCATAAGTGTGGATGTAAGATTTTTCATGTGGACGTAAGATTTTCACATGTGGACGTATAATTTCATGTGTGGACGTATACTTCATGTGTTGCAGACGTATGACTTCGCGTGTGGACGTAAGATTTCGCTATGTGGACGTATAATTTCATGTGTTGACGTATGATTTCATGTGTGGATGTATGAATTCATATGTTTATTTTTTTAATTGATTTATAGATAAATAAATAACTGACCTGTATATATCATTACGTTTCAACACACATTCTTGCCATTGCCAGCTCCTAAGTCTAACACAATATCCCCTGGTGGCGTATCTTGTAGAAATTCCACCACTTTAGGCCACGGTTTGTGTCTTGTCGAACTAAAGTGACTCGCTATTTGTTCGTATACCTGTTATATATCAAAAACTACATTACTATGGCATAATAGCGCAGTGGGACAATGTGTCTGATTCGTCTCTAAACGTGATTGGTCTAGGGGTTTATTTCCCATTCGGGGAAAATTTAAGATAACACATTTCCTGATGCCTGTCGTGGCGTAGAGGCACAAGCTGTGCGACTGTAAACGCGACAGGTTGTGGGTTCGATTTCCACTCCAGGTAATGTGAAATTTAGTATTTTCATTTCTTGGGTTTGGTAACAGGCAAAAGTATTTAGAGTGCTGTGTTCGCCACCAACACGCAATGCCTTAATTTATGGAAAGGGGGAACGGAATGTTCAAAAGAGAATGGATTGTCTTAACACTAGGTCTTGTGTCCCTCTGCATACCCTTTCTGCCATATGCGGGATACAGCGTGAAGTTAAAAAATCTTGGCATGGCTAAACAAAGTGAAACATTGTTACTAATAACTACTAGGTGTACAAAGGCAAGGCATGCTAAAGGGTGTTGGGAACAAATAAATGAGTATTGTCTGTTTCTAAATATTGTTTGTCATAGCGCAGTGGAACAAGCGTGCGACTGTAAACGGGACTGGTATAGGGTCCAATTCCCACTCCAGAAAAAGAATATTATATTTTATAATGTTTTAGTATTTTCACCTCCTCTCTCTGGGCAAAAAAAAGTATTCACTTGCAAAATTTTACAAAGAAGCAGCTTCGTTTTTCCATTACAGCAGAAATTCGTCGTACTTTGTCAAATAGCGGAGAAATGAAAATAATTGAAACATAAAATATTTTATTGTTATAAAATTAACGCCTGTCGTGGCGCAGAGGCACAAGCGTGACTGTAAACGCGTGACAGGTTGTGGGTTCGATTCCCCACCCAGGAAATGGATTTTTCACTCTGGGCTTGGTAACAAGGCGAAGCGCGACATTGAGTTTCGCCACTGTGCTGAGTGCTGAGTGTATGCCTTAATTTCGCGGAAAGTGGTGAACGGAGCAACTTAACACCAGTTCTCAGGTTCCTCTGCCTACTCCTACTATATTCGGGATACAGCGTGAAGCTATGTATGTATTAATTTTTTAAATAATATACCCAACCCGATGTACATGCAATTCTTCCAACTCAGAAGCAACATCCTTAGTAATACTTTTACACTACCGCTATTAGACCAAAGCCGCACTCACATTCACCAATTCTAGTTTTCCTAAATCGTTAGATATACGCGTTTGTCTTTGCACTGAGTCATTGGTTATAATGCGAATTTCTTTATTTTCACTGTGGCATACTCTTTAATTATGGGATCCTGTGACCTTGGCTGTATACCGTGTTGCCAGTCATATCTATAAAGAACATTTAAAAAAAACAATTTTAGCTTATTTAGGATAGCTTCACGCTGTATTCCGCATAGCAGGGTAGGCAGAGGGGACCAGGAGAACCTAGTGTAAAGACACCTGCTATTCCTTTAAAATTTTGCCCCCACTTTCCACCTAATTGAGACATACGCTGAGTGGCGGAACTCAACGCCACTCGTAGTACATTTAATAAATATTATCGTTTTCCTTTACTTAATAGGCATATTATTATATATCTAAGTCTTGGCTTAACTAAGCGGCGTTAAGTTCCGCCACAAATAAAAAAGTCTCTAAGTAAAAATTAAAAGTTTACAAGGCATTAATAATCAACTTTGCTGTTCCATTAACTGCAGAAAACAGATCAAACAAAAAGAAAATGGAAAAAAATGACTGAACTGTATATTCTGTACAATATTTTTTTTTTCTATTTACTACATAAATACAAAAGAACAAGGAAATATGTTAAAAATTAAATTGCAAAACCCAATATATATAAAATATATATTCACCGAGCCTCCCTTGCATAATTAACATAGACCTAGGGCAGGTATTACAATAGGGATATACTCCCCAGTATGATGTTTCCAGTCCATGACTACAGCCGAGCCTAGTGAAAGAGATAATATTGTATTCTCAAAAGGACTATGTCTGTCTACATGGGATGGTATACCTGAAAATATTAAAAAAGTTAAAAAATATTTTTTTTAGTTATTATATATCAATATTATGAAAAATATTAAAAGCCAGCTATAGTGGAGCAGTGGGACAGTATCTGACTGACTGACTGACTATTACTGACTATTATTGACAGTATCTGACTGACATTGGCTGTGGGTTCAATTATAGGCCACACTGTGTGGCATAGCTCTGATAGTGCTTGCTCGCTCAGGATAATGATTATATTTGAATTATTTTTATTTCCCCACTTTGCAACAACAAAGTGTGCATTAAGTTTTACAAACATCGACATGTAATGTCGATTTTGGGAGTAAATTGCAGAACAGAGGGGTCTTAACACTAGGTCCTCCATATCTACCCACCTTAAAGTGGAAATAAGTGTGAAGCTGTAAAAAAAAATATTTAAACAAAGATAGTCAATACAAAATACATCTTCTTACCATGTCCAGGATAATATTTGTTAACTGTCAATTGATCTGGTATTCTAAAGTCAATTCCTTGATATTTCGATCTTTCCATAAAATATCATCACATTCCTTTGGTAATTTCTCGTCTAAAGGTGAACTTAAGTCAACATCATTACTTCCATACCTGAATTCATAGCCGTAATGTCTTACTTGTCTATTTTTTAAATTTGAATCTTGAACTAAATCAAAAAGTTCTAAAAATTTCCTTTCTTCTTCCTCAGATATGAAATTTTCAATTAATTGCAGTCCATTAGGCATGTTTCCAGAGCATATTATTTCTGTATTTGGTACTAGAAATTCAAATATTACGATAGGTTTTGTGACTACTATACATATTAAATAAAAACAATCTATATCTTTCTTATATATAAAACACAGTTTTTATAAGTTTTTGTTTGTATTATAAGTGTTAGCTGAAGCTACAATGATTGACAAATTTAAAAAAAAACAGTTACACTTTTTTTTTTCATTTAAATGGATTTATATATTTTTATATTAATGTGTTAGGATATTGTTGTATTTTGATAATTGGTCACAATTTTGAACTTTACACATTTATTTTTAAAATACAATGATAAAATTATTAAAGAAATATAAAAATTGATAACATTCTCTACAAATTTAAGTTATTTAAAAATTACATACCATTTTCTTACATAGCTCATGCAAATTGGTGCATTCTTAGTCCTTTCTTTCCATTACAAGTATCAAAAAGAATAATTTTGCACTATCCACATTATTAAATACTATGTAACAATGTGACTCTCCTTTCTCTGATATAAACTTATTTATGGTCACACTTGAAGGTAAATCTTCTAACAATTTAACAACATCTGCTTTTTCAAACCCTGTAGCTTGACCAACATTAAGCAGAGTACTATATTCTGAAATCATCAAAGAAAATTATCTTTTTATTAATCAAGCACTCAACTTAATTTACAAAAATGTTTGTATTTTTATTTTTTATATAGCTTCACGCTTATATTTCCAATGTGAGTCAGGGTAACCCGTGACAACCTAGTGTTAAAACACGTTCGTAAGAATCGAACCCAAATTAATCGTGTTTAAAGTCAGACACTGTCCCGCTGTGCTACGACGGCCTCTCATATTAATTAATAATATTTAAATTCTGCTTAATATATTAGTAACTTACAGGTCCAGGTACATCAGTACATATTATTCCTTTAGAAGTTTTTAAACGCATAGCAAACCGTTTCCTTTTTTTCTCCGTTTTCTTTTCTTCATCCATGATGTGTCAATGAAACTTATTTATGTGTTTTTAACTTAATTTATATTTATTTAATATTTTTTCGTAATGTAAACATAACCTAAAGTAAATTGGTGTTTCAATGTTGACTTATTTTTTCTTTCATGACGTTTTCAAATGACAGCACAGATAATACTAAAATACTAATTAGATTATACAAGCTAATTAAAAAAAACGAGGCTTGGAAATGGAAAATAAAAAAAATCGTCTTGTTAATTATTAGATATGGAAGTATAATATAAGAGAAAATTTATTTTACTCTGGAGATAACTAATATGGATTTTAATAAAATTTTACAATTATAGAAAAATATATGACTTTATTTCTCTGGCTAAATCTATGTATATATAAATGACATAAGTCTCTGTAAGTGACTAATATCATGAAATGTCACTTCTCAAGTTGTCATGTGTAAAGCATGAAATTTGAAAATGAAACTATATTTTTATTTTAAAAGATAACAGAATTTTAGACGAAATTTTAAATAATATCTACCTAGATTGCTTACATTATATGTATGATGTTTATTCACAATGAATGTTCAAACAGTAAGTTATTGCACTTAAAAACGTTGTTTTTATAGGAGGATAATTTTATTTTTATATTATTTACTTTACAGGAACCATCAAAGAACAAAAAGAAGCATGCCATATGTATGGCATCAGACTTCTTCTATCCCAACACGGGCGGAGTAGAGGAGCATATTTACAACCTTTCCCAATGTTTGATAAAACGAGGCCACAAAGTAGTTGTTATCACACACTGCTACGGTGACCGCGTCGGTGTGCGGTACTTGACCGGCGGACTTAAAGTTTACTATTTACCTGTACGGGTATTTTACTCACAATGTGCTCTTCCTACAATGATATGCAATATAGCTATAGTTAGATATATTTTAATTAGAGAATGTATTGAAATAGTCCACGGCCACTCCGCGTTTAGTGTCTTAGCTCACGAAGTGTCTATAATAGGAAAGTTAATGGGCTTGAAGACGGTATTTACAGACCACAGTTTGTTTGGTTTTGCTGACATGTCTGCGGTTTTAACTAATAAATATTTGCAGATATGTTTGTGTGAATGTGACCATTGTATATGTGTGTCACACACTGGTAAAGAAAACACAGTATTGAGAGCTAAAGTGAAAGCCCATAAAGTGTCAGTTATTCCCAATGCAGTAGATGCATACACTTTTACCCCTGACCCGAGCCAAAGAGACCCAAATATTATAACTATAGTAGTAGTGTCACGGTTAGTATATAGGAAAGGAGTAGATTTGACCGCAGCTGTCATAGCTGATATGTGTCCTAGGTATCCTAATATTAGATTTATAATTGGAGGAGATGGGCCTAAAATGTGGTTACTGCAGGAAGTGAGGGAGCAAAAGGGCTTCCAACACTGCGTTACATTGCTAGGTAGCTTAAAACATTCCGAAGTTAGGGATGTTTTGGTGCAAGGAGATATATTTCTAAATACATCATTAACCGAAGCATATTGCATGGCTATTGTAGAAGCAGCATCATGTGGCTTAAAAGTTGTATCAACTAGAGTGGGTGGTATACCAGAAGTTTTGCCAGAAAGCATGATTTATTTGACCGAACCAAATGTTAACAGTATAGTCGCTGGAATAGAAAAAGCTATGAAAGATTTAAAGCTCGGTAACGTTTTATGTCCATATGAATGTAATAAAATGGTTAGAAAAATGTACAACTGGATGGATATTACGAGGCGAACTGAAATAGTTTATAATAGAATATTGCTAAATAAGAACAAACCTTTAGGTCAACAGTTGAAAAGTTACTTAGATTGTGGTGTATGGCCGTTTTTATTGGTTATTAGTTTAATGTATTTATTGTTGCGGTTAACTGAGAGAATATATAAGAGAAAGCATATAGATATTGCAAGAGATTTAAAATTGTAGTTATTTAAATACTAGAGGCAATAATGGTGCACGGGATGTCTACAAACCCAATTGGTTGTGGGTTCGCTACCCATTTGTGGAAATTATTATATTTAATTTATTTTCATATCCCTGCTCTAGTTTACAAATGGTTCTCTACTAGGTTTTCTGTACCTATCGTGCTAAATGAGAAAATTAAAAAAGTTAAATATATTTGTTAGTATAGTTTAAAATTTTATAAATGTACATAGTTAATTTAGTTTGAATTACAGAACAATTAAAATTTGATATATTAGAAGTATAAAATAAATATGACACACATAATTAAATATATAGAACATAGATACATAGATAGATAGAACATACCTATAAATTGATTAGATTTACTTTGTGACAATTATCTATAAATATATATATCTAGTTTAATTTTTAAATTAATAAAAAACGAAGAGAAAGTGCAAATATAACATTTATAAAAATAGACTTTAGTCAATGAGGTTGTGTTCAATAATTAACAGTAAAAAAAAGTAGATTTAATATAAAAATGACTTTTTATATCATTGTTATAATTAATTTATTGACATTCACTCAATAATAAATATAATATTAATTAATTGTTAATAGATAACTCTGAGTTCTTTAACTATCTTCCGATAAAAATATACATACATTCATACATAGCTTCACGCAGTATCCCGCATGTAACAGGGCAGGCAGGGGGAACCTAGTGTTGAGACACTCCGTTCTTCACTTTCCGCCGAATTGAGGCATTGCGTGCTAAGTGGCGGAACTCAACGCCGCGCTTTGCCTTGTAACCAAGGTAGGAAATGAAAAATTCCCATTCCTGGAGTGGGAATCGAACCCACAACCTGTCGCGTTTACAGTCGCACGCTTGTTGTAGAAATAAAACAAAATATTTGGAATGATATTATATGTTTATTATAATACTATGATCAAATAAAAAAGATGCATTTTTCAATATTAAAGCCAATTCAATAATATTGTTAAATTAAATTTCTTAAATAACACTCGGAGGTTATTCTTTATAGAACAACACACTATGATTATAAGAATTAAGAATTGAATTATTATTTATAATATGTCGGAGGTGTAATAACAAAGGTGGCAAAGTCCAGGTAATGCAATTTACAAAAAATGGATACTAGAATACTATACTTTTAGTTGTAATGTATTTTGTTAAGTATAATTTTAATATAGTTTATTTTAATCTCAAGCTCCGTCAACTTGAAATTTTAAAAAATGTGATGGAGTGCCACATTTGTTAGTAAAAGATGGACTTTGTCATCTTTATTATTAGACCCCTGATTTAATCTTTTTTTTTTTAATTTCTGACATAATGATGCCAAAGAGTAATGTCTTTTTATCTTTTTTTTTTTTTTTCTATAAATAATAATCCAAGATCTAACAACAACATTCATTAATATAAATAATTATCAATTTATAATAAAATGTGATTTAATAACACTGAGACTGACGTTTAGACATATTCAGTAGTAACAATATTATTTTCTTATCTTCATTTGTATATTCAAGCTCTGTAAACAAATAAATATGTTATAATAAATAATGTTATAGTATGGTTTTTATTTATTTTATGATAAATCTATTAATATTATAAACTAAAAAAACTAAAAAAAATTTTTACTCCTTAGTGCAAGAACTACTAAACTGATCTGGATGAAACTACAGTAATATAGCTTATAAATAAAATGTTATTTTAATTTTTGTATAAATTTTGAAGTCCACATAAGAATTATCTTTTTAACTTTTACTATATAGATTCATTATTTAAAAAAAAAAGAATTTGGAAATCATGCTTCCTCCAATAAAAAACATTGCAAATTGAAAGAATTCATTTAAAAAGGAAAATAACACATAATTATAAAAAAAACAAACCCGACTGAACCAATTCAAATTTAGGAAGCAAATACAAATAAAGTAAGCTATAAAAGCTTATGTGTTATATATTTGAAATGTGCTGATTAAGTCCTTTCATTTGGTACCCCACACGGTACCCATCAACGATTTTCCTGTTTTTATTCATGACGTAATTGCCTCTAGAGGGCGCCATATTGAATTAAGAGTGACGACACAAATCTAAGAACACTTGTAGTATCAATACCTATATAACGTCACCTTAATTATATGGATCAGTCCAGGGGTTTGGAAGATATAAGGTAACAAAGAATATTACAAACATACATGATACGGTTGAAAAACATAACCCTCCTCTGACAGTCTGGTAAAAACATCACATTCAACTAGATTTATACAGAATCAGCATCTACCACACCAATAATTAAGGTTTAAACAAAAAAAAACTCTGACATTAACTAAAATTTTACATGGGACCCCATCAGAAGTACTAGCTATCCTATAAAAAAAGATTCATCAAAATTGTTTCACCCAAAACATTATGCAGTAACATATGAAAAACATAGTCAAATTACAGACCTCCACCTTTTGAAGTTGGTTAAAAACAGTAAAAACTTACACTTTAGTTGGCCTTGGAGGGTATTTGGGGCGTACACCAGCTTGCTTCAGCTGTAACACAATGGACCTGAGGCGGGCAACATCTCTGCCTCTCCGAGGGCCAAAGTCACATAGTTCAGAGACTCGAGCCCATTCGTTACCATCCTCTGGACTGCCTTCAGAGCCTCTTGCTAGGGCTTTCTCAGCATTTCTGTGTATTATATATTAAACAATATAATATATGCAAAGTTATGTTCTATATGTTGATATGAATGTTATGAGAATGATTTGTATGAAGTGGGAAAGTAAGTAAACAATACATTTAATACATTGTAAAATAATATTTTATTATGAACTTAGTGTTAAAACATTCCATTCTTTGCTTTCCCCCAGAGTTTGAGACAATTCATGTTAAGTGGTGAAATTCAATTCTGTCCTTTATCTTAGAAGAGTACATACATGCATACATACATAGTTTCACGCTGTATCATTCTATATGCGGGATACCGCATATAGCAGGGAAGGCAGAGGGAACCTAGTGTTAAGACACTCCGTTCCCCACTTCCCGCCGAATTTAGGCATTGCGTGTTGAGTGGCGGAACTTAACGCCGCGCTTTGTTACCTAACGCCTGTCGTTGCAGTAAAGAAATAAAAATAATTTCAATATAACTAGTCTCCATGTGTGAATTGAATCCATAATCATCACATTTACAATGGGACATTGTCTCACTACCTATGCCTAACTCCACACTGTATCCCTAGCGGGGTAGTCAGAGAGAATGGAGCACCAAACACTAGGTCCCTGCATACCTCTTTCGCCTCTTCCACAGTCATTAACCTCTTCCTTCATATCTCGCTGCGACTTCTATTATATATCATATTTTTTTATAATGAGACATAATATATAAATAATCTATAATACTTTGAATAATAATGTAAACATATCTTTAAAAATTACAATTAATTAAAAATACATACACATATGGTTTCATGTAATTTTTAAACATGAATATCAATATTTAGTAATTCATATTACAAATGAAAATGATATATAAAAAATATAAGTGTTAAAAAATGAGGCATCGATAAATGACGGACAAACTCCAAAACCCAACATTTGTTAGAACCATTTCCTATACAAATATTATACTCACTTAGCAGATTCCCTGCCAGCATCAAAAAGAAAATAGAATATTAGTTTTTCACATGCAAAGAACTAACTCTAACATATTGAAAACAAACTTAATTTATATGAGGCACAAAAGGTCTATATGCATGCATATTACGAGTTTTATATTAAAAAAGTGGTCTTTTTTCACACTTTTCTTTCAATTTCCATGCATTAAAAATATTTACAGTATTTATAATCACTTAGTTTGGGAGTAAATTTTTTATTTCATAAAAATTTATATATCTATAGTCATAAAATATAACTGTTCTTTATAAAATATTAAATAAATAAATTTATTATTTATATTTTAATAAAAGGGCTATTAAATATAGCTCATTGATAGATATTTAAGTTACATCAATTATGTAATGCACCAAGTGTGAATAAGTTAACAAATCAAAAATGTATACTTTTCTCGACTGTCATTTAAAAATTAAGTTTTTTGTTAATTATATTTTTGTTACTTAAAAACTTTTCTATCTGATCATGTTTGAAATAAATCTATTTAATAATTTATTTAGCTCTTTATAAAAAAAAATAATTCAAAAATTTTTGTTTTTTTTCTAATGTATCCAAAAAAATTTTGGTTCTTTTTTTTAAAAATCATTTTTTTTATGTGAAGCAAAATGATTAAATATATTTTTATGCCAATAATTATTTAAATATTATATATTTAATTTGACTTATCAACATATTAACACTTGGTATATATAAGTGGGAGTTAAAAATATACTGTAACAATACCTGTTTGCTGCTTTGGTCTTAGCAATTTGTTCTTCATGTGTCTTATACCAATCTTCTAGTTCTTTTTTGGCAACTTTTAACATTTCCTGTTTCTTTTCTTCCTCTTCAGCATCTGTAGGAATATGTAATGATAAACTATTAAAATAATTATAATCAATATGTGAATGTTTGTTTAAAACTGACTGTATAATATTATGAAATTAAAATTATTTCCACTTTCCACTGCATATGATAAAACAACACTGTTCAGCCATTTAACACATAAATTAGGAAATCAGAAAATGGAGGGGTGGACCTAGGTTTAATTATTTATTTATTTTTTTTTATGGAAAGGACAAAGCAAACGAGCATTCGGGTCACCTGATGGTAAGTGATCTCCGCCGCCCACGGCCCCGTTTACCTAGACCTAGGTTGACCATCAAGAACACAGTATCAATGATATTGGGAGAAGGTCACATAAAAAGAGTGAGAACCCTCGGAGGGCATGCATGAAAAGGCTAATGACTGTGGACAAGGGCGGAAAATGTATGCGGGGACCATAGCGCTAACTACCCTGCTAGGATTAAAGAGTGAAGTTAGGTAGGTATGAAGGTAGAAAATGGAATATCTTGGCACTAGGCTCTCTTTGACTACCCTACTACACAGAAAAAAGTAAATCATTTTTATCGTCCAGAAAGCAGAAGCTGAAGTGGTTACCAGATTCAACCTGTTTACAATTACAAGTATTAAAAAAATATATATTTTCTTTCTCTAAATATACCTTTTTCTTCCAATCTCTGTTTTTGTTCTTCTCTCCAAAGCTTAATCTTCTCAGGTTCTTCTCTTTCCTGTCTGAATACAGAAGCTACTGGAGCAGCCACAGGAGCAGCTGCTGGCGCTGAAATGTCATCATCTAGCAGGCCATTTGCTTCAAATGCAGCGGCACTTGGGACCTCTGAAAAATATGAAAACTTCATGATTTCTATTCTCTGTATATCCTTCTAAATACAAAAGTTGCGTGAAGGTATATTTATAATATAATAAATACATATACATAACAAATATGTAGGAGTAGTTGATTTACTGACATGTTCTATATAATGTTATTGATTTAATTACATAATTGACAAAAATGCCTGGCAATTATTGAATCTACTATAAAAATTATGTGAACATGCAATTACCAACAAAATCGTCGAAACCATTCGATGCCGATGAGACAGTAACGGGGGGCGGAGCACTCGTCTCCAATTCATCTTCAAGACCAGCCAGCTGGTTCTGTTCACGCGCTAAAAAATCCGCCGCAGGGTCCACTTCAGGCTGCACAAAATTATCGCCGAAATCATCCATTTTCTATTTAATTATTATAATAAGACTAACAAAGATGGGTAAAGCTGACAAACGTTGACGTCGAATAAATACACCAAAGACAATCTAAATACGAGAACTGAGAAGTTAACTGTGAAAGAACGGAGATAGTCAATTAGTCATTGCAAATGACATCGACTTTTTTAAGTCGATAATATTTTTTTTATATGGCAATATTATTCGATACGTCAAATACATAAAGTTATTTTTAATCTATGTTGCCTATGAGAAATGTCAAAATAAATAACCTAATCTCAACTTCGCAATCTTTGGAAGAAAAATTACAAAAATGAATATAATAAGCATAAGAAGTAATTTTATTCGATCTAATATCATAAGTAGTTTGTGTCGTTTATCTACAACCGCCCCTGAGGTGGAACAAGCAGATGAGGTATTAATCGATGATACTGAAGACGTTAAGGCTAGAGAAGCTGAGATAGAAAAGAAAAGAAACAAATCACGGCTTGCTACAAACCACTATAATATTATGCATGATAGGCGTCCATATGAAGAGCCTAAGTGCTTGGCACATTTAACAGTAAAGTACAATAGGAAGATGTACGGCAAATATGGTGTCGCAAGTGGTGTAAATCCTAGTAAATATATTTTTTTATATCCTTATGCTTTGTACCACATAACAGGGTAGCCAGGGAGAACCTTATGTCAAGACACTCCATTCTCTGCTTTTCGCTCATATTTAGTGACAAAACTCAATATTGTTTTTTTGGGTAATAAGAGTAATTTAAGCCTTTATTTCAATTACAGGTATTTGCTGGCCTTCAAAGCAAGAAATAGAAGAAAGGAAAGAATATGAAGCTGTTGCTTTCCCATACACAATTCCTGAAGTGGTGGCATCAGTAGCAGAAAAGCGGAAACAAGAAAGAATAAGGATACAACAGAGAGATATGGAAATAGCAGCAAAGTTTGTAAAGTTAGAGCAATGGAAGAAGGAATTAAATGATAAAATTACTAAGAAGGCTGCTGAAGTCCAAGCTGTAAAGGTAAGAACTTATAATTATAGATATTAATACTAAAATTCTATATCATAGTAGAACTAGCTTCAGCTTCTGCTACAGTTTTGCCTGCATGGAGTGTTTGTAAAGATTAAAATCTTTGCAAATTATAGATTTTATGTAATTTTCATCTTCTTCTTCTTCGTGTCAATAAATTGAATGTTTAATTTTGATGTATAACCTTTTTTTCTGTAAAATTTTATTTAAATCCATACATTTATTTTAGCTTGAAAAAGGAAATTATTTATAATAATAACAGGATTGGAGAGATATATAAAAGAATTGGAAATAGTATAATTTAACCATATGCTGTTTGGAATTATTTCAAACATTACACAATTTAGCTATACATTCTTATTAAACTAAATTGAAATTTCTTCCAAGTTCTTGCAAACCATATTAGCATCTATAGAAAGAATTTTATAAAACTGTACTATTTTTAACAGATTACACTTTAAAGTGTCTTACAATTTTATTTTTGTTTAATTTTATTTTAAAATTGTAACAATAATAACATTCAACTCAATTTAAATTTGTAGCAAAAGAAAGAGCGCCTGGTAGAGGAAGTAAGAAGACACTTTGGCTTCACTCTCGACCCCAGAGACGAAAGGTTCCAAGAAGCCTTAGCAAAGAGGGAAAAAGAACAAAAGAAATTGGAAAAACAAGCCAAAATGGAGGCCAAAGAAAAAATGATGATTGCTAAGTTACAGCAAAAGAGTGTAGAGATAAATGAGAAGAGTTAGGCTTATTGATGATTTAGTAGTTATGTATTGTATTAATAAAGTTGTTTAAATGTTAGATTTTTTTATTGCATATATTGGTTTTTGTATTATGTATAAGTTGTAATAGGTGAAACATAATTTTGATGTAGCTGGATTTAGTATTGGCTTAGTGGTTAGTTTGGTCGAGTTCCAAGAGGTGGGAGTTTGAGACCTACATACATACATAGCTTCATGCTGTATCCCGCATATAGCAGGGTAGGCAGAAGGAACCTAGTGTTAAGACAACCGTTCCCCACTTTCCGTCGAATTGAAGTATTGCGTGTTGTTACTAAACCCTGGAAATGAAATTTCAGGCTCGATTCCTACTCCAGTAGAATGACCATAAAAGCACGCTAAATCCACAATAAAAAAGAATGGACCACTGTTAAACCACTGCGGATCCACCGTAGAGCTACAATGAAACCAAAATGGAGCCATGCTGGCAAAATGGCTTAAGAACCACAATAAATCCATTGTTTCCATTATGGTTCCATTGTGGAACCACAGTAAACCCACTGTCATCGTGGTTACACCGTGGATCCAAATACAAATTGCGAGGGTTATCTAATCTTTGTTACTAAACCTGAGATATATATATATGTATATTTTTAACTTCACGCGATACATCCCGCATATAGCAGGGTAGGCAGAGGTAACCTGAGAATCTAGTGTTAAGACACTCCGTTCTCTTTCAACAAATCCGTTCCCCACTTTCCGCCAGATTGAGGTATTGCGTGCTGAGTGGCGGAACTCAACGCCGCGCTTTGCCTTATTACCAAATCCAGGAAATGAAAATTTCCATTTCCTGAAGTGGGAATCAAACCCACAACCTGTCGCTTTACAGTCGCACACTTGTGCCTCTGCGCCACGACAGGCGTTATATATAAATATAAAAACCACATTTGTATAATAATCATATATTTAATCTTCACAAATATAAAAGTGTATAAAAGAAAAATATTTAGGAATCTTCATCAGAGGAGGAATATAAGGCATCTCTTGGGTTGATACGTTCACGTACACTTTCCACGCGAATCCGCGGAGACTTGGGAGAGTAGACCAGCGTGTCGGAGGAATCGCTCACTACACTGCTACATGGACTGTTGTACTCTGTAATGTTCTATTAACAAACAAACATTTTTTTTTTTATTTTTATGGTTTAATTCGACGTACACTAGCACAAATGCATAAACAACTTTACAAGAGAGTAATTTAAGCCATTGTATCTATTTCTTTAATCTGATTGGGTTTTTAGGCATGCAGG
>JAKGSA010000768.1:490996-511627 GCA_033558755.1 Philaethria dido
TGTTTCGGAGCACTTTATTTTATTTTTTACACAAAATTTGATGCAAATTGTTAATTCTAAGAAAAATTAACTGCCAATATTATCTATATATAAATACGTGAAGCCAAAACTTTGAACCCCTTTTTACGAAAATTACGCGGACGTAGGAGCGTGAAACTTGGCACACTTATAGTTTATATAGAGAAGGAGTGCAGAATGCTAACATTTTTTAAAAAGAATGCATGAAAAGTATAATAAGTTAACAAAATAAATGTTACACACACGACCATGGTTTCACATCCATGTTTATATAAAGTGACATATACATTGTTAAAGACAACGCGTTGTTAACGCGTCAACGGGGACACTTGTTAATTTAAACATGCCATTAAGTAATAAAACAATAAATTACCTTATTATCGCTGTCTAAATAATAGTACGCCAGAAGTGCTTCGTTGTGAGTGGTCACGTTTAGGATGTGCTCGAACGTGTCGGCGTCTGCTGGTGCATCACCACCATATGTTATACGCATTTGACTTGCACGCCTGTAAAAATAAGTAAAAACATTATAGTCATTTCATTGCCTCTCTATGGAAAAAGCGGCACGGCGTTGGGTTCCGCCACTCAGCACGCAATGTCTCAATTCGGCGGAAAATGGGAGACGGAAATGTTAAAAGAGAACAGTGTCTTAACATTAGGTTCTCTGGTTCCCTCTGCCTACTCTGCGATGTGCGGGATACAGCGTTGAGCTAAAAAAATATTATGATATTAAATAATTTGATAGCCGCTTTCCGATCGATTTAGGGGCATTGTATGTTAGGCGGAACCCAACGCCGCGCTTTGTCTTACTAGAGCGGCAAACAGACTGTCTTGACTCTAGGTTCAATTTGACTACCTTGCTAATAAAGTATGAAGCAAAATTATTTCTTAAATTGCATTTGGGAAATTAACTGTAAACCCAATGGTTATGGGTTTGATTTCGATTCGATTTTTTTTTTTTTTTATGGATAACGGATGGCAAACGAGCAGAAGGACCACCTGATGGTAAGTGGTTACCTTCGCCCATGAACATCTACACCACCAGAGATGTTGTAGATGCGTTGCCAACCTAGAGGATAGAGACGGAAGGGGAGGATAATGTAGTAGTCCGCTATCGGAACCACCACATTTTTGGGAAAGAATGGGTGGGAAAGGGGAAAACCTGGCTTACATGCCATCGAACCGGAACACATCACAAGATATTTGGCGGTTCGTCTTTGACATGATAGTGGTCGCGAGCCAGACGGAGGACGAACCTCCTACCACCAAACAAAATTTTCATCATTCTAATAGGACAAAATGCAATGTTTTTGAAACGTGAGAAAAGGAGTGTCTTATCACTTATCTAGACCAAAAAAAAACATATGAAACGTCAAAAATAGAATCAATTAAGAATAATTAATCAAAAAAACGATTGATCACAATTAAAAGAATGAAAAAATAATCAATGATAAAGATAATTTCATATTTTAATACCTAACATTGATTTCGTAAATAAATGCGCATATATAATTCTTATTACTCAGCCACGTGGAACGACATGAGTTCACAACAGAATATTTATTATTAGCTCTTACACAATAACTCATAGTTTGAATGGGAAAAAAGAGTTTCTATTGTTATTTTCTAACATATGCTCAAGTGTATGAAGAAGGTCAGAATTTTTTTAAATATATTTTTTTGTATATTGTAAATTAATTTATTTTATATTTATAGTTTGAGGTATGTCGTGGCACAGTGCGGCTGTAAACGCGACAGGTTGTGGGTTCGATTCCCACTCCAGGAAATGAAAATATTATTCTTTAGTTATTTTCATTTATTTATTTTCATTTCCTAGCTCAGGTAACAAGGCAAAGCGCGGCGATTAATTACGCCACTCGGCACGCAATGCCTCAATCCAGCGGAAAGTGGGCAACGGAAAAAAAATATGCCTTCCAAATCGATGTCATGACATAACATAAAACTAATTCTAAATTTATTTTAAAATACTTTAAAATGTCGTAAAATGATTGCTTGACATTTCAAATTATGCAAGATTGCATGCGGTAACAAATGTTACATGAGAAACGTTTGCTTATTTATTACAAATGTTACGCATGCATGCATATTATTTATTACCGCTTCAAGAAAAAAGAGGTTCTTAATTACATTGTATTTTTCGTTACCGTATAAATTTTTATTGAGTGAACAAATTTTGATGCTTCTTTTTTATATGATAGGTATTGCTTCTGTTAAAATTGGAACAGTAGTTTTTGAGATATTCGTAATAGTTGTTCTTTCAGAGCATTTTATTTAAAGTCAGCTATCTTTTTTGTTAAATTTTTAATTATTATTTTGTAAGTACGTGTAATTCTGACATTACAGCAATAAACTATATGAACGGGTTGGTTGTGGGGCCATTACCTTCAACTTTTAAACACCAACACCAATTTAACAAAGTACGGCGTTGGGTTCCGCCATTACGCAAATATCTTTAAGCTTATAGAAAGTTGGACTAATTTTTCTCTTTACCTTTCTTACAATAACGCAAGAACTGAAACTATTCTAATAGTAGGCAGAGGGAACTTGAGAACCTAGTGTTAAGACACTCCGTTCTCTTAATATTTCCGTTCCCCACTTTCCACCAAATTGATGCATTGCGTGATGAGTGGCGGAACTCAACGCCGCGCTTTGCCTTATTACCAGAACGAGGAAATAAAAATACTAAATATTAATTACTAAATATTGACTTTATGTGATTTTATTTTTACCTAAATGTGCAAAAAATGTTTTAAAATAAAGTTTATAACAACAAAGTGTCAGTAGTACATACATGTAACCTCTCGATACTAGATAGGTGACGTCTTCGCTGGTGGCTATACAACATGACACAATTATTAAGTGGAAGTGCGCAGTAGATAACGTTATCACAACTTTCGTTGTTACAATTGATATTAATTTCGCATTTGCCGTGTTCTATTAGTTTTGCTAAATATTGTTATTCGTATGATGTTAACTGTAAGAATAATGATTGAAATAATCTATATTTCAGCCAAAAAACTGAGTTTAAATAGTATAATGTATTACGAAAATGTGAAATTGTTACGAATAATTCAATAACTCGTCAGATCTTAGCTAAATTTAAATGAAATCACATCAAAAGCACTAGCTATCTATTATATAAAAAAAAATCAACATAATCGGTTCCCCAGTAAAAAGTGGTATGGTAAAACACATAAAAAAAATCGTTTTATTTTGTGGGTTTGGTAACAAGGCAAAGTGCGGCGTTGAGCTCCGCCACTCAACACGCAATGCCTCAATCTGGCGGGAAAGTGGGGAACGGATTTGTTGAAAGAGAAAGGAGTGTCTTAACACTAGGTTCTCAGGTTCCCTCTGCCTACCCTGCTATATGAGGGACACAGCGTGAAGTTAAAAAAAAAAGAAAACATAAAAAAATTACATCGAATTGAGAACCTCCTTCTTTTAATTATTTGTTACTCATTGTTATATTATGACCAAATTACACAAAATCTTTATAATTTGTAGCCATGTGTTGTTCTTATGTATAAACTAAGAAAACTTGTAAAATTTCAATTTATCTATCTATTCTCATAAACTTTCGCATTAGAGAACTTAGTGGCATCGCTTGCTGAGTGGTGGAACTCAACGCCGCGCTTTGCCTTGTTACCAAACCCAGGAAATGAAAATACTAAACTTTCACATTTCTTGGAGTGGGAATCGAACCCACAACCTGTCACGTTTACAGTCGCACTTGTGCCTTTACGCCACGACAGGCTTTTAAAATAATAGTAAGGTTATTATTTAGCTGGCTACAAAAAAGGAAGAGGTTCTCATTTCGAACTGTATCCTTTTCACGTGTTACCGTATAACTCTTTAATGGGTTAACCGATTTTTTTTTAACTTCACGCTGTATCACGCATATAGCAGGGTAGGCAGAGGGAACCTGAGAACCTAGTGTTACCTAGTGGGGAACGGATTTGTTAACCGATTTTGATGATTCTTTGTTTATATTATAGCTCCTGATATGATCTCATTTAACCTTACTTAATATGTAACGAGTACTTTTTGAACCATTCGTAATTATGTTACTATATAGTGTATTTCATTTGAAGTCGCTTTTGTTATTTTGTTAAAATCATAATTGTTATTGAGAAAGTTTTACATAATCTATATATAAATACGGGAAGCAAAAACTTTGGATCCCTTTTTATGAAAAATACGCGGATGGGGGAGCATGAATTGGCACACTTATAGTTTATATAACGAATGAGTGCAGGCAGAATCATATCTTTTCAAAATAAAGCATAAAAAGTACATTAAATTAATAAAATAAATGTTACACCACCATAGTTTAACATCCATGTTTATATAAAGTGACATATACATTGACAAACACAACGCGTTGTTAACGCGTCAATGGACACTAGTATATAATAAATATGGAGCCAACGTTATTTGAAAATAACACAATCGTTAGATATATCGTACAAGGTCAGTCTTTTTATCATAACGTTACGCAATTAGTTATTAAATTCATAAAAAATATGCAATAACATATTTTAATATCTAGAATTTTCGCGATTAGATGACGTGGGTTTAACGCAACTGCGTAATAAGAAATTTATAAAAAAAAATTTATACAAACAGATAAATTAATAATTATTTATATTTAGGACTTTTATCTGCTCTGTGCACCCCTTTCCATTTCATATGTTCTCTCCTCTGCCTAAAGGTTACCTGGAAGAGATCGCTCTCTTAGCGATAAGGTCGCCCATTGTTTGTATGTTTCTGGTGCAATAAAGAGTATTTATTACTTATTATTATTATAAATATCAGCATTTTTTAAAAACCATCTTTTTTTAGCTTTACGCTGTATCCCGCATATAGCAGGGCAGAGGGGAACCTGAGAACCTAGTATTAAAACACTCAGTTCTCTTAAAACTTCCGTTCCCCATTGTTAGCCGTATTAAGGCATTGCGTGCTTAGTGTGTGTGCGGAACAAACAAATAATGAATGAAACTTAGTTTACAGTATTTAAACACACTAACATACTAACACGTCAAGTTGTAAGCAAAAAAAAAGAAAAAAAAATATATATATATATATATATATATATAATTAGTACTAGTACAATTGATCAAGGATTTCAATATAAACAGTGGCATTGTCTCTAAGCCTGTACAATAACATGCATGACTAATTCGTGATTGGTCATAATTATAGTCATATGTGCAAAGACCTATGTACATTTACATTCTATGATATCCAAACAGTATTTTTGATGATTACTGCAAATTTAAATTACTTAGTCATTTACTTATAGTATAAAGAAGTAAGTGAGAGCATAGTGGCGCAATGGGACACCGTCTGATTAAACGCAAGTGGTTGTGGGTTCGATTCCAGGGGAAACCTCAGGGGATTGAGTTTATTTCATCTCAACACGCTGTCTTAAGTTTAGGCGGATAACGAAGAACGGAGTGTCATGACACTAAGTTCTCTCTTCTCTAGACTACCCTGCAGTGACGAGGGGTGAAAATTTTAGTTAGGCAAGCCGGTAAATAAAGGGAAGCCGATGCATATTTACGGAAGCCGATAATTTTTAAGGATGCCGATATATTTAGGGAAGCCGGTACAGGATATGAAGGTATTTAGTAATTTCACTATCGAATGTTGGCGATGACCTTTTTTTAGGTCTATTCTTATAGACCTAAAAAAAGGTCAAGCCTTGACATCTTTGTCAAGGCTTGTTTTTGCAATTTTATATTTTCCTGGCGACCTTTTTTTTAGCTCTCACACCTTGTTTGATTTTGTTTTTTTGAGCTCCCAGAACTTTCCTAACTTTTCAAAGAAGTACTTTGAAAAGTTAGGTAAGCCGGTGGGAATCGAGTTGTATGGACGCCTCGCCACTGCTACCCTGCTGTATGACTATTCTTTATCTAACTCCTATATTTTTTATTTATTAAATAAAGAAATGGAGAACTAATGTAATTTAAAACGTTAAAAAGTTAATCCTGACTTGACAGAACCAAGGACTCGAATGTATTGTCACAATCTAATCCACAAAAAAATCATTAGAATTACAATTGTACCAAAAAAATATAATCACAAAGTGAATAGTTGTTTGATATCTATAATAGGTATCATTATAGTACGTTGTTAACCGACTTTAGAAAAAGAGGAGGTTATCGCTTCCACTGTATTTTTTTTATGTATGTTAACTGCATAACTTTTTACTAGATGAATTTTGATGATTCTTTTTTTATACTAGTGTCCTTTTGACGCGTTAATAACGCGTTTTGCTTTAGCAATGTGTATGTCACTTCATATAAACATGGATTTGAAACCATGGTAGTGTGTGTTACATTTATTTTGTTAATTTAATATACTTTTTATGCATTATTAATAAAAAAATGTTAGCATTCTGCACTCTTTCTCTATATAAACTATAAGTGTGCCAAATTTTATGCTCCTCCGTCCGCGTAATTTCGTATATATAGATAACAGTTAGCTTCTGATGTGGCTCCTTTTAATTAAAGTTCTTGAGTTATTCGTAACAATTATAATTTTAAGTAAATTTGCTTTGAAATATATTTTCTTTTCTTGTTAAAATCGTATTATTTTGATACAGCCAAATATTAACATAATGAAAAAATAGATAATCAAAATAATAATTTATCATCTAATTAAATTGCACAATGGAATCGCTCAAAACGTAACCTGGGAAATAGGGCACTTGGATAAGAGCGTACTTTATCACACCCTTTGTTTTCATTCAAATCGATATCGATTCACAAATTATATTGTATCTTGATACACTTTTTTTTTAAATAATGCATTTATTTAGTTATGCATAGAGCACTTAGTATAACCGTACGCACGAAATAGGGAAGTAACGTAAGAAAATTTTAGGACAATTGAATCGGTGAGTGCAGAAACAACGTAAATCACAAAAATGTAAAAAGTCGTCATTGATTTAAACTAGTTTAGAAAGCTAGCTTATACACTTTTTTGTCCCTTCTGCAAAATTTGAAAATCCGGACTTATGTTATTTCTGCACTCACCGATTCATTTATGCTAGACAGGAAACCTATGCAAAATGGAATCTCAAAGGTCCTATGTTGTATATGAATGTAAAGATATTATTTTTGACCTACTTGGAATGGTTCAGTCTATGAATGATCTAGGGTGATTAATAATGTAATTATTGTCATAAATTGGTAAATTAGCATTTTCAGCAAATTATAAAGGTCCATTTCTAAAGTATTCATCATTTCCTAACATAATGATATTTTTTCCTTCCTATGATATTTTTTCTCAAAGAACTAACAGAGGGATTTAAGTATGTTTTAACGTAAAAGTATAACAAAATATAAATTTAGCTCAATTGTAATTAATAAAACTGAATGTTAATCATAATCATTTTCCATTTTAACCTTCACTTATCAACAAGTTGAATTAATGTTATCAGTCACGGAAGAGAACAACGAACAAAATGATATTAAACAATGTTCTAGCATGAAAAGATTATTAACATGCCTGAATTACATTGAAGTAAAGAATTTGGTTCTAGTGAAGTTCATAACAAAGATACAAGATATTTGAATTAGTAATCAATATCTTAGATATAATAAAAATAAAATCAAATTTAATAGTTTTTAAAAAGGCAAGCAAAGTAAAGTGCTGAGTTCCGTCACTCAACACGCAATGCCTCAATTTATGAAAGTGGAACGGAAATGTTGTTGAGAAATGGAGTGTCTTAAACACTAGATTCTCTGGTTCCTTCTGCTTCACCCCGCCATAGTGGGATACAGCGTGAAGTTAAAAAAATATATGCAGGCCTTTAACAACTGTATCTCTACATAATCCTTATACGATTTCTAATGCTTGGTAAGTTTTAATGCTTTAATAGGTACCTTTGCTGAAACTGACCTATCGTTAACTCCGGGTCCGCTGGGTGGCTTAGTTCGTACAAGGACGAAGAAATTCTGTAATCTGGTTATAAATATATAACATTTTTTCTTGGAGTGGGAATCGAACCCACAAGTGACGGCGCTTTGCGCCTGCACGCTTCTTTCTGCCTCCCAAAATCTCTGTGCCTGGGCATTAAAATAAATAGGGATATAAATATGCAAAAGAATAGTACAAAATTTTTTACTAGTATTCCATGACAGATATAATTTGTAATTGATATAAAGGTAATAATAACATATGAATTTAAACAATCACTCAATACATCAAAATAGGTTACTTGGTTCTATTCAAAATTTTACCAAATAAGGTCGCTTTTTATGCCTCAGTGCAAAAAAGTAACGTGAAAAAGTAACGCGTCGTGGCGGGCGGCAGAAAGCGCGGACGACTGTAAACGCGACAGGCCAGGGTCTGGATTCCCACTCCAGGAAATGGATTTTAATTCTTGAGCTCTGCAACAAGGCAAGCGCGGCTGAGTTCCGTCACGCAATGCCCGCAATTCTGGTTGAAAGTGGAGAACGGCGTACCTTTAACACTAGTTCCTCTCTCGCCTACCCTGCTATATGCGGGATGCAGCGTGAAGCTATGTATGTATGCAAAAATAAAAATAATGCACCTTTACGTAAAGCTTATGACTACTAAGATATACTGCGTGTACTTCATTACTCAGCAGCAATAAAAATTATAGATACTTACATTTTTTTTATTGGTACTCTAACCCTTTGACCCGTGTAATAAAAATAAAGAACATTATCATTACATTGTTACTCATGTGAAGGTAACTTTTGTACCCCTTTTAGCGTCACCAGAGGACGTAAGGGTATGAAATTTGGCACAGATAAAGTTTATATGGAGAAGACGTGCAGAGAACGTTATTTATAATAATGTAATCTATATATATAGACTTTGTAACCATTTTTGCGAAAATTAAGCGGGCAGAGAGAATGAAACTTGGCACACTTATAGTTTATGTAGAGAACGAGTGCAGACTGCTATCATTTATTTAAAAAATTGCATGAAAAGTATATTAATTTAATAAAATATACGTTACAAACACTACTATGTTTTGACATCCATGTTTACATAAAGTGACATATACATTGCTAAAGACAACGCGTTATTAACGCGTCAACGGGAACACTAGTACTAAGAAATATATTAAATTAATGAAATAAATATTACATACACTACTATTGGTTTGACATTCACTTTTATGTCAAATGATATATTTCGTTGCTAAGGAAAACCGTAAACAGGGCCTCTAGTTATACTTAATATTGATAAGATTTCAAAGGTTTCTTTCAGTAAGGTCACCAAAGTTATTGACTTTTAATAAAATGATCTATTACAATCATGATTATGTATCTAGTAATATAAAATATGATAAAAATATAGGCTTGAATGTCAAATTTGTTGCTAAGTCGAAAACTTGTTTTTCAATAGAAAATTATATAATTAATAAAGAATGAAAAATATATAATGTATAACTAATTAAGGAAATTAACGTCTGTCGTGGCGCAGAGGCACAAGCGTGCGACTGTAAAACGCGACAGGTTGTGGGTTCGATTCCCACTCCAGGAAATGTAAAATTTAGTATTTTCATTTCTTGGGTTTGGTAACAAGGCACAGCGCGGCGTTGAGTTCCGCCACTCAACACGCAATGCCTCAATTCCGCGGAAAGTGGGGAACGGAATTGTTGAAAGAGAATAGTGTCTTAACACTAGGTTCTCTGGTTCCCTCTGCCTACCCTGCTATATGCGGGTTACAGCGTGAAGTTAAAAAAAAAACAAAAATAAAATAAAATTAAGGAAATCACAATTAATATTATCTTTAATAAGTAGGCAATCATTACTTATATATTTTTATAAGTAATATTTTAATTAAGCCTTCCTATAAAATAATTAATTACTTCAAAAATATAATTGAAAATGTAGAGTAGGAATCTGTTTCCACATAATTACTATTTAGTATTTTTTATCTGTACTGTGTATTGAATGCCTGACATTTATATACATGTCTTAAAAAAAATATAGCGTATTTCTACTAATTTAATATTTTTTATCTATATTCAATTTTGAATGTCTTTTATATGTCATTCACATAACAGATTAAAAATGTCAAACATGTTGAGTACATAATTTAAAATGATATAATTTAAATACATACTTAAATGTCATTATAATTGAAAATAAGCTAAACTTTTTTTTAATCAGTCTGGTGTGATAACAATGCAATTAGTTGACGATAAAAAAATTAACGAATGAAGGTCATGTATCGATTAGATTGTGTTTGTAGATATTAAGATTTAAGGATAATAAGGAACGCGCGTCAAACGATAGCATTTATTTAATTACAATAAAATCGATTTTATTATTGTAAATTAATACGATCCATATATAAATACGTGAAACAAAAACTTTGGACCCCTTTTTACGACAATTACACGGACGGCGGAGCATGAAATTTGGCACACTCATAGTTTATATAGAAAAGGAGTGCAGAATGCTAATATTTTTTTAAAATAATGCATAAAAAGTATATTAATTGAACAAAATAAATGTTACACACACTACCATGGTTTGACATCCATGTTTATATAAAGTGACAGTGTATACATCGCTAAAGACAACGCGAGATCTTTGAGTTTCACGATTTTTACACATATTAAATGAAACTGTTCTAACCGAATTAATCGCATATATTTTAATGGTCGGAAATAGAGTTTAGAAACCAGACGTTTCTAATACTTAACAGTAGTCCGTGAGCACATGTAGAATATGTGCGATTAATCTGGTTCAAATATTTATTATGTTGCATATTGCGAAATATGTTATATTATTATTGGGTTAAAGATAATATCGTTAAATCAGTAATCAGCCAAATAATATTATGACTGGTATTTACGTGGGGTTTTTATACATTTTCGTATAGTTTTTATTAAATATTACTAATTCCTGGTTTGCGCTGGCGTGAATTCACGTCATTTTTTTTTCTTTTTTTTTTTAACATCACGCTGCGTTCCGCATATAGCGGGGTAGGCAGAGGGAACCAGAGGGAACCAGAGAACCTAATGTAAAGCACTCCATTCTCTTTCAACATTTCTGTTCCTCACTTTTCACGTCATTTTAAATTATTACATTATATTTTCAACATTGATATTTAGAAAAAGAAATTATACTTTTCATCCTCCCCTTGACGATACAAGTTTGCGTCAACCAACTTCAGAATTTCATTATATTTGCCGGTACTCAAATTTACAAACCTTAAAAACTAGCCGGACTCAAATGTGTTAATATTGAATAATTAATAACTGAAAATTACTAAAGCAACGCTAAATCCATTGATTAAGTAACAATCATATAGAAATTTGATACTTAATGCTATATTGTGGTCAAATTACACAAAAACTTCATAAATTGTAGCCTATGTGTTACTCCTATAACCTACTTTCCTATGAATATATATTTCATAGATTCGTTCAGCAGTTTTTGCATGGAAGTAACAAACATCCATCCATACACACGAACTTTTGTATAATAGTAGGGAATTGAATTTATAATTTTTTTTAAATTTTTTTAAACTTCATATTGAGTAAATAAAATGAAAACATGATAAATTCATGTTACGTGGACATTACATAATGTGTAAAAAACAGAAATTATTTCAACATAACTCATTGTTCTAGTTAAAAGTGAAGAAATAAGTCAATAGATATGAGCACACCTATTATTTATTATACTACATTTATTATTATATTGTTTAGTTTTCAAATTATATGAACGCGTTGCGCAATGGTAAATTATACAAAATATATACACTATAGTTACAGGTTCGACATTTACTCGGGAAAATTATTATACATATATAAATGCGCCTGTCGTGGCGCAGAGGCACAAGCGTGTGAATGTAAAAGCGACAGGTTGTGGATTCGATTTCCACTCCAGGAAATGATACATTTTCTGGGTTTGGTAACAAGGCGAAGCGCGGCATTGAGTTCCGCCACTCAGCACGCAATGCCTCAATCCGGCGGAAAGATGGGAACGGAATTGTTGAAAGAGAACGGAGTGTTCTAACACTAGGTTCTTAGGTTCTCTCTGCCTACCCTGATATATGCGGGATAAAGAGTGAAGCTAAAAAAAACAGGAAAAAAAGAAGAATATAAATTATTTTCCTATATCCCATATGGCGGTGTTGAATTCCGCCACCCAATACATTATCTTTCTGAAATACGAAAATTGGAAGAACATAATGTCTTAACACTAAATTCCCTTTGCCTACACTAATAGAATAACTACCTGCGTAAAAAAGCGGGAAAAGTAAAGAACACGGAGTGTCTTAACACTAGATTTTTTGCTTTTGACCATCAAATAATAATATTACAGCACATACCTTCTATGAAGGTGGTGGAAATCATCTTTGGAGTCCATTGTTAATTTGTAAAAGGATTTTGCGACTTCTGGACTGTAGTGCCCGGAGTACAAGAAGGCGTGAAGTTGACGTACAAAGTCCCAGCTCAGTTTCCAGAGAGACTTGCTCATCTTTGGTGTGCAGGATACGAATCTAAGAAAAAAAAAATACATATTAAATAATGGAAAACAATAATAAATTTAGTATTTCTTGTTGTGTCAGTACGTTGAGGCCATTGTAGCACAGTGGTACAATTTATCTGTCAACACGATTGGTCGTCGGTTCGATTATAGTCGGGGAAATGATTATTTTAATTTTCGCTCTTTTCTTAACAAAAGGCGGCTTTGAATTCCACCACTCAACACATTAATTGCGAATTCAGGCGAAAAGCGAAGAACGGAGTATTACGACACTAGATTGTCTCGTAAGCTACTGTCGTGGACTGCATAGTGGTTGTGGATTCGAATGCCATGTAAGGAAATATTGCTAAATAAACCTTTTTGTATAGTTAGCTAGACAAAGTGCAATGCTTTAGCTTCACGTTGTATCCCGCATATAGCAGGGTAGGCAGAGGGAACCTAGTGTTAAGACACTCCGTTCTCCACTTTGCACCAATTCAGGCATTATATATTATATATGTAGATTGACTTTGAACCAGATTTTCTACGCAATTCAGTTAAAATTGTAAGAAATGCATTTACATAAAACAATTGTTATTCCATCACCATATACGAAACGTTACACACATTGAATATTCAAATGACATATTTGCAATACATAAATAACAAATAAAATCCAGTTATTATAATGTTATAGTTAACCTTGTAGGAAACGAACAAAAACATTTAAAAAGACGGAAATGGCATTGTCCTTAAGTTTATATAAGTACATTTTTTACTTTCTCCATTGTGATTTTCTTATTTAATTAATAAAAATTATAATTCAATATATTTATAAATCATCTATATATAAATACGTGAAGCAAAAACTTTGGACCCCTTTTTATGAAAATTACGCGGACGGAGGAGCATGAAACTCGGCACACTTATATTTTACATAGAGAAGGAGTGCAGAATGCTAATAGTTTTTTAAAAGAATGTATAAAAAGTATATTAAATTAATAAAATAAATGTTACACACACTACCATGGTTTGACATTCATGTTTATACAAAGTGACAAATACATTACTGAAGACAACGCGTTGTTAACGCGTCAACGGGGACACTAGTATTTAAAAATATGTTATTATGACGTAGTGGGATAGCGTCTGACTATTGACACGATATCTATGGATTCGATTTCCGCTTGGAGGAATGATTATAATAATTATTTTCATTGTAAGTTAAGACAAAACGCAGCGTTGAATTCCGCCACTCACCACGCAATATCTCGAATTTAAGAAAACTAGTGTACGCGTCGATGCGTTAACAACGCATTGCGTAGTAAGGTATATGTCATCATCATGGTACTGTGTATAACATTTATTTTATTAATTTAATATATTTTTATGTATTATTTTTAGAAAATATCAATGTACAGTCCTTCGCTATATCTTTACTCATATTATAAATGCGAAAGTAACTCTGTCTGTCTGTCTGTTACCAAAACGTTCTTAAAACCACTGAACCGATTTTGATGAAATTCGGTATGATGGTAGAACTGAACTTGGGAAAGGACATAGGATATTTTTTATCGCGAAAAAATGTTTATAAAAAAAATATTTTTATTTTTTATATTTTTTTTGACAAATAGTCTAGACCTTGGGAAAGACTTTAGGCTCCTTACACGTCGCGCGATGTAACCGAATTCCACGCGGGCGAAGCCGCGGGCAGAAAGCTAGTAAACTATAAATGTGCCAAGTTTCATTCTCCTCCGTCCGCGTAATTTTCGTAAAAAGAGATCCAAAGTCTTTGTTTCACGTATATATAGATAAAGAATCGTGTCTTAAACTTAGCTTCTATCAGTCAAAAATTATATTAACTTTTACTTTTTTCACGACCATAAGAAGCAAATTTCTCAAAATATCCAATTATTGTTAAATTCTTGTTACGTAGAAAACTAATTATTAATACAAATTATATGGCATAAATACATATTGAGCACATGTTGAAATTACGTTCATAGGCGTAAAACCGGTCGTGTGTCGATCGACAAGTATCCGACACACCTCCGTCCACGTACTTCAAGAGAAAGTTTTGTAGTTTCGAACGAATAACAGAAAAATATTTCAAAGTTAAATATTTTGTATAAAAAAAATATTAATTTTACGTAAGAATAGAAATATAGCGTAATAGAAAAATTTTTCGCTATTCGTCGAGTTTGCGATTGGTCGTGGATTCGATTTCCACTCAGGGGAATTATATTTAAATCATTTTTATTCCTTCACTCTGGTAAGACAAAGTTTTTTTTTTAGCTTCACGCTGTATCCCTATATAGCAGGGTAGGCAGAGGGAATCTGAGAACCTAGTGTAAAGACACTCCGTTCCCCACTTTTCACCGAATTGAGGCATTGCGTGCTGAGTGAAGGAACTCAACGCCGCGCTTTGCCTTGTTACCAACAAACCCAGGAAATGGAAATACTAAACTTTTACATTTACATTACTCGGAGTGGGAATCGAACCCACAACCTGTCGCGTTTACAGTCGCACGCTTTTACCTCTGCGCCACGACAGGCGTATGTAAAATACTATTGTTTAATTATTGATGACGTAACGCAATCTAAAAAGCTTAAAATTATGACTTAAGACATATCTCATTAATGAAATCGGTTAAAAATTGAGTACATTTGGAAATATTTGTAAGTAATTAGGTAGATTACAAATTAAAATAATCACATCTGATATTCTATTGAAATTGATATGTGAGCTTATCACATAGATAGATGTATGTATGATGAGTTAGGATTATTTGAATGTAATGAAATAATAAAAAATATATTACAAATAATAATATTTTAAGCGATAATAATAAAATAAGGAATGAAAAATAAAATAAAATTAATGAACAAACTGTTTAGTTACAGGAAATGAACGGGACAGCAAAAAAACATTGCCAGTGACAGTTAAGAAAGCTAAAGTTTTATATTACCGCTTGTCGTGGCGCAGAGGCACAAGCGTGCGACTGTAAATGCGACAGGTTGTGGGTTCGATTCCCGCTCCAGGAAATGGAATTTTTCATTTCCTGGGTTTGGTAACAAGGCACGCTTTGCCTCAATTCGGCGGAAAGTAGGGAACGGAGTGTCTTAACACTAGGTTCCCTCTGCCTACTCTGCTATATGCGGGATATTACCGGGAATTTACCATATTATCTTTTCTTAATATTAGATTTTTTTCTTAAATATCGAACAAAATAATAGGAAACATAAAATTCAATTTTTGCTATTTTTTGACGTTAGCAAATCAAAAAAATGTTAAGAATTGATTATAAGACGAAGAAATTCGAATTTTGTTACGTTCATTAAATTTTTGATTTCTTTTTAAATATTTGATATCGCAACGGGACAGACTGATTTTAAGCGCAATTTTTTGTGTTGTTTGTTTTTTTTTACAATTTTTCGCTATGGCGTACAACGTTGCGCACTGTTCACTTCCTACTTAACACACAATGTCTCAAATTCAGACATAAAGCGGCGATATGGAGTGTCAAGACACTAGGTTCTCTCTTATAATACGGCATAAAGCGTGAAACTGCTTTTTAATACATAATTGCTATCAAAGCCAGCAGAACGCAATACAAGCTGTATTTAGTACATATATCATAATAATTTATGCTGGAAAAACAGGAAATCCTCACATATCGTGTAATGTTATCGTACGTGGTTACAATTTTACAGTACTTTATTTACTTATTCGAGGTCATGTGGTTTATTATCGATTTAGATTTGAATAAAAACAATTATACTCGTATATATTTTGAATAGTTTAAATGAGTAATAATTATTAACATTTGTTTTAAAAATACGGTCGTAGAATATTTATTTTTTTTGAAACTAAGCTGTTATAAAAGAAAAATTAAGTTATTTTCGATTCAAATATATCAACTTCAAATAAAAATGCAACAAAAAGCACAACACACTCCCAATAATACATCGACGTGAAAAATCAACCAAAACCACCGTCACCATATCTTAAATAACCTAATCTAGCCCTAAAATATTCTAATCAAAACCTAACTAGGCCCAATTCAGGTCTAAATTGACCTAAATGAACCGAATTTAGACCTAAATAGACCCAATGCAGGCCTAAAATAACCCAAATAGACCTAATCTAGACCTAAATTACAAGAACCCATCACCTCAGAGCAAACCACCACCATAGCTAGCATAAGAAACTGACCTAGTCATTAAGTTGTTGTGACGGACACACCTCCTCCTACGAACGAGCACATTCCCCACCACGTTGTATTGCAACGCGTGCCTCTCTACCTTATCACCGAGATAACTAAAAAAGCGATGAAATGCTCATATAATATTGCGTTAAATATAAGAAAAGCAAAAGGGTGCTATATGTATGTATGTGGTTTAAGTGATTATTGTTTTATATATAGATATTATGGGAGGAAAATTAGTTTTGTGGACCCCAATAAGTCGATAGTTGAGGTTTTCATATGACTTAAGAGTTTATTAGTGTATTGAATATCTTAAAAATCGTTAATAATAATTAAAAATTAAAATTGAAAAGGTGCAAACCAAGTGTTCGTAGTAATTTAAATTGTAAGCCAGATTTTCCCCTTTCCCACCCATCCTTTCCCCAAAATGTGGTGGTTCTGATAGTGGTCTACTACATTGTCCCCCCTTCCATCAGTATCCTCTAGGTTGGCAACGCATCTACAACATCTCTGGTGTTGTAGATGTCTATGGGCGAAGGTAACCACTTACCATCAGGTGGTCCTTCTGCTCGTTTGCCGTCCGTTATCAATAAAAAAAAAAAAAAATAAGAGGAAAACCATAAAAAAAGCCTAGATTCTTCCAAACTGCAAGATGAAGTATGAAAGATACGTAAAGATACAGATAGACGGATTATATTAAAACTGGATACTTAACGTTATATAATGGCCAAATTATAACAAATCTTTATGAATTGTACCGTATATATTTTTCTGACGAGACGAAAATACTAAACTAGAACTTATCGAATTTAAAAAAATCAACTAATGTAACTTTAGATAATTTGCCAGTAATATTACCAGTATTATTTGCTTTTACATTATATTAACATCACCTCAATAACGAAGTTTCTTGACACAAGGTTACCCTGCTATCCGGTATAAGGCGTGAAGCTGCTCTACAATTTCAAAAGTTCCTATTTTGCTTAAAATAAATCTAGATACTTATTTTCTTTTTTTTTTAACTTCACGCTGTAACCCGCAAATAGCAAGGTAAACAGAGGGAACCTGAAAACCTAGTGTTCAGACACTCCGTTCTTTTACAACAATTCCGTTCCCCACTTTCCGCCGAATTGAGGCATTGCGTGCTGAGTGGCGGAACTCAACGCCGCGCTTTGCCTTGTTACCAAACCCAGGAAATGAAAAATTCCGTTTCCTGTAGTGGGAATCGAACCCACAACCTGTCGCGTTTACAGTCGCACGCTTGTGCCTCTGCGCCACGACATGCGTTACTTATAGATACTTATCGTTATATATACACAAAATCTTTATAACCTGAAGCCAATGCGTTCTTTTTCTTTAAGCTATATTGCTAAAAAGTTTCATCTAAATCCGTTCAGTAGTTTTAGCGTTAAAAAGTAACAAACAAACTTTCGCATTTACCATATAATATTAGTAGAACGTAGTAATCATGAACTAATTTCCCCATAAAATAATAAACCATGCCATCATATCTCATAATGCTTTCCTATATTACGGACCATGACACAATTTTTAAATAACACAAAGGCATGAAATAAATGTAATAATAATAATTCTGATAGCAACTGACGTAACGTTTTTGTTAGGAAACATTGCGAAGTGTTTAGTTAATGATGATAGTCTATAGAGCATTAGTATAAGTATGGGAAGAATATTTTAATTATAAAAAATAGTTTTGTTCGCGTATATTTTATATTTTTTTTTTATTTTTATTGATAACGGACGGCAAACGAGCAGAAGGACCACCTGATGGTAAGTGGTTACCTTCGCCCATAGACATCTACAACACCGGAGATGTTGTAGATGCGTTGCCAACCTAGAGGATACTGATGGAAGGGGGGACAATGTAATAGTCCACTATCGGAACCACCACATTTTGGGGAAAGGATGGGTGGGAAAGGGGAAAATCTGGCTTACATGCCATCGAACCGGAACACATCATTAGATATTTGGCGGTTCGTCTTTGACATGATAGTGGTCGCGAGCCAGTCGGAGGACGAACCTCCTACCACCTAACATTATATATATTATATAGTATATTTTCAACTAGCATTAAAACAAGGAGCAGAGTCTCAATTGGACTGTATTTTTAGCGCAGTTTCTTGTGCCGGTTCTTCTCAGGTCTGAGGCGTTTAATTTAATGAACCGGTAGTAAATTATTTGACGTTCAAAAAATGAAGCATGTAACTTCTTATTTTGAATAAAAGTATTTGACTTTGACTTTGTTAGTTTAGAGGTGTAATAACAAAGATGGCAAAGTCCAGCTAATGTAATTTACAAAAAACGGACAACAATGCAAGGATACTATACTTTTTTAGTTGTAATATATTTCGTTAAGTATAATTTCACAGTGCCTCAATTTGGCGGTAAGTGGGGAACGGAATTGTTGTAAGAGAACGGAGTGTCTGAACACTAGGTTCTCAGGTTCCCTCTGCCTACCCTGCTACATGCGGGATACAGAGTGAAGTTAAAGAAAAAGTATAATTTCGGTATAGTTTATTTGAATCTGTATTTTGATCGCAAGCTATGTCAGTTAACTTGCAATCTTAAAAAATGTGATGGACTGCCACGTTTGTTAGTAAAAGATAGACTTTGCCGTCTTTGATATTAGACCTCTGAGTTATTAACCCATTCTATACCTATTCTTGATCAGTTCGTGGGTAAATTCGAAATAATTTCAATTAACATGTGTAATAATTATAAAAATTAACGATCAAATAAAAAAGACGACTTTATATGAGAAAATTTTGTAAATTTCATTTTAATTGAAATATTATAATTTAAACAATAGACAATTGTGACGCGAATGAGAATGAGAAGTGTTTATCTACACACAACGTTTTTGTCGGTTAGATGGACTCTCGAGGGAATATCTGTATAGTTAAAAATATTATAACAAAACGGACAAAGAACATAATCTGGCAATCTCTAAAATAAGCCGAAAATAAAGAACGGTATTTTAACTCTTAGATTGCTAAGTGGCAATAGAAAAGTTTTAATATATAATTTAGAAAAATGCTAATAAAAAAGTACAGAAACGCCTGAAGTGAAGCAGAGACTGTAAACGCGACATGTTGTGGGTTTGATTCCCACTCAAGGAAATGTAAAAGTTTAGTATTTTCATTTCCTGGGTTTGGTAACAAGGCAAAGCGTGGCGTTGAGGTTCGCCACTAAGCGGAAAATGGGGAACGGAGTGTCTTAAATAACGTCTATAATAAAAAAAAGAACCATAAGAAATTAAACAAAAACAGAAAAAATCATAAAAAACATTAATTTCTCTTAATTAACCACGTTAATTGGGAAAGATATAAATTCATAAGATCATACTTGTTCAGTATATTTTGCGTAAAGGAGTAACAAACTTGCGAATTTATGAGAAGAAACTCCTTAGCAATCCATGGATTCAGGTTGCAGAGAAAAGAGTTTGGAGAGTGCCTGGGACTTTACGACCCAAGTGTAGGTTTAAAGGGCCCCTTTAAAAATGCGCATTAATGTTCACAAACACTGTCCGCGCTCCTCTCTAACTAATCAAATTTGAAAAGATCCTACTAATGCCGCCTTCGAAATACGTGCTAGAAATGAACTGATAATAGTTTTTTTTTTATTCATAACGGATGGCAAACGAGCAGAAGGACCACCTGATGGTAAGTAGTTACCTTCGCCCATAGACATCAACGCATCTACAACACCAGAGATGTTGTAGATGCGTTGCCGACCTAGAGGATACTGATGGAAGGGGGGACAATGTAGTAGTCCGCTATCGGAACCACCACATTTTGGGGAAAGGATGGGTGGGAAAGGGGAAAATCTGGCTTACATGCCATCGAACCGGAACACATCATTAGATATTTGGCGATTCGTCTTTGACATGA